>CM059429.1:1362078-1467078 GCA_030390025.1 Squalus acanthias | reverse complement strand
GTGAAAGGTGCTACAGAAATACAAGTCTTTCTCATTTTCCAAACTCATTTAATGGTGAGGATACATTTACAGGAGTATCTCGAGTTTATTGACACATTCCAGATTGAGAAGGACATCGATACAACAATAAAACAAAAGTCAGAAGCAGCAACATGCAGATCTCGTGGAAATCGGCCACACTTTGCTGATAAACTTTAGCTGATCTGCGAGTTAGAATCTTGCCCTGGACCTTGAACTGTGAAAAGAGGCAAAGAAAATATATCATAACATCAAAATATTCCGAGACTTTTCCCCCCCAATTTCCTCCAGTCTTCTTCTGAAGGCACTGACTTGTTACTGGGCTCGCACTCTGGGTCTGCGCTGTCAGGGTGTCGGGCTCGCGCTCTGGGTCTGCGCTGTCAGTGTCGGGCTCGCGCTCTGGGTCTGCGCTGTCAGTGTCGGGCTCGCGCTCTGGGTCTGCGCTGTCACAGTGTCGGGCTCGCGCTCTGGGTCTGCGCTATCACAGTGTCGGGCTCGCACTCTGGGTCTGCGCTGTCTCAGTGTCGCGCTCTGGGTCTGCGCTGTCTCGGTGTCAGGCTCGCGTTCTGGGTCTGCGCTGTCTCGGTGTCAGGCTCGCGTTCTGGGTCTGCGCTGTCACAGTGTCGGGCTCGCGCTCTGGGTCTGGGCTGTCAGGGTGTCGGGCTCGCGCTCTGGGTCTGCGCTGTCACAGTGTCGGGCTCGCGCTCTGGGTCTGCGCTGTCTCAGTGTCAGGCTCGCGCTCTGGGTCTGCGCTGTCACAGTGTCGGGCTCGCGCTCTGGGTCTGCGCTGTCGGTGTCAGGCTCGCGTTCTGGGTCTGCGCTGTCACAGTATCGGGCTCGCGCTCTGGGTCTGCGCTGTCACAGTGTCGGGCTCGCGCTCTGGGTCTGCGCTGTCGGTGTCAGGCTCGCGTTCTGGGTCTGCGCTGTCACAGTGTCGGGCTCGCGCTCTGGGTCTGCGCTGTCTCGGTGTCAGGCTCGCGTTCTGGGTCTGCGCTGTCACAGTGTCGGGCTCGCGCTCTGGGTCTGCGCTGTCTCGGTGTCGGGCTCGCGCTCTGGGTCTGCGCTGTCACAGTGTCGGGCTCGCGCTCTGGGTCTGTGCTGTCAGGGTGTCGGGCTCGCGCTCTGGGTCTGGGCTGTCAGGGTGTCGGGCTCGCGCTCTGGGTCTGTGCTGTCAGGGTGTCGGGCTCGCGCTCTGGGTCTGGGCTGTCAGGGTGTCGGGCTCGCGCTCTGGGTCTGTGCTGTCAGGGTGTCGGGCTCGCGCTCTGGGTCTGCGCTGTCACAGTGTCGGGCTCGCGCTTTGGGTCTGCGCTGTCTCGGTGTCGGGCTCGCGCTCTGGGTCTGCGCTGTCTCGGTGTCGGGCTCGCGCTCTGGGTCTGCGCTGTCACAGCGTCGGGCTCGCGCTCTGGGTCTGCGCTGTTACAGTGTCGCGCTCTGGGTCTGCGCTGTCACAGTGTCGGGCTCGCGCTCTGGGTCTGCGCTGTCACAGTGTCGCGCTCTGGGTCTGCGCTGTCACAGCGTCGGGCTCGCGCTCTGGGTCTGCGCTGTTACAGTGTCGCGCTCTGGGTCTGCGCTGTCACAGTGTCGGGCTCGCGCTCTGGGTCTGCGCTGTCACAGTGTCGGGCTCGCACTCTGGGTCTGCGCTGTCACAGTGTCGGGCTCGCGCTCTGGGTCTGCGCTGTCACAGTGTCGCGCTCTGGGTCTGCACTGTCACAGTGTCGGGCTCGCGCTCTGGGTCTGCGCTGTTACAGTGTCAGGCTCACGCTCTGGGTCTGCGCTGTCACAGTGTCGGGCTCACGCTCTGGGTCTGCGCTGTCACTGTGTCGCGCTCTGGGTCTGCACTGTCACAGTGTCAGGCTCACGCTCTGGGTCTGCGCTGTCACAGTGTCGGGCTCACGCTCTGGGTCTGCGCTGTCACTGTGTCGCGCTCTGGGTCTGCGCTGTCACAGTGTCAGGCTCACGCTCTGGGTCTGCGCTGTCACAGTGTCGGGCTCACGCTCTGGGTCTGCGCTGTCACTGTGTCGCGCTCTGGGTCTGCACTGTCACAGTGTCGGGCTCACGCTCTGGGTCTGCGCTGTCACTGTGTCGCGCTCTGGGTCTGCGCTGTCACAGTGTCGGGCTCACGCTCTGGGTCTGCGCTGTCACAGTGTCGCGCTCTGGGTCTGCGCTGTCATGGGCTCGCGCTCTGGGTCTGCGCTGTCACAGTGTCACGCTCACAGTCCAGATTTCTCTACCCTTTCTGTGAAGAAGTGCTTCCTGACATCACCCCTGAATGGACTGGCTCTAATTTTAAGCCGGGTTTGTAGCAATATCTGTGAGAGTGACAATAATCAGCAGGTGAGGGGGGTCAAGTCAGGGTTAATGTTGTACCTTGTCAGTATCTGATCTTCGGTAGATAGATGCGGCCAATCCGATCTATCGGGAAATCGGTCCGTCTCCTGAGAACACCTGGAACTTTCCTGTAAGGAACAAAAAGAATTAAAGGATGGAGCGGAAGCATCGGTAAACCACGCCGGAGAAACATCACCAGGTCCAAGCACCTAAACCCATTTTAACCGCTCCATGGAGTTAGCCCAATAACCACCCCGCGACCACGGCCAAGATAATACAAGGGTTCAGTGGGTCACACAATGTCCTTTCACACTCTGGGACAGTGGGTCACACAATGTCCTTTCACACTCTGGGACAGTGGGTCACACACTGTCCTTTCACACTCTGGGACAGTGGGTCAGACACTGACCTTTCACACTCTGGGACAGTGGGTCAGACACTGTCCTTTCACACTCTGGGACAGTGGGTCACACACTGACCTTTCACACTCTGGGACAGGGGGTCAGACACTGACCTTTCACACTCTGGGACAGTGGGTCAGACACTGTCCTTTCACACTCTGGGACAGTGGGTCAGACACTGACCTTTCACACTCTGGGACAGTGGGTCAGACACTGTCCTTTCACACTCTGGGACAGTGGGTCACACACTGACCTTTCACACTCTGGGACAGGGGGTCAGACACTGTCCTTCCACACTCTGGGACAGTGGGTCACACACTGTCCTTTCACACTCTGGGACAGTGGGTCACACACTGTCCTTTCACACTCTGGGACAGTGGGTCACACAATGTCCTTTCACACTCTGGGACAGTGGGTCACACAATGTCCTTTCACACTCTGGGACAGTGGGTCACACAATGTCCTTTCACACTCTGGGACAGTGGGTCACACAATGTCCTTTCACACTCTGGGACAGTGGGTCACACACTGTCCTTTCACACTCTGGGACAGTGGGTCAGACACTGACCTTTCACAAAAAGAAAAGAAAAACAGAAAATGCTGGAGATACTCAGCAGGTCAGGCAGCATCTGTGAAGAGAGAAACAGAGTTAACGTTTCAGGTCGATGACCTTTCGTCAGAACTGGAAAAAAGCAGGAAATGGAACAGATTTTT
The DNA here is from genome assembly GCA_030390025.1 of Squalus acanthias. NCBI lineage: Eukaryota > Metazoa > Chordata > Chondrichthyes > Squaliformes > Squalidae > Squalus > Squalus acanthias. The sequence continues at coordinate 1,463,617 of CM059429.1, read as the reverse complement.
AAGCAAGTGCAGGGGCTGGGAAAGGGGGGAGGGGATGAAATGACAAAAGGGAAGGTCTGTGATAGGATAGAAGGCAGGAGAGATTAAGAGACATTAAGAGATATTCGAGGCAAAAGGAGATGGTAATGGGACAGGTTAAGAAACTAAGGATGGCTCTGGATGAAGTGTAAATTGCGCTGGCAGAATGAAAGACAGCTGCCATGTGGGAGAGAAGAAAAAAAGGCACAAACAAAAAGTGTGGATAAAAAATATATACATGATAAGGGCCGAGGTTATGATCTGAAATTGTTGAACTCTATGTTGAGTCCAGAAGGCTGTAAAGTGCCTAATCGAAAGATTGAGGTGCTGTTCCTCGAGCTTACGCTGAGCTTCCGTGGACAATGCAAGAGGCCGAGGACAGTGAGGTTAGAGTGGAGTGGAGCGGAGAATTAAAGTGACAGGCGACCGGAAGCTCGGGGTCCCCCTTATGGACTGAACGGAGGTGTTCCGCAAAGCGGTCACCCAATCTACATTTGGTCTCCCCAATGGGACAGAGGGTCAGACACTGTACTTTCACACTCTGGGACAGTGGGTCAGACACTGTCCTTTCAAACTCTGGGACAGTGGGTCAGACACTGTCCTTTCACACTCTGGGACAGTGGGTCAGACACTGTCAAAATCCTGGAACTCCCTCCCTAACAGCACTGTGGGAGTACCTTCACCACACGGACTGCAGCGGTTCAAGATGGCGGCTCACCACCACCTTCTCAAGGGCAACTAGGGATGGGCAATAAATACTGGCATTGCCAGCGATGCCCTGATCCCATAAACGAATAAAAAAAAATACTGTCCTTTCACAACCTGGGACAGTAGGTCAGACACTGTCCTTTCACACTCTGGGACAGTGGGTCACACACTGTCCTTTCACACTCTGGGACAGTGGGTCACACACTGTCCTTTCACACTCTGGGACAGTGGGTCACACACTGTCCTTTCACACGCTGGGACGGTGGGTCACACACTGTCCTTTCACACTCTGGGACAGTGGGTCAGACACTGTCCTTTCACACTCTGGGACAGTGGGTCACACACTGTCCTTTCATACACTGGGACAGTGGGTCAGACACTGTCCTTTCACACTCTGGGACAGTGGGTCACACACTGTCCTTTCACACTCTGGGACAGTGGGTCACACACTGTCGTTTCACACTCTGGGCCAGTGGGTCACACACTGTCCTTTCACACTCTGGGACAGTGGGTCACACACTGTCCTTTCACACTCTGGGACAGTGGGTCACACACTGTCCTTGCACACTCTGGGACAGTGGGTCACACACTGTCCTTTCACACTCTGGGACAGTGGGTCAGACACTGTCGTTTCACACTCTGGGCCAGTGGGTCACACACTGTCCTTTCACACTCTGGGACAGTGGATCACACACTGTCAAAATCCTAGAACTCCCTCCCTAACAGCACTGTGGGAGCACCTTCACCACACGGACTGCAGCGGTTCAAGGCGGCGGCTCACCACCACCTTCTCAAGGGCAACTAGGGATGGGCAATAAATGCTGGCCTTGCCAGCGATGCCCTGATCCCATAAACGAATAAAAAATAACACTGTCCTTTCACACTCTGGGACTGGATGCGACAGTGGGTCAGAAAATATTCAGCCCTTTTCGTAAAATAGGTTGTTTATCAACATAGCCACTTTATCTGAGTCCCTATCCTGTGGATCAATGTCTGCTATGGAAGTCTATGCCAGGATTCCCTGCTTTATTTCAGATTCTAACCCATGGATTTGCTTGACTTGAGGAAAAGACTCCTTCTAGAGGCGGCCAATTTCCTCCTCTCGTTTGATTCCAAGTGAAACAATCCACCCGAATATGCTCGGTCCATTTTTCATTCTTGGGATGTGGCCGTAACTGGCAAGGCCGGCATTTCATACCCATCTCCAGTGACCCAGGTTTGATACAACAGGGGGTTTGCTGGGCCACTTCAGAGGGCAGGTTAAGAGGCAACCATTGGTGCGGGACTGGAGTCACGTATAGGCCAGACTGGGTGAAGACGGCAGATTTCCTTCCCTGAAGGACATTAGTGAACCAGTTGGGTTTTTATGACAATCTGACAGCTTCATGGTCACTTTTACTGGAACCAGCCATCAAATAATCAACTTCACTACATTCCAGAGACCTGGACTGTGTCTGGGAACATAGGAACAGGAGGAGGCCATTCAGCCCCTTGAGCCTTTTCCGCCATGGCTGATCTTTACCTCAACTCCATTTACCTGCCGTTGATCCATACTCCTCGATACCCTGATGCAACAAAAATCTATTGATCTCATTCTCGGTGTTGACTCTTCCTACCCGCCACCACCCCCTCCCCCTTCAATATTCCACCATTGTTTGCTGGCGATTCAATTCTGGTTTTTTCGGACTTTACACCAAGTGTTATGGCACAAATGATCTCATTTTTGCCGTCCATTTCTCCCAGGCACCTCACCCAAGTGACCGTTCTTTGCACATGAGCCTCAACGACGAGCATCTGTGGCTACAGATCGAAGCACAACCCAGTCCAGTATCCATACCTGTACTTTTCAATTGGAGACACGAACTGGGAGTAGGAGCGTTGACTGAATTTTATCTACCCTGCCACAGAGACTAACTTCAACTGGCCTCTCCCCTCCCTAGCTCTGTAATCTTCTCCAGCCCTACAACCCTCCGAGAACTCAGCGTTCCTCCAACTCTGACCTCGTGTACCCCTCACTCCCTTCACCCTACCATTGGTGGCCGAGCCTTCACCATCTCTGTCCCAAGCTCTGGAATTCCCTCCCTCTGCTCCTGGAAACAGTTTCTCCTTATTTATTCTATCCAAACCCTTCATGATTTTGAACACCTCTATCAAATCTCAGCTTAATCTTCTCTGCTTTAAGGAGAACAACCCCAGCTTCTCCAGCCTCTCCACATCACTGAAGACTTTCATGCCTGGTACCATTCTAGTAAATCTCCTCTGCACCCTCGTCAAGCCCTGACATCCTTCCTAAAGTGCAGTGCCCAGAATTGAACAGTGTTTCATAAAGATTTTGCATTACTTCCTTGCTGTTGTGGGATTCAATTAGTTTAATTTTAATTAATTAATTAAAGGGTAAGTCATGGCAGGAGAGCTCCGCCCAGTGATATGCTCCTCCTGCTTTATGTGGGAAATCAGGGATGCTTCCTGTATCCCTGACGACCATGTGTGTGGGAAATGTATCCAGCTGCATTGCGGCGCTGGAGCTGCGGATGGATGCATATTGGAGCATTCGCGACGCTGAGAACGTCGTGGATAACACGTTTAGCGAGTTGGTCACACCGCAGGTAAAGGGTGTACAGGCAGGAAGTGAATGGGTGACCACCAGGCAGAGTAAGAGGTGCAGGCAGGTAGTGCAGGGGTCCCCTGTGGCCATCCCCCTCTCAAACAGATATACCACTTTGGATGCTGTTGGGGGGGATGACTTATCAGGGGAAGGCGGCAGCAGCCAACTTCCTGGCACCATGGGTGGCTCTGCTGCACAGGCTGGGAGTAAAAAGTGTGGAAGAGCTATAGTGATAGGGGATTCAATTGTAAGGGGAATAGATAGGCGTTTCTGCGGCCGCAATCGAGACTCCAGGATGGTGCGTTGCCTCCCTGGTGCAAGGGTCAAGGACGTCTCGGAGCGGCTACAGAACATTTTGGAGGGGGAGGGCGAACAGCCAGTTGTTGTGGTGCACATAGGCATCAACGATATAGGTAAAAAACGGGATGAGGTCCTAAAAGCAGAATATAGGGAGTTAGGAGGTAAATTAAAAAAGAGGACCTCAAAGGTAGTAATCTCAGGATTGCTACCAGTGCCACGTGCTAGTCAGAGTAGAAATAGGAGGATATTTCAAATGAATACGTAGCTAGAGGAATGGTGCAAGGGGGAGGGATTCAAATTCCTTGGACATTGGAACCGGTTCTGGGGGAGGTGGGACCAGTACAAACGGGACGGTCTGCACCTGGGCAGGGCCGGGACCGATGTCCTAGGGGGAGTGTTTGCTAGTGCTGTTGGGGAGGGTTTAAACTAAAGTGGCAGGGGGTTGGGAACCTGAGCAGGGAGACAGAGGAAAGGGAAACAAGGATAAAAGCTAAAGACAGGAAGGAGAAAAACAAAAGTAGAAGGCAAAGAACTCAACGGTTTAAATCAAACATGGTCACAGTAAATAATAATTCATATAGGTCTGAGAGCGTTAAAAAAACAAGCCTGAAGGCTTTGTGTCTTAATGCAAGGAGCATTCGGAACAAGGTGGATGAATTAGCTGCGCAAATAGAGGTAAATGAATACGATTTGATTGGGATTACAGAAACATGGCTCCAGGGTGGCCAAGGCTGGGAACTCAACATCCAGGGTTATTCAATATTTCGGAAAGATAGGCAAAAAAGAAAGGGAGGTGGGGTAGCATTGCTGGTTAAAGAGGGGATTAACACAATTGAAAGGAAGGATATTAGCTCTGATGATGCGGAATCTGTATGGGTAGAACTGAGAAATAACAAGGGGCAGAAAACGTTAGTGGGAGTGGTATATAGACCTCCAAACAGTAATACAGAGGTTGGGGACGGCATTAAAAGGGAAATTAGAGAAGCATGCAGTAAGGGCACAGCAGTCATCATGGGTGACTTTAATTTACATATAGATTGGGCTAACCAAATTAGTAAAAATACTGTGGAGGAGGAATCCTAGAATGTTTACGAAATGGTTTTCTGGAACAATATGTCGAGGAACCAACCAGAGATCAGGCCATCTTAGACTGGGTATTATGTAACGAGAAAGGATTAATTAGCAATCTTGTTGTACGAGGCCCCTTGGGTCAGAGTGATCATAATATGATAGAATTCTTCATTAGGATGGAGAGTGAAGTAGTTGAATCAGAGACTAGGGTCCTGAATTTAAATAAAGGAAACTACGATGGTATGAAGCGCGAATTGGGTAGGATTGATTGGGGAATGTCACTCAAGGGGTTGACGGTGGATAGGCAATGGCAAACATTCAAAGACTGCATGGATGAACTACAGAATTTGTTCATCCCAGTGTGGCATAAGAATAAAACAAAAAGGGTGACTCAACCGTGGCTAACAAGGGAAATTAGGAATAGCATAAGATCCAAGGAGAGGGCATATAAATTGGCCAGAAAAAGCGGTAGCCCTGAGGATTGGGAGCAGTTTAGGATTCAACAAAGGAGGACAAAGGGATTAATTAAGAAGGGGAAAATAGAATATGAAAGTAAGCTTGCTGGGAACATAAAAACTGACTGTAAGAGCTTTTATAGATATGTGAAGAGAAAAAGATTAGTGAAATCAAGTGTAGGTCCCTTGCAGTCAGAAGCAGGGGAAGTTATAATGGGGAACAAAGAAATGGCAGACCAATTAAATGCATATTTTGGTTCTGTCTTCACAAAGGAGGACACAAATAACCTGCCAGAGATGTTGGAGAACATACGGTCTGATGAAAGGGAGGAACTGAAAGAAATCAGTATTTGCAGGGAAATGGTGTTAGGGAAATTGACGGGATTGAAGGCCGATAAATCCCCAGGGCCTGATAATCTACATCCTAGGGTACTTAAGGAAGTGGCCCTAGAAATAGTAGATGCATTGCTGATCATCTTCCAACATTCGATGGAATCTGGAACTGTACCCATGGATTGGAGGGTAGCTAATGTTACCCCACTATTCAAAAAGGGTGGTAGAGAGAAAGCGGGGAATTACAGACCGGTAAGCCTGACATCGGTAGTGGGGAAAATGCTAGAGTCCATTATAAAGGATGTAATAGCTGAGCACTTGAAAAACAGTGACAGGATCGGACAAAGTCAACATGGATTTACAAAAGGTAAATCGTGCTTGACTAATCTACTGGAATTTTTTGAGGATGTAACTGGGAAAATAGATAAGGGAGAACCAGTAGATGTGGTGTATTTGGACTTTCAAAAGGCTTTCGATAAGGTCCCGCATAAGAGATTAGCGTGTAAAGTTAAGGCACATGGGATTGGGGGCAAGGTATTGACTTGGATAGAGAACTGGTTGGCGGACAGAAAGCAGAGAGTAGGAATTAATGGGTCTTTTTCTGAGTGGCAAGCAGTGACTAGTGGGGTACCGCAGGGATCGGTCCTTGGACCCCAGCTATTCACAATATAGATTAATGATCTAGATAAGGGAACTAAATGTAATATCTCCAAGTTTGCAGATGACACAAAGCTGGGTGGGAGTGTGTGCTGCGAGGAGGATACCGAGAAACTCCAGGATGATTTGGACAGGTTGGGTGAGTGGGCAGAAGCGTGGCAGATGCAATATAACGTGGATAAATGCGAGGTTATCCACTTTGGTGTCAAAAACAGAAAGGCAGACTATTATCTGAATGGCAATAGATTGGGAGAAGGGGAAGTGCAACGAGACCTGGGTGTCCTTGTGCACCAGTCGCTGAAAGTAAGCATGCAGGTGCAGCAGGCGGTGAAGAAGGCAAATGGTATGTTGGCCTTCATAGCGAAAGGGTTTGAGTATAGGAACAGGGATGTCCTGCTGCAGTTGTACAGGGCCTTGGTGAGACCACACCTTGAGTACTGTGTGCAGTTTTGGTCGCCTTATCTGAGGAAGGATGTTCTTGCCATGGAAGGAGTTCAGCGAAGATTCACAAGGCTGATACCTGGGATGGCAGGAATGACATATGAGGAGAGATTGGGTCGATTGGGCTTATACTCGCTGGAGTATAGAAGAATGAGAGGGATCTCATCGAAACATATAAAATTCTGACAGGTCTGGACAAACTAGATGCAGGAAGAATGTTCCCGATGGTCGGAGAGTCCAGAACCAGGGGTCATAATCTACGGATAACAGGTAAACCATTTAGGACAGAAATGAGGAAGAATTTCTTCACCCAGAGAGTGGTGAACCTGTGGAATTCTCTACCACAGAAGGTAGTTGAGGCGAAGTCATTAAATATATTCAAGGATGAGTTAGATATATTTCTTAAAGCTAAAGGTATCAAGGGATACGAGGAGAAGGCAGGTACAGGGTACTGAGTTTGGATGATCAGCCATGATCTCATCGAATGGCGGAGCAGGCTCGAGGGGCCGAATGGCCTACTCCTGCTCCTATCTTCTATGTTTCTATGTTTCTATGTTTGCGCTCTCTGCCTCAATTAATAAAGCCAAGAATCCCGTTTGCTTTAACAGCCTTCTCAACTTGTACTGCCACCATCAAAGATTTGTGCACATACACCCCCAGGTCTCTCTGTACCTGCACCCCCTTTAAAATTGTACCATTTAGTTTAGGTTGTCTCTCCTCATTCTTCCTACTAAAATGAATCACTTCACATTCACAATGACCCATCAGGATCTGATGGAAGGACCTTTCTGAAGAGGGGATCTGAAAGACTCACCGCTGTTTGGGCTTGAAAGATTTGGGCTTGACGGAGCTCCTGTTCAGACGGAAACCTGAACGGGCAACACTCCTCTTCCTTTTCTTCGCCGTGACATCAGTGCGAGGACCGGCGAGGTGGTTGAGGAGGGGAAGCCAGTCTGACGGACCCGAGTCGTTCACTTCCACAGATGTTGATGTCGGAACTGCCTCGGCCCAAGGAGAGAGGTCGGAGGACTGAAAAGATTTAACTCTTTGAAGAGCAAAATCTTCTCGTTTCTAAACCAAGTCCCAGAACGACAGTTAGAATTTCTCATTTGTATTGGTTCTAAGTAAATGTACAAACATATATTTCAAACTTGAAGAGTAAACTTTAAAACCAAAACTTGGCTGTAAATGTTTGCCTCCAAAAAGTTAAGAAAATTTTTTTGGAATGCAAAAGTGTCCTCAAAGATTTATTTCAGGCAATTTCATTCCCTGGGGAAATATCTATTTTGAACTGTTATCTTACCCATGTCCTCCAACATGTTTCTCCCGAAGGCAGAATCCTTAATGGAATACGGTGTCCCCGAGCTCAGTGGGCCACACTCTCGCCTCTGAGTCAGAAAGTCGTGGGTTTGAGACCCACTCCAGACCCTTGAGCACAAAAATCCAGGCTAACACTTCAGTGTGGTACTGAGGGAGCGCTGCACTGTCGGAGGGGCAGTACTGAGGGAGCGCTGCACTGTCGGAGGGGCAGTACTGAGGGAGCGCTGCACTGTCGGAGGGTCAGTACTGAGGGAGCGCTGCACTGTCGGAGGGGCAGTACTGAGGGAACGCTGCACTGTCGGAGGGGCAGTACTGAGGGAGCGCTGCACTGTCGGAGGGGCAGTACTGAGGGAGCGCTGCACTGTCAGAGGGGCAGTACTGATGCAGCGCTGCACTGTCGGAGGGGCGGTACTGAGGGAGCGCTGCACTGTCGGAGGGGCAATACTGAGGGAGCGCCGCACTGTCGGACGGTCAGTACTGAGGGAGCGCTGCACCGTCGGAGGGGCAGTACTGAAGGAGCGCTGCACTGTCGGAGGGGCAGTACTGAGGGAGCGCTGCACTGTCGGAGGGGCAGTACTGAGGGAGCGCTGCACTGTCGGAGGGGCAGTACTGAGGGAGCGCCGCACTGTCGGACGGTCAGTACTGAGGGAGCGCTGCACTGTCTGGAGGGGTAGTACTGAGGGAGCGCCGCACTGTCGGAGGGTCAGTACTGAGAGAGCGCCGCATTGTCGGAGGGGCAGTACTGAGATAGCGCCGCACTGTCGGAGGGACAGTACTGAGGGAGCGCCGCACTGTCGGAGAATCTGTTTCTCAGCTGAGACATTAAGCCGACCCCCGCCTGCTCTTTCAGGTGGACGTAAAATATCCCACGGGCACTATTTTGAAGAATCATAGAGTCATTACGGCACAGAAGGAGGCCGTTCGGCCCATCGAGTCCGTGCCAGCTCTCTGTAGAGCAATCCAGTCAGTCCCATTCCTCCGCTCTATCCCCATAGCCCTGCAAGTTTATTTCCCTCAAGTGCCTATCCAGTTTCCCCTTGAAAACATTGATCGTCTCCACTTACACCACCCTCGTCAGCAGCAAGTTCCAGGTCATTACCACTCGCTGTATAAAAAAGTTTTTCCTCACATTCCCCCCGTATCTCTTTCCCAAAACATTAAATCTGTGTCCCCGAGTCCTTGTACCATCAACTAGTGGGAACAGCCTTTCCCCGTCTAGCCTATCCAAACCCATCATAATCTTGTACACCTCTATCAAATCTCCCCTTAGATAGATAGGTTAGATAGCTTGGCACAGCTCAGGGTTTGAACCCAACACTTCACTGTGTCTCTGGACTACACCACACGCCGCTCTCTCTCTCTCTATTTATACATTTCGACCATCTCTCTCCATTTCCCTTTTTCTTATTTTCTGTATTTTCTCTGCCTGATCTTATCAATCTCCACACTCACACACACTCACACAGATTCACACACAGTCTCACTCACACACACACTCTCACACCAATATACAGTTCCATATTAATACGCACACTCGCATTCAGTCACAATCACACTCACTTTTGCATTCGCACTTACAATCACACACAGACTCAAGTCAATCTCTCACTCACTCACATGTTCTTACACACGCACTCACGCTGAACTACACACGCACTCAATCACAGTCTCTCTCTCTGTCTCACACACACACTCCCAGACTCTCTCTCTCACTCTCAGTCTCGCTTTCTCTCAATCTCCCTCTCTCTTCACCCCAGTCTCTCTCTCTCTCTCTCCCCCGTCTCTCTCTCTCTCTCTCTCTCTCCCCCACCCAGTCTCTCTCTCCCTCTCTCTCTCTCTCTCTGTCTCACTCTCCCAGTCTCTGTCTCTCTCTCCCCCCAGTCTCTCTCTCTGTCTCTCTCCCCCCAGTCTGTCTCTCTCTCTCTCCCTCCAGTCTCTCTCTCACGCCCCAGTCTCTCTCTCTCTCCCTCCAGTCTCTCTCTCCCTCCCAGTCTCTCTCTCTCTCTCCTCCAGTCTCTCTCTCTCTCCCTCCCAGTCTCTCTCTCTCTCCCAGTCGCTCTCTCTCTCTCACCCCCAGTCTCTCTTTCTCTCACCCCCAGTCTCTCTTTCTCTCCCTCCCAGTCTCTCATTCTCTATCTCCCAGTCTCTCATTCTCTCTCTTCCCCCCAGTCTCTCTCTCTCTCTCCCAGTCTCTCTCTCTCTCTCTCTCTCTCTTCCAACCCAGTCCCTCTCTCTCTCTCTCCCCCAGTCTCTCTCTCTGTCTCTCTCCCCCAGTCTCTCTCTCGCACTCTCTCTCCCCCAGTCTCTCTCTCTCTCCCAGTCTCTCTCTCTCTCTCTCTCTTCCACCCCAGTCCCTCTCTCTCTCTCTCCCCAGTCTCTCTCTCCCCCAGTCTCTCTCTCTCTCTCTCTCCCCCAGTCTCTCTCTCTCGCCCCCAGTCTCTCTTTCTCTCCCTCCCAGTCTCTCTCTCTCTCTCCCCCAGTCTCTCTCTCTCTCTCTCTCTCTCAGTCTCTCTCTCTCTCAGTCTCTCTCTCTCTCTCCCCCCAGTCTCTCTCTCTCTCCCCCAGTCTCTCTTTCTCTCCCTCCCAGTCTCTATCTCTCTCTCTCCCCCAGTCTCTCTCTCTCTCTCTGTCTTTCTCTCTCTCTCTCCCCAGTCTCTCTCTCTCCCTCCCACAGTCTCTAACTCTCTCTCTCCCCCAGTCTTTCTCTCTCTCCCCCCAGTCTCTCTCTCTCTCCCCCCAGTCTCTCTCTCTCCCCAGTATTTCTCTCCCCCAGTCTCTCTCTCCACCAGTCTCTCTCTCTCCCCCCCAGTCTCTCTCACTCTCCCCCCAGTCTCTCTCTCTCTCTCCCCAGTCTCTCTCTCTCTCCCCCCAGTCTCTCTCTCTCTCTCTCAGTCTCTCTCACTCTCCCCCCCAGTCTCTCACTCTATCCCCGTCTCACTCACTCTCTCTCCCCCACTCTCTCCCCCCAGTCTCTCTCTCTCTCTCCCCCGTCTCACTCTCTCTCTCCCCGTCTCACTCTCTCTCTCTCCCCAGTCTCTCTCTCTCCCCAGTCTCTCTCTCCCCAGTCTCGCTCTCTCTCACTCCCAGTCTCTCTCTCTCTCCTCATCTCACTCTCTCTCTCTCCCCCCGTCTCTCTCTCTCTCTCTCCCCGTCTCACTCTCTCTCTCTCTCCCCCAGTCTCTCTCTCTCTCTCCCCCCCAGTCTCTCTCTCTCTCTCTCTCTCCCCCGTCTCTCTCTCTCTCTCTCACTCCCAGTCTCTCTCTCTCCCCCAGTCTCTCTCTCTCTCTCTCCCCGTCTCTCTCTCTCCCTCCCCCAGTCTCTAACTCTCTCTCCCCCAGTCTTTCTCTCTCTCCCCCCAGTCTCTCTCTCTCTCCCCAGTATTTCTCTCCCCCAGTCTCTCTCTCCACCAGTCTCTCTCTCTCCCCCCCAGTCTCTCTCACTCTCCCCCCAGTCTCTCTCTCTCTCCCCCCAGTCTCTCTCTCTCTCTCTCCCAGTCTCTCTCTCTCTCTCCCAGTCTCTCTCTCTCTCTCTGTCTCTCTCACTCTCCCCCCAGTCTCTCACTCTATCCCCATCTCACTCACTCTCTCTCCCCCACTCTCTCCCCCCCAGTCTCTCTCTCTCTCTCCCCCGTCTCACTCTCTCTCTCCCCCGTCTCACTCTCTCTCTCTCCCCAGTCTCTCTCTCTCCCCAGTCTCTCTCTCTCTCACTCCCAGTCTCTCTCTCTCTCCCCCATCTCACTCTCTCTCTCTACCCCCAGTCTCTCTCTCTCTCTCTCCCCGTCTCACTCTCTCTCTCCCCCAGTCTCTCTCTCTCTCTCTCTCCCCCAGTCTCTCTCTCTCTCTCTCTCTCTCACTCCCAGTCTCTCTCTCTCCCCCAGTCTCTCTCTCTCTCTCCCCCGTCTCTCTCTCACTCTCCCCCCATCGCACTCTCTCTCTCTCTCCCCGGTCTCTCTCTCTCTCTCTCCCCCCAGTCTCTCTCTCTCTCCCCCCAATCTCTCTCTCTCTCTCCCAGTCTCTCTCTCTCTCCCAGTCTCTCTCTCTCAGTCTCTCTCTCACTCTCCCCCCAGTCTCTCACTCTATCCCCGTCTCACTCACTCTCTCTCCCCCACTCTCTCCCCCCCAGTCTCTCTCTCTCTCTCTCCCCCGTCTCACTCTCTCTCTCCCCCGTCTCACTCTCTCTCTCTCCCCAGTCTCTCTCTCTCCCCAGTCTCTCTCTCTCCCCAGTCTCTCTCTCTCTCACTCCCAGTCTCTCTCTCTCTCCCCCATCTCACTCTCTCTCTCTCCCCCCAGTCTCTCTCTCTCTCTCTCCCCGTCTCACTCACTCTCTCTCTCCCCCAGTCTCTCTCTCTCTCTCTCCCCCCCAGTCTCTCTCTCTCTCTCTCCCCCAGTCTCTCTCTCTCTCTCTCTCTCCCCCAGTCTCTCTCTCTCTCTCTCTCACTCCCAGTCTCTCTCTCCCCAGTCTCTCTCTCTCTCTCCCCCGTCTCTCTCTCACTCTACCCCCATCGCACTCTCCCCCAGTCTCTCTCTCTCTCTCCCCCCCAGTCTCTCTCTCTCTCTCTCTCCCCCAGTCTCTCTCTCTCTCTCTCTCTCCCCCAGTCTCTCTCTCTCTCTCTCTCACTCCCAGTCTCTCTCTCCCCAGTCTCTCTCTCTCTCTCCCCGTCTCTCTCTCACTCTCCCCCCATCGCACTCTCTCTCTCTCTCTCTCTCACTCCCAGTCTCTCTCTCTCTCACTCCCAGTCTCTCTCTCTCTCTCTCTTACTCCCAGTCTCTCTCTCTCTCCCCCAGTCTCTCTCTCTCTCTCCCCCAGTCTCCCTCTCTCTCTCTCTCCCCGTCTCACTCTCTCTCTCCCCCCCAGACTCTCCCTCTTTCTTCCCCGTCTCTCACTCTCTCTCTCACTCCCAGTCTCTTTCTCTCTCCCCGTCTCTCTCTCTCTCTCTCCCCCGTCTCTCTCTCTCTCCCCCCCGTCTCCCTCTCTCTCTCCCCCCCACGTCGCACTCTCTCTCTCTCTCTTCCCCAGTCTCTCTCTCTCTCTCTCTCTCCCCGTCTCTCTCTCTCCCCCAGTCTCTCTCTCTCTCCCTCAGTCTCTCTCTCTCTCTCTCTCCCCAGTCTCTCTCTCTCTCTCTCCCCCCCAGCCTATCTCTCTCTCTCTCTCTCCCCAGTCTCTCTCTCTCTCTCCACCAGTCTCTCTTTCTCTCTCTCGCCCCCAGTCTCTCTCTCTCTCTCCCTCCCCCAGTCTCTCTCTCTCTCACTCCCAGTCTCTCTCTCTCTCCCCCATCTCACTCTCTCTCTCTCCCCCCAGTCTCTCTCTCTCTCTCTCCCCGTCTCACTCTCTCTCTCTCTCCCCCAGTCTCTCTCTCTCTCTCCCCCCCAGTCTCTCTCTCTCTCTCTCTCCCCCAGTCTCTCTCTCTCTCTCTCTCTCCCCCAGTCTCTCTCTCTCTCTCTCACTCCCAGTCTCTCTCTCCCCCAGTCTCTCTCTCTCTCCCTCAGTCTCTCTCTCTCTCTCTCTCCCCAGTCTCTCTCTCTCTCTCTCCCCCCCAGCCTATCTCTCTCTCTCTCTCTCCCCAGTCTCTCTCTCTCTCTCCACCAGTCTCTCTTTCTCTCTCTCGCCCCCAGTCTCTCTCTCTCTCTCCCTCCCCCAGTCTCTCTCTCTCTCACTCCCAGTCTCTCTCTCTCTCCCCCATCTCACTCTCTCTCTCTCCCCCCAGTCTCTCTCTCTCTCTCTCCCCGTCTCACTCTCTCTCTCTCTCCCCCAGTCTCTCTCTCTCTCTCCCCCCAGTCTCTCTCTCTCTCTCTCTCCCCCAGTCTCTCTCTCTCTCTCTCTCTCCCCCAGTCTCTCTCTCTCTCTCTCTCACTCCCAGTCTCTCTCTCCCCCAGTCTCTCTCTCTCTCTCCCCCGTCTCTCTCTCACTCTCCCCCCATCGCACTCTCTCTCTCTCTCTCTCTCTCTCCCCGGTCCCTCTCTCTCTCTCTCACTCCCAGTCTCTCTCTCTCTCACTCCCAGTCTCTCTCTCTCTCTCTCTTACTCCCAGTCTCTCTCTCTCTCCCCCAGTCTCTCTCTCTCTCTCCCCCCCAGTCTCCCTCTCTCTCTCTCTCCCCGTCTCACTCTCTCTCTCCCCCCCAGACTCTCCCTCTTTCTTCCCCGTCTCTCACTCTCTCTCTCAATCGCAGTCTCTCTCTCCCCCAGTCTCTTTCTCTCTCCCCGTCTCTCTCTCTCTCTCTCCCCCGTCTCTCTCTCTCCCCCCCAGTCTCCCTCTCTCTCTCCCCCCCACGTCGCACTCTCTCTCTCTCTCTTCCCCAGTCTCTCTCTCTCTCTCTCTCCCCGTCTCTCTCTCTCCCCCAGTCTCTCTCTCTCTCCCTCAGTCTCTCTCTCTCTCTCTCTCCCCAGTCTCTCTCTCTCTCTCTCCCCCCCAGCCTATCTCTCTCTCTCTCCCCCCCACGTCGCACTCTCTCTCTCTCTCCACCAGTCTCTCTCTCTCTCTCTCTCCCCGTCTCTCTCTCTCCCCCAGTCTCTCTCTCTCTCCCTCAGTCTCTCTCTCTCTCTCTCTCCCCAGTCTCTCTCTCTCTCTCCCTCCCCCAGTCTCTCTCGCTCTCTCTCCCTCCCCCAGTCTCTCTCTCTCCCCCAGTCTCTCTCTCTCTCTCTCTCCCTCCCCCAGTCTCTCTCTCTCTCTCTCCCTCCCCCAGTCTCTTTCTCTCTCTCCCTCCCCCAGTCTCTCTCTCTCTCTCTCCCTCCCCCAGTCTCTCTCTCTCTCTCTCCCTCCCCCAGTCTCTCTCTCTCTCTCCCTCCCCCAGTCTCTCTCTCTCTCTCCCTCCCCCAGTCTCTCTCTCTCTCTCTCTCCCTCCCCCAGTCTCTCTCTCTCTCTCTCCCTCCCCCAGTCTCTCTCTCTCTCTCTCTCCCTCCCCCAGTCTCTCTCTCTCTCTCTCTCTCCCCCAGTCTCTCTCTCTCTCTCTCTCCCTCCCCCAGTCTCTCTGTCTCTCTCTCCCTCCCCCAGTCTCTCTCTCTCTCTCTCCCTGCCCCAGTCTCTCTCTCTCTCCCTGCCCCAGTCTCTCTCTCTCTCTCCCCCAGTCTCTCTCTCTCTCCCTCTCCCCCAGTCTCTCTCTCTCTCCCTCCCCCAGTCTCTCTCTCTCCCTCCCCCAGTCTCTCTCTCTCTCTCACTCCCAGTCTCTCTCTCTCTCTCACTCCCAGTCTCTCTCTCTCCCTCCCCCAGTCTCTCTCTCTCTTCCAGTCTCTCTCTCTCTCTCTCTCCCCCCCCCGTCTCTCTCTCTCTCTCTCTCTCCACCAGTCTCTCTCTCTCTCTCTCTCTCCACCAGTCTCTCTCTCTCTCTCCACCAGTCTCTCTCTCTCTCGAAATAACAGAAAACGCTGGAAAAACTCAGCAGTCTCTCTCTCTCTCTCACTTCCCCCAGTCTCTCTCTCTCGTTACCTCTTCAGTCGCCTCAGCCCCCGGTGTTGTCCCGTCACTCCAGCCCATGAAGCTGAGCAGGAGGAGGATGTGGATGAAGTTCTGCCCGGATCCCAGCATCTGGGGAGAGAGTTCCCGCAGTGAATAACAAGTGCATAGTCGGAGCGATTCTCACCTTCAGTAAGTCATCAGGGCATCACTGATTACAATTCATAAAATTCACTTAAAGCCGTCCCTTAAACTCAATGGAAGCGGAATTCTAGGAGGGAGAATGAAAGACACGCTGTTAAATTACACATTAATCCCTTGTCTGGATTCCCATTCTCAACTGATTCGGGAAGAGATTTGAGGAGTTCAGACAAGACTGAACGAGATAAAACCACAAAGAGAAATAATCAGCGAATTAATCTTAAAAAAAATTGGAATCAGCAGTTTTTAAGGAAACAAAAACTTCAGAAAAATCAGCCAGAAATGTATTTTTTAAAATTGGAATAAAGAACTCGATTTTAATACATTTATTTCCATTAATTATTCCAACTTTTAGAAGTTTTGCTAACTTTTGAAAAACAATTCTAAAAGTTTTTTAAACTCTTTGCATTTTAATGGGATAAAAGAGGATTTAAAGAGCGAGGTTCGCCGCCTTCTGTTGTCTCACCTTCACCCACTCTGTGCTGTGCAGGATCCCAGACTTCTGTCAATCCGCTTTCGCTCCCACTTTATTTATAGTCTCCGGCCCTGTGGCTGTCGCTGCGTCACCTGGCCAGCGGGCTGTGCAGACATTGCTTGGCAATTCACACCTGCCCCTCGCTCAGCTTCCCTTTTCACTGGGTGTCTGCGGTTCCACAGAGTCTGAGCGAAAGGGAGGAGCCAGTCCCGAATCTTCAGCCTCCCCCACACTCTCCCCAACAGTCCAGCCCCTCCCTGCTCTCGGGGATATTGTTTTTGAGCTGAACTGCTGTTAGATTTTATAAATCCCGTCTGATCTGGGATGCAACACCCCGCTAGAATTTATTTTCAGACAAATGCAAAACTTCTCTATTCCCCATTCTGTACTTTCTAGGATCATAGGAACAAGAGGAGGCCATTCAGCCCCTCCAGCCTGTTCCTCCATTCAATGAGATCAGGGCTGATCTGTACCTCAACTCCATCTACCCACCGTGGTTCCGTAACCATTAATACCCTTACCCAACAAAAACCATGATGTGGAGATGCCGGTGTTGGACTGGGGCGGACAAATGTGAGAAGTCGCACAACACCAGGTTATAGTCTAACAGTTTTATTTGAAATCACAAGCTTTCGGAGCGCTGCTCCTTCATCAGGTGAAGTGACCTGACGAAGGAGCAGCGCTCCGAAAGCTTGTGATTTCAAATAAAACTGTTCAACAAATACCAATCTGTCTCCGTCTTGAAAGCTCCAATTGACCCCCAGCATCCACAGCTTTTTGGGGGAGAGAGTTCCAGATTTCCACCACCCTTTGTGTGAAGAAGTGCTTCCTGACATCACCCCTGAATGGCCTGGCTCTAATTTTAAAATTATGCCCCCTTGTTCTGGGCTCCCCTCACCAGAGGAAATAAACCCCAAGTGTGAGAAGACTGGCAAGCTTTTTTAATTTCATACGGGTGAGGAAGGGGCTTTCAGCCCATTAAATCATCGTTCCAGACAACATTCCAGTGGGGCTGAGCGGCCATGTGGTGGTCTGGAGGCCTTGCTCAGGCCGCTCACCGGCTTTTATGCGGCAGAAACCGCACACGCACAAAAATTTGAATGGGCCGCGCAGCCACTTAAAGGGACCAAAACTAAAAGGGAACATCGCTTCCCGACACACCTGACATGGTTCCCCACAACACAAGCCAACTGTACCATTCCAGCATTTCGCCCTCCCACCTTTCGAGGTTTGTCCCATCTTTCTGTCATCTATTGCCAGTCTGACCCTTAGTGCCCCCCTGTCCAGAGACACAATTGAATTGGAAGCATAGTTCGGGACTCACCATTCCTGTGCGATTTTCTATCACCATCTCAAGGGTTAACAAGGATGTAAAGCTTGCATGTCCTCCTCCATTCATTACTCAGACCCTCTGATACGAAGGCTGGGGTTCTTCCTGCCGGGTGAACATAAAAGATCCCATGGAACATTTTTGAGATGTGATACTACTGAGGGAGTGCTACACTGTCGGAGGGGCAGTACTGAGGGAGTGCTAAACTGTTGGAGGGGCAGTACTGAGGGAGTGCTACACTGTCGGAGGGGCAGTACTGAGGGAGCGCTGCACTGGCGGAGGGGCAATACTGAGGGAGCGCTGCACTGTCAGAGGGGTAGTACTGAGGGAGCGCTGCACTGTCGGAGGGGCAGTACTGAGGAAGCGCCGCACTGTCGGAGGGGCAGTACTGAGGGAGTGCTGCACTGTTGGAGGGGCAGTACTGAGGGAGTGCCAAACAGTCGGAGGGGCAGTACTGAGGGAGTGCCGCACTGTCGGAGGGGCAGTACTGAGGGAGCGCTGCACTGTCGGAGGGGCAGTAGTGAGGGAGCGCTGCACTGTCGGAGGGGCAGTAGTCAGGGAGCACTGCATTGTCAGAGGGACAGTACTGAGGGAGTGCTGCACTGTCGGAGGGGCAGTACTGCGGGAGCACTGCACTGTCAGAGGGCTGTACTGAGGGAGTGCTGCACTGTCGGAGGTGCAGTACTGAAGGAGCGCTGCACTGTCGGAGGGGTAGTACTGAGGGAGCACCGCACAGTCAGAGGGGCAGTACTGAGGGAGCTCTGCACTGTCGGAGGGGCAGTGCTGAGGGAGCGCTGCACTATCGGAGGGACAGTAATAAGGGAGCGCTGCACTGTCGGAGGGGCAGTACTGAGGGAGTGCCGCACTGTCGGAGGGGCAGAACTGCGGGAGTGATGCACTGTCGTAGTGCCAGTACTTTTTTGTGACTGGAAGCCTGTTTCCAGTGGTGTACCACCACAGACCCAATTCACGTACGGACCGGGGTCAAGCAAGGCTGTGTCATCGCACCAACGCTCTTCTCGATCTTCCTTGCTGCAATGCTCCATCTCACCCTCAGTAAGCTCCCCGCTGGAGTGGAGCTAATTTACAGAACAAACGGGAAGCTGTTCAACCTCCGTCGCCTCCAGTCCAGATCCAAGGTCGTCCCTTCCTCTGTCACCGAATTACAGTATGCAGACGACGCTTGCGTCTGCGCACAATCGGAGGTCGAACTCCAAACCATTGTCAACACCTTCACCGAAGCGTACGAGAGCATGGGCCTTACACTAAACATCCGTAAGACAAAGGTCCTCTACCAACCTGCCCCCGCCACACAGTACTGCCCCCCGATTATCAAAATCCACAACAATGCCTTGGACAACGTGGACCACTTTCCATACCTCGGGAACCTACTTTCAACAAGGGCAGATGTCGATGACGAAGTCCAACACCGCCTTCAGTGTGCCAGGGCAGCCTTCGGTCGCCTGAGGAAGAGTGTGTTTGAAGACCAGGACCTCAAACCCGGCACTAAGCTCATGGTCTACAGAGCAGTAGTGATACCCGCCCTGCTGTATGCCTCAGAGACATGGGCCATGTACAGCAGGCACCTCAAAGCACTGGAGAGGTACCACCAACGCTGCCTCCACAAGATCCTGCAAATCCATTGGCAGGATAGGCGCACCAACGTCAGTGTTCTTGCTCAGGCCAACATCCCCAGCATCGAACCTTTGACCACGCTCGATCAGCTCCGATGGAAGGGTCACATCGTCCGTATGCCCGATACGAGACTCCCAAAACAAGCGCTCTACTCGGAGTTCCGACACGGCAAGAGAGCCCCAGATGGGCAGAGGAAATGCTTCAAGGACACCCTCAAAGCCTCCTTGAAAAAGTGCAACATCCCCATCGACACCTGGGACACCCTGGCCCAAGACCGCACAAAGTGGAGGCGAAGCATCCGGGAAGGCGCCGAACACCTCGAGTCTCTTCGCCGGAAGCAAGCGGAAGCCAAGCGCAAACAGCGGAAGGAGCGCACATCAACCCAAGCACCCCACCCCCCTGCCCCTTCAACCACCGTCTGCCCCACCTGTGGCAGAGACTGTAGGTCCCGCATTGGACTCATCAGTCACCTGAGAACTCATTTTTAATGTGGAAGCAAGTCATCCTCGGTTCCAAGGGACTGCCGAAGAAGAACCGTAGGGATCGGTGCTGGGTCCTTGGCTGTTGGTAGTGTACATTAATGATTTAGATATGAATGTCGGAGGTATGATCAGTAAGTTCGCAGATGACACGAAAATTGGTGGGGTGGTAAATAGCGAGGAGGGAAGCCTCAGGCTACAGGACGATATAGACGGGTTAGTCAGATGGGCAGAACAGTGGCAAATGGAATTTAACCCTGAAAAGTGTGAGGTGATGCATTTTGGGAGGACTAACAAGGCAAGGGAATACACAATGAATGGTAGGACCCTAGGAAGTACAGAAGATCAGAGGGACCTTGGTGTGCATGTACATAGATCCCTGAAGGCAGCAGGACAGGGAGATAAGATGGTTAAAAAGGCATATGGGATACTTGCTTTCATTAGCCGAGGCATAGAATATAAGAGCAGGGAGGTTATGATGGAGCTGTACAAAACGCTAGTTAGGCCACAGATGGAATACTGTGCGCAGTTCTGGTCGCCACACTATAGGAAGGATGTGATTGCATTGGAGAGGGTGCAGAGGAGATTCACCAGGATGTTACCTGGGCTGGAGCGCTTCAGCTATGAAGAGAGACTGGACAGGCTGGGGTTGTTTTCATTAGAGCAGAGAAGGCTGAGGGGGGACCTGATTGAGGTGTACAAAATTATGACGGGCATAGATAGGGTAGATAGAAAGGAACTTTTCCCCTTAGTAGAGGGGTAAATAACCAGGGGGCATAGTTTCAAGGAAAGGGGCAGGAGGTTTAGAGGGGACTCGAGGAAAAAAATTTCACCCAGAGGGTGGTTGGAATCTGGAACTCACTGCCTGAAAGGGTGGTAGAGGCAGGAACCCTCACAACATTCAAGAAGCATTTAGATGAGCACTTGAAACGCCATAGCATACAAGGCTACGGACCAAGTGCTGGAAAATGGGATTAGAATAGAAAGGGCTTGATGGCCGGCGCGGACACGATGGGCCGAAGGGCCTCTTTCTGTGCTGTATAAACCTATGACTCTATGACTCAACTTACGGAGTGCTGCAGTGTCGGAGGGGCAGCACTGAGGGAGTGCTGCACAGTCGAAGGGGCAGTACTGAGGGAGTGCTGCACTGTCGGAGGGGCAGCACTGAGGGAGCGCTGCACTGTCGGAGGGGCAGTGCAGAGGGAGCACTGCACTGTCGGAGGGGCAGTACTGAGGGAGTGCTGCACAGTCGAAGGGGCAGTACTGAGGGAGTGCTGCACTGTCGGAGGGGCATAAGAACATAAGAACATAAGAAATAGGAGCAGGAGTAGGCCAATCGGCCCCTCGAGCCTGCTCCACCATTCAATAAGATCATGGCTGATCTGATCCTAACCGCCAATCTACTATCTATCACAGAACCATCTCCTGCATCTAACAGAATTGCACACACGAAATAGGAGCAGAATCAGGCTACACAGTCCCTGGGCCCGCTCCACTACCCACAGGGCCATGACCGATCCGAACCTAGACTCATGTCCAAATTCCTGCCCGCTCCCCGTAACCCTTAATGCCCTTTACTTCTAGGAAACTGTCTATTTCTGTTTTAAATTTAATTAATGTTGTAGCTTCTACAGCTTTTTGTGGCAGCATATTCCATGGACCTACCACCCTCTGAGTGAAGTAGTTCCTCCTCATCTCAGTTTTGAAAGAGCAGCCCCTTATTCTAAGACTATGTCCCCTAGTTCTCGTCTCACCCGTCATCGGGAACATCCTCCCCGCATCCACCCGATCCAACCCCTTCACAATCTTATATGTTTCAATAAGATCGCCTCTCATTCTTCTGAACTCCAATGAGTAGAGTCCCAATCTACCCAACCTCTCCTCATATGACCACCCCCTCATCCCCGGGATTAACCGAGTGAACCTTTTTTGCACTGCCTCGAGAGCAAGGATGTCTTTCCTTAAGTAAGGACACCAAAACTGTATGCAGTATTCCAGGTGCGGTCTCACCAATACCTTGTACAACTGAAGCAATACCTCCCTATTTTTATATTCTATCCCCCTAGCAATGAAAGCCAACATTCCATTTGCCTTCTTAATCACTTGCTGCACCTGCATACTAACCTTTTGAGTTTCGTGCACCAGGACCCCCAGATCCCTTTGCACTTCAGTACTCTCCAGTTTCTTGCCATTAAGATAATAAATTGCTCTAGGATTTTTCCTGCCAAAGTGCATCACCTCACACTTTCCAGTGTTGTATTCCATCTGCCAAATCTCTGCCCACTTACTTAGCCTGTCTATGTCCCCTTGCAGGTTTTTTATGTCCTCCTCACTCACTACTTTCCCTCCCATCTTTGTATCATCTGCAAATTTTGATATGTTACACTTGGTCCCTTCCTCCAAATCGTTAATATAGATTGTGAAGAGTTGGGGACCCAGCACTGACCCCTGTGGAACACCACTAGTTACTGATTGCCAGTCTGAGAATGAACCATTTATCCCAACTCTTTGCTTTCTGTTAGATAGCCAATCCTCTATCCATGCCAGAATATTACCCCCAATCCCGTGATTTTTTACCTTAAGCAATAATCTTTTGTGTGGCACCTTGTCAAATGCCTTTTGGAAGTCTAAATACACTACGTCCACTGGTTCCCCTTTATCCACTCTATATGTTACTTCCTCAAAGAACTCCAGCAAATTTGTCAAACATGACTTCCCCTTCGTAAAACCATGCTGACTTTGTCCTATTAAATTATGATTATCCAAATGTCCTGTTACTGTTTCCTTAATAATGGACTCCAAAATTTTACCTACCACAGATGTTAGGCTAACCGGTCTATAGTTACCAGCCTTCTGTCTACTGCCCTTTTTAAATAAGGGTGTTACATTAGCAGTTTTCCAGTCTGCCGGGACCTTAGCGGAATCCAGGGAGTTTTGAAAAATTATTACCAATGCATCTACAATCCCTACCGCCACTTCCTTCAAGACTCTAGGATGTAAGCCATCAGGTCCAGGTGATTTATCCGCCTTGAGTCCCATTATTTTACCGAGTACCACTTCCTTAGTGATTTTGATCGTGTTTAGCTCCTCTCCCCCTATAGCCCCCTGTTTGTCCAGTGTTGGGATATTCTTAGTGTCCTCTACTGTAAAGACTGATACAAAATATTCATTCAGTGTTTTTGCCATCTCCATATTTCCCACCATTAATTTCCCGGTCTCATCCTCTAAGGGACCAACATTTACTTTAGCCACCCTTTTTCTTTTTATATAACTATAAAAACTCTTACTATCTGTTTTTATATTTTTTGCTAATTTACTTTCATAATCTATCTTCCCTTTCTTAATCAATCTTTTTGTTATTTTTTGCTGCCTTTTAAAGTTTTCCCAATCCTCTGTCCTCCCACTAGATTTCGCTACCTTATATGCCCTTGTTTTTAGTCGAATACTATCCTTAATTTCTTTACTTAGCCACGGATGACTGTCCTTTCTTTTACACCCTTTTCTTTTCAGTGGAATATATTTTTTTTGGAAGTTGTAAAATAACTCCTTGAATGTACACCACTGATCATGTGTCGTCTTACCCTTTAATCTATTTTCCCAATCCACTCTACTCAATTCCGCTCGCATACCTTCATAGTCTCCTTTATTCAAGCTTAGCACGCTTGTTTGAGATCCAACCTTCTCACCCTCTAATTGAATATGGAATTCAACCATGTTATGGTCACTCATTCCAAGGGGATCCTTTACTAGGACATTTTTAATTAATCCTGTCTCGTTACACAGGACCAGATCTAAGGTTGCTTGCCCCCTGGTCGGTTCAGTTACATACTGCTCAAGAAACCCATCCCTAATACACTCAATGAACTCATCTCAAGGCAGCCCTGCCCCATTTGATTTGTCCAATTAATATGATAGTTAAAATCCCCCATAATTATAGATGTTCCCTTATTACATGCCTCAACTATTTCCTGATTGATACTCCGTCCAATAGAGTTGCAACTGTTCGGAGGCCTACAGACTACGCCCACTAATGTTTTTTTCCCCTTATTATTCCTTATCTCCACCCAAACTGTTTCATTATCATGATTTTTTGACCCAATATCATTACTCTGTATTACAGTGATTCCTTCCTTTATTAACATAGCCACCCCACCTCCCCTTCCTTCCTGCCTGTCCTTCCTGATCGTTAAATAACCTGGTATGTTTAATTCCCAGGCATTGTCACCCTGCAGCCATGTTTCTGTAATGGCCACAATATCATAACCATATGTAGTTATTTGTGCCATTAACTCGTCTATTTTGTTATGAATGCTACGTGCATTCAGATAGAGAACTGCACTGTTGGAGTGGCAGTACTGAGGGAGCGTCGCACTGTCGGAGGGGCAGTACTTAGGAAGCGCTGCACTGTCGGAGGGGCAGTACTGAGGGAGCGCTGCACTGACAGAGGGCTGTACTGAGGGAGTGCTGCACTGTCGGAGGGTCAGTACTGCGGGAGCGCTGCACTGTCGGAGGTGCAGTACTGAAGGAGCACCGCACTGTCGGAGGGTCAGTACTGCGGGAGCGCCGCACTGTCGGAGGTGCAGTACTGAAGGAGCGCTGCACTGTCGGAGGGGCAGTACTGAGGGAGCGCTGCACTGTCGGAGGGGCATTACTGAGGGAGTGCTGCACTGTCGAAGGAGCAGTACTGAGGGAGTGCTGCACTGTCGGACAGGCAGTAATGCGGGAGCAATGCACTGTCGAAAGGGCAGTTCTGAGGGAGCGCTGCATTGTCGGAGGGGCAGCAGTGAGGGAGCGTTGCACTGTCGGAGGGGCAGTACTGAGGGAGCGCTGCACTTTCGGAGGGGCAGTACTGAGGGAGCGCTGCACTGTCGGAGGGTCAGTAATGAGGGAGCGCTGCACTGTCGGAGGTGTAGTACTGAGCGAGCGCTGCACTGTCGGAGGTGCAGTCCTGAGGGATTGCTGCACAGTCGGACAGCAGTACTGAGGGAGCGCTGCACTGTCGGAGGGGCAGTACTGAGGGTGTGCTGCACAGTCGGAGGGGCAGTACTGAGGGAGCGCTGCACTGTCAGAGGGGCAGTCCTGAAGGAGCGCTGCACTGTTGGAGGGGCAGTGCTGAGGGAGCACTGCATTGTCGGAGGGGCAGTACTGCGGGAACGCTGCACTGTCAGAGGGGCAATACTGAAGGAGCGCTGTACTGTTGGAGGGGAAGTGCTGAGGGAGCACTGCACTGTTGGAGGGGCAGGACTGCGAGAGCGCCGCACTGTCGGAGGAGCAGTACTGAGGGAGCACTGCACTGTCGGAGGGGCAGTACTGAGGGAGTGCTGCACTGTCGGAGGAGCGGTACTGAGGGAGTGCTGCACTGTCGGACGGGTAGTACTGCGGGAGTGCTGCACTGTCGGAAAGGCAGTAATGCGGGAGCGATGCACTGTCGAAAGGGCAGTTATGAGGGAGCACTGCACTATCGGAGGGGGAGTACTGAGGGAGCACTGCACTGTCAGAGGGTCCGTAATGAAGGAGCGCTGCACTGTCGGAAGTGCAGTACTGAGGGAGCGCTGCAATGTCGGACGGCAGTACTGAGGGAGCGCTGCACTTTCGGAGGGGCAGTACTGCACGAACACTGCACTGTCAGAGGGCTGTACTGAGGGAGTGCTGCACTGTCGGAGGGGCAATACTGAGGGAGTGCTGCACTTTAAGAGGGGCAGTACTGAGGGAGCGCTGCACTGTCAGAGGTCTGTACTGATGGAATGCTGCACTGTTGGAGGGGCAGTACTGCAGGAGCACTGCACTGTCGGAGGGGCAGTACTGAGGGAGCACTGCACTGTCGGAGGGGCAGTACTGAGGCAGCGCTGCACTGTCGGAGGGACAGTATTGAGGGAGCGCTGCACTGTCGGAGGGTCAGTACTGCGGGAGCGCCGCACTGTCGGAGGTGCAGTACTGAAGGAGCGCTGCACTGTCGGAGGGGCAGTACTGAGGGAGCGCTGCACTGTCGGAGGGGCATTACTGAGGGAGTGCTGCACTGTCGAAGGAGCAGTACTGAGGGAGTGCTGCACTGTCGGACAGGCAGTAATGCGGGAGCGATGCACTGTCGAAAGGGCAGTTCTGAGGGAGTACTGCACTGTCAGAGGGGCAGTACTGAGGGAGCCCTGCACTATCGGACAGGCAGTATTGAGGGAGCGCTGCACTGTCGGAGGGTCAGTACTGAGGGAGTACTGCACTGTCAGAGGGGCAGTACTGAGGGAGCCCTGCACTATCGGACAGGCAGTACTGAGGGAGCGCTGCAATGTCGGAGGGGCAGTACTTGGGAGCGCTGCACTGTCAGAGGGGCAGTACTGAGGGAGCGCTGCATTGTCAGAGGGGCAGTTCTGAAGTAGCGCTGCACTGTTGGAGGGGCAGTGCTGAGGGAGCACTGCACTGTCGGAGGGGCAGTACTGCGGGAGCGCTGCACTGTCAGAGGGGCAGTACTGAAGGAGTGCTGCACTGTTGGAGGGGCAGTACTTAGGGAGCGCTGCACTGTCGGAGGTGCAGTACTGAGGGAGCGCTGCACTGTCGGAGGGTCAGTACTGAGGGAGTGCTGCACTGTCGGAGGGGCAGTACTGAGGGAGCGCTGCGCTGTTGGAGAGTCAGTACTGAGGGAGTGCAGCACTGTCGGAGTGGCAGTACTGAGCGAATGCTGCACTGTCGGATAAGCAGTACTGAGTGAGTGCTGCACTATCGGAGGGGCAGTACTGAGGGTGTGCTGCACAGTCGGAGGGGCAGAAATGAGGGTGCGCTGCACTGTCAGAGGGGCAGTACTGAGGGAGCGCTGCACTGTCAGAGGGGCAGTACTGAAGGAGTGCTGTACTGTTGGAGGGGCAGTGCTGAGGGAGTACTGCACTGTTGGAGGGGCAGTACTGCAGGCGCGCTGCACTGTTGGAGGGGCAGTACTGCGGGAGCGCTGCACTGTCAGAGGGTTGTACTGAGAGAGTGCTGCACTGTCGGAGGGGCAGTACTGAGGGAGTGCTGCATTGTCGGAGGGGCAGTACTGAGGGAGCGCTGCGCTGTCAGAGGGCTGTAATGAGGGAGTGCTGCACTGTTGGAGGGGCAGTACTGCAGGAGCTCTGCACTGTCGGAGGGACAGTACTGAGGGTGTACTGCACTGTCGGAGGGGCAGTACTGAGGGAGCGCTGCACTTTCGGAGGGTCAGTACTGAGGAAGGGCTGCACTGTCGGAGGGGCAGTACTGAGGGAGCGCTGCGCTGTTGGAGAGTCAGTACTGAGGGAGTGCTGCACTGTCGGAGGGGCAGTACTGAGCGAATGCTGCACTGTCAGAGGGGCAGTACTGAGTGAGTGCTGCACTGTCGAGGGGCAGTACTGAGGGTGTGCTGCACAGTCAGAGGGGCAGCACTGAGGGAGCGCTACACTGTCTGAGGGGCAGTACTGAGGGTGTGCTGCATTGTCAGAGGGGCAGCACTGAGGGAGCGCTGCACTGTCAGAGAGGCAGCACTGAGGGAGCACTGCACTGTCGGAGGGGCAGTACTGCGGGAGCGCTGCACTGTCAGAGGGGCAGTACTGAAGGAGTGCTGCACTGTTGGAGGGGCAGTGATGAGGGAGCACTGCACTGTTGGAGGGGCAGAACTAAGGGAGCGCTGCACTGTCAGAAGGGCAGTACTGAGGGAGCGCTGCACTGTCGGAGGGGCAGTACTGAGGCAGCGCTGCACTGTCGGAGGGACAGTATTGAGGGAGCGCTGCACTGTCGGAGGGTCAGTACTGAGGGAGTACTGCACTGTCGGAGGGGCAGTACTGAGGGAGCCCTGCACTATCGGACAGGCAGTACTGAGGGAGCGCTGCGCTGTTGGAGAGTCAGTACTGAGGGAGTGCTGCACTGTCAGAGGGGCAGTTCTGAAGGAGTGCTGCACTGTTGGAGGGGCAGTGCTGAGGGAGCACTGCACTGTTGGAGGGGCAGTGCTGAGGGAGTACTGCACTGTTGGAGGGGCAGTACTGCAGGCGCGCTGCACTGTTGGAAGGGCAGTACTGCGGGAGCGCTGCACTGTCAGAGGGCTGTACTGAGGGAGTGCTGCACTGTCGGAGGGGCAGTACTGAGGGAGTGCTGCATTGTCGGAGGGGCAGTACTGAGGGAGCGCTGCGCTGTCAGAGGGCTGTAATGAGGGAGTGCTGCACTGTTGGAGGGGCAGTACTGCAGGAGCGCTGCACTGTCGGAGGGACAGTACTGAGGGTGTACTGCACTGTCGGAGGGGCAGTACTGAGGGAGCGCTGCACTTTCGGAGGGTCAGTACTGAGGGAGGGCTGCACTGTCGGAGGGGCAGTACTGAGGGAGCGCTGCGCTGTTGGAGAGTCAGTACTGAGGGAGTGCTGCACTGTCGGAGGGGCAGTACTGAGCGAATGCTGCACTGTCAGAGGGGCAGTAATGAGTGAGTGCTGCACTGTCGAGGGGCAGTACTGAGGGTGTGCTGCACAGTCAGAGGGGCAGCACTGAGGGAGCGCTACACTGTCTGAGGGGCAGTACTGAGGGTGTGCTGCATTGTCAGATGGGCAGCACTGAGGGAGCGCTGCACTGTCAGAGAGGCAGCACTGAGGGAGCACTGCACTGTCGGAAGGGCAGTACTGCGGGAGCGCTGCACTGTCAGAGGGGCAGTACTGAAGGAGTGCTGCACTGTTGGAGGGGCAGTGATGAGGGAGCACTGCACTGTTGGAGGGGCAGTACTAAGGGAGCGCTGCACTGTCAGAAGGGCAGTACTGAGGGAGCGCTGCACTGTCGGAGGGGCAGTACTGAGGGAGCACTGCACTGTCGGAGGGGCAGTACTGAGGCAGCGCTGCACTGTCGGAGGGACAGTATTGAGGGAGCGCTGCACTGTCGGAGGGTCAGTACTGAGGGAGTACTGCACTGTCGGAGGGGCAGTACTGAGGGAGCCCTGCACTATCGGACAGGCAGTACTGAGGGAGCGCTGCACTGTCGGAGGGGCAGTACTTGGGAGCGCTGCACTGTCAGAGGGGCAGTACTGAGGGAGCGCTGCATTGTCAGAGGGGCAGTTCTGAAGTAGCGCTGCACTGTTGGAGGGGCAGTGCTGAGGGAGCACTGCACTGTCGGAGGGGCAGTACTGCGGGAGCGCTGCACTGTCAGAAGGGCAGTACTGAAGGAGTGCTGCACTGTTGGAGGGGCAGTGCTGAGGGAGCACTGCACTGTTGGAGGGGCAGTGCTGAGGGAGTACTGCACTGTTGGAGGGGCAGTACTGCAGGCGCGCTGCACTGTTGGAGGGGCAGTACTGCGGGAGCGCTGCACTGTCAGAGGGCTGTACTGAGGGAGTGCTGCACTGTCGGAGGGGCAGTACTGAGGGAGTGCTGCATTGTCGGAGGGGCAGTACTGAGGGAGCGCTGCGCTGTCAGAGGGCTGTAATGAGGGAGTACTGCACTGTTGGAGGGGCAGTACTGCAGGAGCGCTGCACTGTCGGAGGGACAGTACTGAGGGTGTACTGCACTGTCGGAGGGGCGGTACTGAGGGAGCGCTGCACTTTCGGTGGGTCAGTACTGAGGGACTGCTGCACTGTCGGAGGGGCAGTACTGAGGGAGCGCTACGCTGTTGGAGAGTCAGTACTGAGGGAGTGCTGCACTGTCGGAGGGGCAGTACTGAGCGAATGCTGCACTGTCAGAGGGGCAGTACTGAGTGAGTGCTGCACTGTCGAGCGGCAGTACTGAGGGTGTGCTGCACAGTCAGAGGGGCAGCACTGAGGGAGCGCTGCACTGTCTGAGGGGCAGTACTGAGGGAGCACTGCACTGTCGGAGGGGCAGTACTGAGGCAGCGCTGCACTGTCGGAGGGACAGTATTGAGGGAGTACTGCACTGTCGGAGGGGCAGTACTGAGGGAGCCCTGCACTATCGGACAGGCAGTACTGAGGGAGCGCTGCACTGTCGGAGGGGCAGTACTTGGGAGCGCTGCACTGTCAGAGGGGCAGTACTGAGGGAGCGCTGCATTGTCAGAGGGGCAGTTCTGAAGTAGCGCTGCATTGTTGGAGGGGCAGTGCTGAGGGAGCACTGCACTGTCGGAGGGGCAGTACTGCGGGAGCGCTGCACTGTCAGAGGGGCAGTACTGAGGGAGCGCTGCACTGTTGGAGGGGCAGTGCTGAGGGAGTACTGCACTGTTGGAGGGGCAGTACTGCAGGCGCGCTGCACTGTTGGAGGGGCAGTACTGCGGGAGCGCTGCACTGTCAGAGGGCAGTACTGAGGGAGTGCTGCATTGTCGGAGGGGCAGTACTGAGGGAGTGCTGCACTTTCAGAGGGCTGTACTGAGGGAGTGCTGCGCTGTCGGAGGTGCAGTACTGAGGGAGCGCTGCACTTTCAGAGGGCTGTACTGAAGGAGTGCTGCACTGTTGGACGGGCAGTGATGAGGGAGCACTGCACTGTTGGAGGGGCAGTACTAAGGGAGCGCTGCACTGTTGGAGGGGCAGTACTGCGGGAGCGCTGCACTCTCAGAGGGCTGTACTGAGGGAGTGCTGCACTGTCGGAGGGGCAGTACTGAGGGAGTGCTGCATTGTCGTAGGGGCAGTACTGAGGGAGCGCTGCGCTGTCAGAGGGCTGTAATGAGGGATTGCTGCACTGTTGTAGGATAAGTACTGCACGGGGGGGTGCACTGTCGGAGGGACAGTACTGTGGGTGTACTGCACTGTCGGAGGGGCAGTACTGAGGGAGCGCTGCACTTTCGGAGGGTCAGTACTGAGGGAGTGCTGCACTGTCGGAGGGGCAGTACTGAGGGAGCGCTGCGCTGTTGGAGAGTCAGTACTGAGGGAGTGCTGCACTGTCGGAGGGGCAGTACTGAGCGAATGCTGCACTTTCAGAGGGGCAGTACTGAGTGAGTGCTGCACTGTCGAGCGGCAGTACTGAGGGTGTGCTGCACAGTCAGAGGGGCAGCACTGAGGGAGCGCTACACTGTCTGAGGGGCAGTACTGAGGGTGTGCTGCATTGTCAGAGGGGCAGCACTGAGGGAGCACTGCACTGTCGGAGGGGCAGTACTGCGGGAGCGCTGCACTGTCAGAGGGGCAGTACTGAAGGAGTGCTGCACTGTTGGAGGGGCTGTGATGAGGGAGCACTGCACTGTTGGAGGGGCAGTACTAAGGGAGCGCTGCACTGTCAGAAGGGCAGTACTGAGGGAGCGCTGCACTGTCGGAGGGTCAGTACTGAGGGAGCGCTGCACTTTCAGAGGGCTGTACTGAGGGAGTGCTGCACTGTCAGAAGGGCAGTACTGAGGGAGCGCTGCACTTTCAGAGGGCTGTACTGAGGGAGTGCTGCGCTGTCGGAGGTGCAGTACTGAGGGAGCGCTGCACTTTCAGAGGGCTGTACTGAAGGAGTGCTGCTCTGTCGGAGGAGCAGTACTGAGGGAGCGCTGCACTGTCGGAGGTTCAGTACTGAGGGAGTGCTGCACTGTCGGAGGGGCTGTACTGAGGGAGCGCTGCACTGTCAGAGGGGCAGTCCTGAAGGAGCACTGCACTGTTGGAGGGGCAGTGCTGAGGGAGCACTGCATTGTCGGAGGGGCAGTACTGCGGGAACGCTGCACTGTCAGAGGGGCAATACTGAAGGAGTGCAAAACTGTTGGAGGGGCAGTGCTGAGGGAGCACTGCACTATTGGAGGGGCAGTACTGAGGGAGTGCTGCACTGTCGGAGGAGCAGTACTGAGGGAGTGCTGCACTGTCGGACGGGCAGTACTGCGGGAGTGCTGCACTGTCGGACGGGCAGTACTGCGGGAGTGCTGCACTGTCGGACGGGCAGTACTGCGGGAGTGCTGCACTGTCGGAAAGGCAGTAATGCGGGAGCGATGCACTGTCGAAAGGGCAGTTATGAGGGAGCACTGCACTATCGGAGGGGGAGTACTGAGGGAGCACTGCACTGTCAGAGGGTCCGTAATGAAGGAGCGCTGCACTGTCGGAAGTGCAGTACTGAGGGAGCGCTGCAATGTCGGACGGCAGTACTGAGGGAGCGCTGCACTTTCGGAGGGGCAGTACTGCACGAACACTGCACTGTCAGAGGGCTGTACTGAGGGAGTGCTGCACTGTCGGAGGGGCAATACTGAGGGAGTGCTGCACTTTAAGAGGGGCAGTACTGAGGGAGCGCTGCACTGTCAGAGGTTTGTACTGATGGAATGCTGCACTGTTGGAGGGGCAGTACTGCAGGAGCGCTGCACTGTCGGAGGGGCAGTACTGAGGGAGCACTGCACTGTCGGAGGGGCAGTACTGAGGCAGCGCTGCACTGTCGGAGGGACAGTATTGAGG
Organism: Squalus acanthias; assembly: GCA_030390025.1. Classification (NCBI taxonomy): domain Eukaryota; kingdom Metazoa; phylum Chordata; class Chondrichthyes; order Squaliformes; family Squalidae; genus Squalus; species Squalus acanthias. The sequence goes on along the minus strand of CM059429.1, from coordinate 1,431,950 downwards.
GAGCGCTGCACTGTCGGATGGTCAGTACTGCGGGAGCGCCGCACTGTCGGAGGTGCAGTACTGAAGGAGCGCTGCACTGTCGGAGGGGCAGTGCTGAGGGAGCGCTGCACTGTCGGAGGGGCATTGCTGAGGGAGTGCTGCACTGTCGAAGGAGCAGTACTGAGGGAGTGCTGCACTGTCGGACAGGCAGTAATGCGGGAGCGATGCACTGTCGAAAGGGCAGTTCTGAGGGAGCGCTGCATTGTCGGAGGGGCAGCAGTGAGGGAGCGTTGCACTGTCGGAGGGGCAGTACTGAGGGAGCGCTGCACTTTCGGAGGGGCAGTACTGAGGGAGCGCTGCACTGTCGGAGGGTCAGTAATGAGGGAGCGCTGCACTGTCGGAGGTGTAGTACTGAGCGAGCGCTGCACTGTCGGAGGTGCAGTCCTGAGGGATTGCTGCACAGTCGGACAGCAGTACTGAGGGAGCGCTGCACTGTCGGAGGGGCAGTACTGAGGGTGTGCTGCAATGTCGGACGGCAGTACTGAGGGAGCGCTGCACTTTCGGAGGGGCAGTACTGCACGAACGCTGCACTGTCAGAGGGGCAGTGCTGAGGGAGCACTGCATTGTCGGAGGGGCAGTACTGCGGGAACGCTGCACTGTCAGAGGGGCAATACTGAAGGAGCGCTGTACTGTTGGAGGGGAAGTGCTGAGGGAGCACTGCACTGTTGGAGGGGCAGGACTGCGAGAGCGCCGCACTGTCGGAGGAGCAGTACTGAGGGAGCACTGCACTGTCGGAGGGGCAGTACTGAGGGAGTGCTGCACTGTCGGAGGAGCAGTACTGAGGGAGTGCTGCACTGTCGGACGGGTAGTACTGCGGGAGTGCTGCACTGTCGGAAAGGCAGTAATGCGGGAGCGATGCACTGTCGAAAGGGCAGTTTTGAGGGAGCACTGCACTATCGGAGGGGGAGTACTGAGGGAGCACTGCACTGTCAGAGGGTCCGTAATGAAGGAGCGCTGCACTGTCGGAAGTGCAGTACTGAGGGAGCGCTGCAATGTCGGACGGCAGTACTGAGGGAGCGCTGCACTTTCGGAGGGGCAGTACTGCACGAACACTGCACTGTCAGAGGGCTGTACTGAGGGAGTGCTGCACTGTTGGAGGGGCAATACTGAGGGAGTGCTGCACTTTAAGAGGGGCAGTACTGAGGGAGCGCTGCACTGTCAGAGGTCTGTACTGATGGAATGCTGCACTGTTGGAGGGGCAGTACTGCAGGAGCGCTGCACTGTCGGAGGGGCAGTACTGAGGGAGCACTGCACTGTCGGAGGGGCAGTACTGAGGCAGCGCTGCACTGTCGGAGGGACAGTATTGAGGGAGCGCTGCACTGTCGGAGGGTCAGTACTGAGGGAGTACTGCACTGTCAGAGGGGCAGTACTGAGGGAGCCCTGCACTATCGGACAGGCAGTACTGAGGGAGCGCTGCAATGTCGGAGGGGCAGTACTTGGGAGCGCTGCACTGTCAGAGGGGCAGTACTGAGGGAGCGCTGCATTGTCAGAGGGGCAGTTCTGAAGTAGCGCTGCACTGTTGGAGGGGCAGTGCTGAGGGAGCACTGCACTGTCGGAGGGGCAGTACTGCGGGAGCGCTGCACTGTCAGAGGGGCAGTACTGAAGGAGTGCTGCACTGTTGGAGGGGCAGTGCTGAGGGAGCACTGCACTATTGGAGGGGCAGTACTTAGGGAGCGCTGCACTGTCGGAGGTGCAGTACTGAGGGAGCGCTGCACTGTCGGAGGGTCAGTACTGAGGGAGTGCTGCACTGTCGGAGGGGCAGTACTGAGGGAGCGCTGCGCTGTTGGAGAGTCAGTACTGAGGGAGTGCAGCACTGTCGGAGTGGCAGTACTGAGCGAATGCTGCACTGTCGGATAAGCAGTACTGAGTGAGTGCTGCACTATCGGAGGGGCAGTACTGAGGGTGTGCTGCACAGTCGGAGGGGCAGAAATGAGGGTGCGCTGCACTGTCAGAGGGGCAGTACTGAGGGAGCGCTGCACTGTCAGAGGGGCAGTACTGAAGGAGTGCTGTACTGTTGGAGGGGCAGTGCTGAGGGAGTACTGCACTGTTGGAGGGGCAGTACTGCAGGCGCGCTGCACTGTTGGAGGGGCAGTACTGCGGGAGCGCTGCACTGTCAGAGGGTTGTACTGACAGAGTGCTGCACTGTCGGCGGGGCAGTACTGAGGGAGCGCTGCGCTGTCAGAGGGCTGTAATGAGGGAGTGCTGCACTGTTGGAGGGGCAGTACTGCAGGAGCTCTGCACTGTCGGAGGGACAGTACTGAGGGAGCGCTGCACTTTCGGAGGGTCAGTACTGAGGGAGGGCTGCACTGTCGGAGGGGCAGTACTGAGGGAGCGCTGCGCTGTTGGAGGGGCAGTACTGAGGGAGCGCCGCACGGTCGGAGGGGCAGTACTGAGCGAATGCTGCACTGTCAGAGGGGCAGTACTGAGTGAGTGCTGCACTGTCGAGGGGCAGTACTGAGGGTGTGCTGCACAGTCAGAGGGGCAGCACTGAGGGAGCGCTACACTGTCTGAGGGGCAGTACTGAGGGTGTGCTGCATTGTCAGAGGGGCAGCACTGAGGGAGCGCTGCACTGTCAGAGAGGCAGCACTGAGGGAGCACTGCACTGTCGGAGGGGCAGTACTGCGGGAGCGCTGCACTGTCAGAGGGGCAGTACTGAAGGAGTGCTGCACTGTTGGAGGGGCAGTGATGAGGGAGCACTGCACTGTTGGAGGGGCAGTACTAAGGGAGCGCTGCACTGTCAGAAGGGCAGTACTGAGGGAGCGCTGCACTGTCGGAGAGGCAGTACTGAGGCAGCGCTGCACTGTCGGAGGGACAGTATTGAGGGAGCGCTGCACTGTCGGAGGGTCAGTACTGAGGGAGTACTGCACTGTCGGAGGGGCAGTACTGAGGGAGCCCTGCACTATCGGACAGGCAGTACTGAGGGAGCGCTGCACTGTCGGAGGGGCAGTACTTGGGAGCGCTGCACTGTCAGAGGGGCAGTACTGAGGGAGCGCTGCATTGTCAGAGGGGCAGTTCTGAAGTAGCGCTGCACTGTTGGAGGGGCAGTGCTGAGGGAGCACTGCACTGTCGGAGGGGCAGTACTGCGGGAGCGCTGCACTGTCAGAGGGGCAGTTCTGAAGGAGTGCTGCACTGTTGGAGGGGCAGTGCTGAGGGAGCACTGCACTGTTGGAGGGGCAGTGCTGAGGGAGTACTGCACTGTTGGAGGGGCAGTACTGCAGGAGCGCTGCACTGTCGGAGGGACAGTACTGAGGGTGTACTGCACTGTCGGAGGGGCAGTACTGAGGGAGCGCTGCACTTTCGGAGGGTCAGTACTGAGGGAGGGCTGCACTGTCGGAGGGGCAGTACTGAGGGAGCGCTGCGCTGTTGGAGAGTCAGTACTGAGGGAGTGCTGCACTGTCGGAGGGGCAGTACTGAGCGAATGCTGCACTGTCAGAGGGGCAGTAATGAGTGAGTGCTGCACTGTCGAGGGGCAGTACTGAGGGTGTGCTGCACAGTCAGAGGGGCAGCACTGAGGGAGCGCTACACTGTCTGAGGGGCAGTACTGAGGGTGTGCTGCATTGTCAGATGGGCAGCACTGAGGGAGCGCTGCACTGTCAGAGAGGCAGCACTGAGGGAGCACTGCACTGTCGGAAGGGCAGTACTGCGGGAGCGCTGCACTGTCAGAGGGGCAGTACTGAAGGAGTGCTGCACTGTTGGAGGGGCAGTGATGAGGGAGCACTGCACTGTTGGAGGGGCAGTACTAAGGGAGCGCTGCACTGTCAGAAGGGCAGTACTGAGGGAGCGCTGCACTGTCGGAGGGGCAGTACTGAGGGAGCACTGCACTGTCGGAGGGGCAGTACTGAGGCAGCGCTGCACTGTCGGAGGGACAGTATTGAGGGAGCGCTGCACTGTCGGAGGGTCAGTACTGAGGGAGTACTGCACTGTCGGAGGGGCAGTATTGAGGGAGCCCTGCACTATCGGACAGGCAGTACTGAGGGAGCGCTGCACTGTCGGAGGGGCAGTACTTGGGAGCGCTGCACTGTCAGAGGGGCAGTACTGAGGGAGCGCTGCATTGTCAGAGGGGCAGTTCTGAAGTAGCGCTGCACTGTTGGAGGGGCAGTGCTGAGGGAGCACTGCACTGTCGGAGGGGCAGTACTGCGGGAGCGCTGCACTGTCAGAAGGGCAGTACTGAAGGAGTGCTGCACTGTTGGAGGGGCAGTGCTGAGGGAGCACTGCACTGTTGGAGGGGCAGTGCTGAGGGAGTACTGCACTGTTGGAGGGGCAGTACTGCAGGCGCGCTGCACTGTTGGAGGGGCAGTACTGCGGGAGCGCTGCACTGTCAGAGGGCTGTACTGAGGGAGTGCTGCACTGTCGGAGGGGCAGTACTGAGGGAGTGCTGCATTGTCGGAGGGGCAGTACTGAGGGAGCGCTGCGCTGTCAGAGGGCTGTAATGAGGGAGTACTGCACTGTTGGAGGGGCAGTACTGCAGGAGCGCTGCACTGTCGGAGGGACAGTACTGAGGGTGTACTGCACTGTCGGAGGGGCAGTACTGAGGGAGCGCTGCACTGTCGGAGGGACAGTACTGAGGGTGTACTGCACTGTCAGAGGGGCATGACTGCGGGAGCGCTGCACTGTCAGAGGGGCAGTACTGAGGGAGCGCTGCACTGTTGGAGGGGCAGTGCTGAGGGAGCATTGCACTGTTGGAGAGGCAGTGCTGAGGGAGTACTGCACTGTTGGAGGGGCAGTACTGCAGGCGCGCTGCACTGTTGGAGGGGCAGTACTGCGGGAGCGCTGCACTGTCAGAGGGCAGTACTGAGGGAGTGCTGCACTGTCGGAGGGGCAGTACTGAGGGAGTGCTGCATTGTCGGAGGGGCAGTACTGAGGGAGTGCTGCACTTTCAGAGGGCTGTACTGAGGGAGTGCTGCGCTGTCGGAGGTGCAGTACTGAGGGAGCGCTGCACTGTCGGGGGGGCAGTACTGAGGGAGCGCCGCACTGTCGGAGGGGCAGTACTGAGGGAGCGCTGCACTTTCAGAGGGCTGTACTGAAGGAGTGCTGCACTGTTGGAGGGGCAGTGATGAGGGAGCACTGCACTGTTGGAGGGGCAGTACTAAGGGAGCGCTGCACTGTTGGAGGGGCAGTACTGCGGGAGCGCTGCACTGTCAGAGGGCTGTACTGAGGGAGTGCTGCACTGTCGGAGGGGCAGTACTGAGGGAGTGCTGCATTGTCGTAGGGGCAGTACTGAGGGAGCGCTGCGCTGTCAGAGGGCTGTAATGAGGGATTGCTGCACTGTTGTAGGATAAGTACTGCACGGGGGGGTGCACTGTCGGAGGGACAGTACTGTGGGTGTACTGCACTGTCGGAGGGGCAGTACTGAGGGAGCGCTGCACTTTCGGAGGGTCAGTACTGAGGGAGTGCTGCACTGTCGGAGGGGCAGTACTGAGGGAGCGCTGCGCTGTTGGAGAGTCAGTACTGAGGGAGTGCTGCACTGTCGGAGGGGCAGTACTGAGCGAATGCTGCACTTTCAGAGGGGCAGTACTGAGTGAGTGCTGCACTGTCGAGCGGCAGTACTGAGGGTGTGCTGCACAGTCAGAGGGGCAGCACTGAGGGAGCGCTACACTGTCTGAGGGGCAGTACTGAGGGTGTGCTGCATTGTCAGAGGGGCAGCACTGAGGGAGCACTGCACTGTCGGAGGGGCAGTACTGCGGGAGCGCTGCACTGTCAGAGGGGCAGTACTGAAGGAGTGCTGCACTGTTGGAGGGGCTGTGATGAGGGAGCACTGCACTGTTGGAGGGGCAGTACTAAGGGAGCGCTGCACTGTCAGAAGGGCAGTACTGAGGGAGCGCTGCACTTTCAGAGGGCTGTACTGAGGGAGTGCTGCACTGTCAGAAGGGCAGTACTGAGGGAGCGCTGCACTTTCAGAGGGCTGTACTGAGGGAGTGCTGCGCTGTCGGAGGTGCAGTACTGAGGGAGCGCTGCACTTTCAGAGGGCTGTACTGAAGGAGTGCTGCTCTGTCGGAGGAGCAGTACTGAGGGAGCGCTGCACTGTCGGAGGTTCAGTACTGAGGGAGTGCTGCACTGTCGGAGGGGCTGTACTGAGGGAGCGCTGCACTGTCAGAGGGGCAGTCCTGAAGGAGCACTGCACTGTTGGAGGGGCAGTGCTGAGGGAGCACTGCATTGTCGGAGGGGCAGTACTGCGGGAACGCTGCACTGTCAGAGGGGCAATACTGAAGGAGTGCTGCACTGTTGGAGGGGCAGTGCTGAGGGAGCACTGCACTATTGGAGGGGCAGTACTGAGGGAGTGCTGCACTGTCGGAGGAGCAGTACTGAGGGAGTGCTGCACTGTCGGACGGGCAGTACTGCGGGAGTGCTGCACTGTCGGACGGGCAGTACTGCGGGAGTGCTGCACTGTCGGACGGGCAGTACTGCGGGAGTGCTGCACTGTCGGAAAGGCAGTAATGCGGGAGCAATGCACTGTCGAAAGGGCAGTTATGAGGGAGCTATGCACTCTCGGAGGGGGAGTACTGAGGGAGCACTGCACTGTCAGAGGGTCCGTAATGAAGGAGCGCTGCACTGTCGGAAGTGCAGTACTGAGGGAGCGCTGCAATGTCGGACGGCAGTACTGAGGGAGCGCTGCACATTCGGAGGGGCAGTACTGCACGAACGCTGCACTGTCAGAGGGCTGTACTGAGGGAGTGCTGCACTGTCGGAGGGGCAATACTGAGGGAGTGCTGCACTTTAAGAGGGGCAGTACTGAGGGAGCGCTGCACTGTCAGAGGGCTGAACTGATGGAATGCTGCACTGTTGGAGGGGCAGTACTGCAGGAGCGCTGCACTGTCGGAGCGGCAGTACTGAGGGAGCACTGCACTGTCGGAGGGGCAGTACTGAGGCAGCGCTGCACTGTCGGAGGGACAGTATTGAGGGAGCGCTGCACTGTCGGAGGGGCAGTACTTGGGAGCACTGCACTGTCAGAGGGGCAGTACTGAGGGAGCGCTGCATTGTCAGAGGGGCAGTTCTGAAGTAGCGCTGCACTGTTGGAGGGGCAGTGCTGAGGGAGCACTGCACTGTCGGAGGGGCAGTACTGCGGGAGCGCTGCACTGTCAGAGGGGCAGTACTGAAGGAGTGCTGCACTGTTGGAGGGGCAGTGCTGAGGGAGCACTGCACTGTTGGAGGGGCAGTACTTAGGGAGTACTGCACTGTTGGAGGGGCAGTACTTAGGGAGCGCTGCACTGTCGGAGGGGCAGTACTGAGGGAGCGCTGCACTGTCGGAGGGTCGGTACTGCGGGAGTGCTGCACTGTCGGACGGGCAGTACTGCGGGAGTGCTGCACTGTCGGAAAGGCAGTAATGCGGGAGCAATGCACTGTCGAAAGGGCAGTTATGAGGGAGCACTGCACTATCGGAGGGGGAGTACTGAGGGAGCACTGCACTGTCAGAGGGTCCGTAATGAAGGAGCGCTGCACTGTCGGAAGTGCAGTACTGAGGGAGCGCTGCAATGTCGGACGGCAGTACTGAGGGAGCGCTGCATTGTCAGAGGGGCAGTTCTGAAGTAGCGCTGCACTGTTGGAGGGGCAGTGCTGAGGGAGCACTGCACTGTCGGAGGGGCAGTACTGTGGGAGCGCTGCACTGTCAGAGGGGCAGTACTGAAGGAGTGCTGCACTGTTGGAGGGGCAGTGCTGAGGGAGCACTGCACTGTTGGAGGGGCAGTACTTAGGGAGCGCTGCACTGTCGGAGGGGCAGTACTGAGGGAGCGCTGCACTGTCGGAGGGTCAGTACTGAGAGAGTGCTGCACTGTCGGAGGGGCAGTACAGAGGGAGCGCTGCGCTGTTGGAGGGTCAGTACTGAGGGAGTGCTGCACTGTCGGAGCGGCAGTACTGAGGGTGTGCTGCACAGTCGGAGGGGCAGAAATGAGGGTGCGCTGCACTGTCAGAGGGGCAGTATTGAGGGAGCGCTGCACTGTCAGAGGGACAGTACTGAAGGAGTGCTGCACTGTTGGAGGGGCAGTGCTGAGGGAGTACTGCACTGTCAGAGGGGCAGTACTGAAGGAGTGCTGCACTGTTGGAGGGGCAGTGATGAGGGAGCACTGCACTGTTGGAGGGGCAGTACTAAGGGAGCGCTGCACTGTCAGAAGGGCAGTACTGAGGGAGCGCTGCACTGTCGGAGGGGCAGTACTAAGGGAGCGCTGCACTTTCAGAGGGCTGTACTGAGGGAGTGCTGCACTGTCAGAAGGGCAGTACTGAGGGAGCACTGCACTTTCAGAGGGCTGTACTGAGGGAGTGCTGCACTGTCAGAAGGGCAGTACTGAGGGAGCGCTGCACTTTCAGAGGGCTGTACTGAGGGAGTGCTGCTCTGTCGGAGGGGCAGTACTGAGGGAGTGCTGCACTGTCAGAAGGGCAGTACTGAGGGAGCACTGCACTTTCAGAGGGCTGTACTGAGGGAGTGCTGCACTGTCAGAAGGGCAGTACTGAGGGAGCGCTGCACTTTCAGAGGGCTGCACTGAGGGAGTGCTGCGCTGTCGGAGGTGCAGTACTGAGGGAGCGCTGCACTTTCAGAGGGGCAGTACTGAGGGAGTGCTGCACTGTCGGAGGGTCAGTACTGAGGGAGTGCTGCACTGTCGGAGGGGCAGTACTGAAGGAGTGCTGCTCTGTCGGAGGAGCAGTACTGAGGGAGCGCTGCACTGTCGGAGGGGCAGTACTGAGGGAGTGCTGCACTGTCGGAGGGTCAGTACTGAGGGAGTGCTGCATTGTCAGAGGGGCAGCACTGAGGGAGCGCTGCACTGTCAGAGAGGCAGCACTGAGGGAGCACTGCACTGTCGGAGGGGCAGTACTGCGGGAGCGCTGCACTGTCAGAGGGGCAGTACTGAAGGAGTGCTGCACTGTTGGAGGGGCAGTGATGAGGGAGCACTGCACTGTTGGAGGGGCAGTACTAAGGGAGCGCTGCACTGTCAGAAGGGCAGTACTGAGGGAGCGCTGCACTGTCGGAGGGGCAGTACTGAGGCAGCGCTGCACTGTCGGAGGGACAGTATTGAGGGAGCGCTGCACTGTCGGAGGGTCAGTACTGAGGGAGTACTGCACTGTCGGAGGGGCAGTACTGAGGGAGCCCTGCACTATCGGACAGGCAGTACTGAGGGAGCGCTGCACTGTCGGAGGGGCAGTACTTGGGAGCGCTGCACTGTCAGAGGGGCAGTACTGAGGGAGCGCTGCATTGTCAGAGGGGCAGTTCTGAAGTAGCGCTGCACTGTTGGAGGGGCAGTGCTGAGGGAGCACTGCACTGTCGGAGGGGCAGTACTGCGGGAGCGCTGCACTGTCAGAGGGGCAGTTCTGAAGGAGTGCTGCACTGTTGGAGGGGCAGTGCTGAGGGAGCACTGCACTGTTGGAGGGGCAGTGCTGAGGGAGTACTGCACTGTTGGAGGGGCAGTACTGCAGGCGCGCTGCACTGTTGGAAGGGCAGTACTGCGGGAGCGCTGCACTGTCAGAGGGCTGTACTGAGGGAGTGCTGCACTGTCGGAGGGGCAGTACTGAGGGAGTGCTGCATTGTCGGAGGGGCAGTACTGAGGGAGCGCTGCGCTGTCAGAGGGCTGTAATGAGGGAGTGCTGCACTGTTGGAGGGGCAGTACTGCAGGAGCGCTGCACTGTCGGAGGGACAGTACTGAGGGTGTACTGCACTGTCGGAGGGGCAGTACTGAGGGAGCGCTGCACTTTCGGAGGGTCAGTACTGAGGGAGGGCTGCACTGTCGGAGGGGCAGTACTGAGGGAGCGCTGCGCTGTTGGAGAGTCAGTACTGAGGGAGTGCTGCACTGTCGGAGGGGCAGTACTGAGCGAATGCTGCACTGTCAGAGGGGCAGTAATGAGTGAGTGCTGCACTGTCGAGGGGCAGTACTGAGGGTGTGCTGCACAGTCAGAGGGGCAGCACTGAGGGAGCGCTACACTGTCTGAGGGGCAGTACTGAGGGTGTGCTGCATTGTCAGATGGGCAGCACTGAGGGAGCGCTGCACTGTCAGAGAGGCAGCACTGAGGGAGCACTGCACTGTCGGAAGGGCAGTACTGCGGGAGCGCTGCACTGTCAGAGGGGCAGTACTGAAGGAGTGCTGCACTGTTGGAGGGGCAGTGATGAGGGAGCACTGCACTGTTGGAGGGGCAGTACTAAGGGAGCGCTGCACTGTCAGAAGGGCAGTACTGAGGGAGCGCTGCACTGTCGGAGGGGCAGTACTGAGGGAGCACTGCACTGTCGGAGGGGCAGTACTGAGGCAGCGCTGCACTGTCGGAGGGACAGTATTGAGGGAGCGCTGCACTGTCGGAGGGTCAGTACTGAGGGAGTACTGCACTGTCGGAGGGGCAGTACTGAGGGAGCCCTGCACTATCGGACAGGCAGTACTGAGGGAGCGCTGCACTGTCGGAGGGGCAGTACTTGGGAGCGCTGCACTGTCAGAGGGGCAGTACTGAGGGAGCGCTGCATTGTCAGAGGGGCAGTTCTGAAGTAGCGCTGCACTGTTGGAGGGGCAGTGCTGAGGGAGCACTGCACTGTCGGAGGGGCAGTACTGCGGGAGCGCTGCACTGTCAGAAGGGCAGTACTGAAGGAGTGCTGCACTGTTGGAGGGGCAGTGCTGAGGGAGCACTGCACTGTTGGAGGGGCAGTGCTGAGGGAGTACTGCACTGTTGGAGGGGCAGTACTGCAGGCGCGCTGCACTGTTGGAGGGGCAGTACTGCGGGAGCGCTGCACTGTCAGAGGGCTGTACTGAGGGAGTGCTGCACTGTCGGAGGGGCAGTACTGAGGGAGTGCTGCATTGTCGGAGGGGCAGTACTGAGGGAGCGCTGCGCTGTCAGAGGGCTGTAATGAGGGAGTACTGCACTGTTGGAGGGGCAGTACTGCAGGAGCGCTGCACTGTCGGAGGGACAGTACTGAGGGTGTACTGCACTGTCGGAGGGGCGGTACTGAGGGAGCGCTGCACTTTCGGTGGGTCAGTACTGAGGGACTGCTGCACTGTCGGAGGGGCAGTACTGAGGGAGCGCTACGCTGTTGGAGAGTCAGTACTGAGGGAGCGCTGCACTGTCGGAGGGGCAGTACTGAGCGAATGCTGCACTGTCAGAGGGGCAGTACTGAGTGAGTGCTGCACTGTCGAGCGGCAGTACTGAGGGTGTGCTGCACAGTCAGAGGGGCAGCACTGAGGGAGCGCTGCACTGTCTGAGGGGCAGTACTGAGGGAGCACTGCACTGTCGGAGGGGCAGTACTGAGGCAGCGCTGCACTGTCGAAGAACAGTATTGAGGGAGTACTGCACTGTCGGAGGGGCAGTACTGAGGGAGCCCTGCACTATCGGACAGGCAGTACTGAGGGAGCGCTGCACTGTCGGAGGGGCAGTTCTGAAGTAGCGCTGCATTGTTGGAGGGGCAGTGCTGAGGGAGCACTGCACTGTCGGAGGGGCAGTACTGCGGGAGCGCTGCACTGTCAGAGGGGCAGTACTGAGGGAGTGCTGCACTGTTGGAGAGGCAGTGCTGAGGGAGTACTGCACTGTTGGAGGGGCAGTACTGCAGGCGCGCTGCACTGTTGGAGGGGCAGTACTGCGGGAGCGCTGCACTGTCAGAGGGCAGTACTGAGGGAGTGCTGCACTGTCGGAGGGGCAGTACTGAGGGAGTGCTGCATTGTCGGAGGGGCAGTACTGAGGGAGTGCTGCACTTTCAGAGGGCTGTACTGAGGGAGTGCTGCGCTGTCGGAGGTGCAGTACTGAGGGAGCGCTGCACTTTCAGAGGGCTGTACTGAAGGAGTGCTGCACTGTTGGAGGGGCAGTGATGAGGGAGCACTGCACTGTTGGAGGGGCAGTACTAAGGGAGCGCTGCACTGTTGGAGGGGCAGTACTGCGGGAGCGCTGCACTGTCAGAGGGCTGTACTGAGGGAGTGCTGCACTGTCGGAGGGGCAGTACTGAGGGAGTGCTGCATTGTCGTAGGGGCAGTACTGAGGGAGCGCTGCGCTGTCAGAGGGCTGTAATGAGGGATTGCTGCACTGTTGTAGGATAAGTACTGCACGGGGGGGTGCACTGTCGGAGGGACAGTACTGTGGGTGTACTGCACTGTCGGAGGGGCAGTACTGAGGGAGCGCTGCACTTTCGGAGGGTCAGTACTGAGGGAGTGCTGCACTGTCGGAGGGGCAGTACTGAGGGAGCGCTGCGCTGTTGGAGAGTCAGTACTGAGGGAGTGCTGCACTGTCGGAGGGGCAGTACTGAGCGAATGCTGCACTTTCAGAGGGGCAGTACTGAGTGAGTGCTGCACTGTCGAGCGGCAGTACTGAGGGTGTGCTGCACAGTCAGAGGGGCAGCACTGAGGGAGCGCTACACTGTCTGAGGGGCAGTACTGAGGGTGTGCTGCATTGTCAGAGGGGCAGCACTGAGGGAGCACTGCACTGTCGGAGGGGCAGTACTGCGGGAGCGCTGCACTGTCAGAGGGGCAGTACTGAAGGAGTGCTGCACTGTTGGAGGGGCTGTGATGAGGGAGCACTGCACTGTTGGAGGGGCAGTACTAAGGGAGCGCTGCACTGTCAGAAGGGCAGTACTGAGGGAGCGCTGCACTTTCAGAGGGCTGTACTGAGGGAGTGCTGCACTGTCAGAAGGGCAGTACTGAGGGAGCGCTGCACTTTCAGAGGGCTGTACTGAGGGAGTGCTGCGCTGTCGGAGGTGCAGTACTGAGGGAGCGCTGCACTTTCAGAGGGCTGTACTGAAGGAGTGCTGCTCTGTCGGAGGAGCAGTACTGAGGGAGCGCTGCACTGTCGGAGGTTCAGTACTGAGGGAGCGCTGCACTGTCAGAGGGGCAGTCCTGAGGGAGCGCTGCACTGTCAGAGGGGCAGTCCTGAAGGAGCACTGCACTGTTGGAGGGGCAGTGCTGAGGGAGCACTGCATTGTCGGAGGGGCAGTACTGCGGGAACGCTGCACTGTCAGAGGGGCAATACTGAAGGAGTGCTGCACTGTTGGAGGGGCAGTGCTGAGGGAGCACTGCACTATTGGAGGGGCAGTACTGAGGGAGTGCTGCACTGTCGGAGGTGAGGTACTGAGGGAGTGCTGCACTGTCGGACGGGCAGTACTGCGGGAGTGCTGCACTGTCGGACGGGCAGTACTGCGGGAGTGCTGCACTGTCGGACGGGCAGTACTGCGGGAGTGCTGCACTGTCGGAAAGGCAGTAATGCGGGAGCAATGCACTGTCGAAAGGGCAGTTATGAGGGAGCTATGCACTCTCGGAGGGGGAGTACTGAGGGAGCACTGCACTGTCAGAGGGTCCGTAATGAAGGAGCGCTGCACTGTCGGAAGTGCAGTACTGAGGGAGCGCTGCAATGTCGGACGGCAGTACTGAGGGAGCGCTGCACATTCGGAGGGGCAGTACTGCACGAACGCTGCACTGTCAGAGGGCTGTACTGAGGGAGTGCTGCACTGTCGGAGGGGCAATACTGAGGGAGTGCTGCACTTTAAGAGGGGCAGTACTGAGGGAGCGCTGCACTGTCAGAGGGCTGAACTGATGGAATGCTGCACTGTTGGAGGGGCAGTACTGCAGGAGCGCTGCACTGTCGGAGCGGCAGTACTGAGGGAGCACTGCACTGTCGGAAGGGGCAGTACTGAGGCAGCGCTGCACTGTCGGAGGGACAGTATTGAGGGAGCGCTGCACTGTCGGAGGGGCAGTACTTGGGAGCACTGCACTGTCAGAGGGGCAGTACTGAGGGAGCGCTGCATTGTCAGAGGGGCAGTTCTGAAGTAGCGCTGCACTGTTGGAGGGGCAGTGCTGAGGGAGCACTGCACTGTCGGAGGGGCAGTACTGCGGGAGCGCTGCACTGTCAGAGGGGCAGTACTGAAGGAGTGCTGCACTGTTGGAGGGGCAGTGCTGAGGGAGCACTGCACTGTTGGAGGGGCAGTACTTAGGGAGTACTGCACTGTTGGAGGGGCAGTACTAAGGGAGCGCTGCACTTTCAGAGGGCTGTACTGAGGGAGTGCTGCACTGTCAGAAGGGCAGTACTGAGGGAGCACTGCACTTTCAGAGGGCTGTACTGAGGGAGTGCTGCACTGTCAGAAGGGCAGTACTGAGGGAGCGCTGCACTTTCAGAGGGCTGTACTGAGGGAGTGCTGCTCTGTCGGAGGGGCAGTACTGAGGGAGTGCTGCACTGTCAGAAGGGCAGTACTGAGGGAGCACTGCACTTTCAGAGGGCTGTACTGAGGGAGTGCTGCACTGTCAGAAGGGCAGTACTGAGGGAGCGCTGCACTTTCAGAGGGCTGTACTGAGGGAGTGCTGCGCTGTCGGAGGTGCAGTACTGAGGGAGCGCTGCACTTTCAGAGGGGAAGTACTGAGGGAGTGCTGCACTGTCGGAGGGTCAGTACTGAGGGAGTGCTGCACTGTCGGAGGGGCAGTACTGAAGGAGTGCTGCTCTGTCGGAGGAGCAGTACTGAGGGAGCGCTGCACTGTCGGAGGGGCAGTACTAAGGGAGTGCTGCACTGTCGGAGGGTCAGTACTGAGGGAGTGCTGCACTGTCGGAGGGGCAGTACTGAGGGAGCGCTGCGCTGTTGGAGAGTCAGTTATGAGGGAGTGCTGCACTGTCTGAGGGGCAGTACTGTGCGAATGCTGCACTGTCGGAAGGGCAGTACTGAGGGTGTGCTGCACATTCGGAGGGGCAGTACTGATGGAGCGCAGCACTGTCAGAGGGGCAGTACTGAGGGAGCACTGCACTGTCAGAGGGGCAGTTCTGAAGGAGCGCTGCATTGTTGGAAGGGCAGTGCTGAGGGTGCACTGCACTGTCGGAGGGGCAGTACTGCAGGCGCGCTGCACTGTCGGAGGGCTGTACTGAGGGAGTGCTGCACTGTTGGAGGAGTAGTACTGCAGGAGCGCTGCACTGTCGGAGGGACAGTACTGAGGGAGCGCTGCATTGTCGGAGGGACAGTATTGGGGAGCGCTGCACTGTCGGAGGGTCAGTACTGAGGGAGTACTGCACTGTTGAGGGGCAGTACTGAGGGAGCGCTGCACTGTCGGAGGGTCAGTACTGAGTGAGTGCTGCACTGTCGGAGCGGCAGTACTGAGGATGTGCTGCACAGTCGGAGGGGTAGAACTGAGGGAGCGCTGCACTGTCGGAGGGTCAGTACTGAGTGAGTGCTGCACTGTCGGAGGGGCAGTACTGAGG
This sequence comes from Squalus acanthias, assembly GCA_030390025.1. NCBI lineage: Eukaryota > Metazoa > Chordata > Chondrichthyes > Squaliformes > Squalidae > Squalus > Squalus acanthias. Next base: position 1,416,797 of record CM059429.1, on the reverse strand, counting down.
ATGTGCTGCACAGTCGGAGGGGTAGAACTGAGGGAGCGCTGCATTGTCAGATGGGCAGTTCTGAAGGAGCGCTGCATTGTTGGAGGGGCAGTGCTGAGGGAGTGCTGCACTGTAAGAGGGGCAGTACTGAGGGAGCGCTGCACTGTCAGAGGGCTGTACTGAGGGAGTGCTGCACTGTTGGAGGAGTAGTACTGAGGGAGCGCTGCACTGTCGGAGGGTCAGTACTGAGGGAGTGCTGCACTGTCGGAGGGGCAGTACTGAGGGAGCGCTGCGCTGTTGGAGAGTCAGTACTGAGGGAGTGCTGCACTGTCGGAGGGGCAGTACTGAGCGAATGCTGCACTGTCAGAGGGGCAGTACTGAGTGAGTGCTGCACTGTCGGAGGGGCAGTACTGAGGGAGCGCTGCATTGTCAGAGGGGCAGCACTGAGGGAGCGCTGCACTGTCAGAGGGGCAGCACTGAGGGAGCACTGCACTGTCGGAGGGGCAGTACTGCGGGAGCGCTGCACTGTCAGAGGGGCAGCACTGAGGGAGCGCTGCACTGTCGGAGCGGCAGTACTGAGGGAGCACTGCACTTTCAGAGGGCTGTACTGAGGGAGTGCTGCAATGTCAGAAGGGCAGTACTGAGGGAGCGCTGCACTGTCGGAGGGGCAGTACTGAGGGAGCGCTGCACTTTCAGAGGGCTGTACTGAGGGAGTGCTGCGCTGTTGGATGTGCAGTACTGAGGGAGCACTGCACTGTCGAAGGTTCAGTACTGAAGGAGTGCTGCTCTGTCGGAGGGGCAGTACTGAGGGAGCGCTGCACTGTAGGAGGGTCAGAACTGAGGGAGTGCTGCGCTATCGGAGGGGCAGTACTGAGGGAGCGCTGCGCTGTTGGAGAGTCAGTACTGAGGGAGTGCTGCACTGTCTGAGGGGCAGTACTGTGCGAATGCTGCACTGTCGGAAGGGCAGTACTGAGGGTGTGCTGCAAAGTCGGAGGGGCAGTACTGATGGAGCGCAGCACTATCAGAGGGGTAGTACTGAGGGAGCGCTGCACTGTCAGAGGGGCAGTTCTGAAGGAGCGGTGCACTGTTGGAGGGGCAGTGCTGAGGGTGCACTGCACTGTCGGAGGGGCAGTACTGCAGGCGCGCTGCACTGTCGGAGGGGCAGTACTGCGGGAGCGCTGCACTGTCAGAGGGCTGTGCTGAGGGAGTGCTGCACTGTTGGAGGAGTAGTACTGCAGGAGCGCTGCACCGTCGGAGGGGCAGTACTGAGGGAGCGCTGCACTTTCGGAGGGGCAGTACTGCACGAACGCTGCACTGTCAGAGGGCTGTACTGAGGGAGTGCTGCACTGTCGGAGGGGCAATACTGAGGGAGTGCTGCACTTTAAGAGGGGCAGTAGGGAGGGAGCGCTACACTGTCAGAGGGCTGTACTGATGGAATGCTGCACTGTTGGAGGGGCAGTACTGCAGGAGCGCTGCACTGTCGGAGGGGCAGTACTGAGGCAGCGCTGCACTGTCGGAGGGACAGTATTGAGGGAGCGCTGCACTGTCGGAGGGTCAGTACTGAGGGAGTACTGCACTGTCAGAGGGGCAGTACTGCGGGAGCGCTGCACTGTCAGAGGGGCAGTACTGAAGGAGTGCTGCACTGTTGGAGGGGCAGTGCTGAGGGAGCACTGCACTGTTGGAGGGGCAGTACTTAGGGAGCGCTGCACTGTCGGAGGGGCAGTACTGAGGGAGTGCTGCGCTGTTGGAGAGTCAGTACTGACGGAGTGCTGCACTGTCGGAGCGGCAGTACTGAGCGAATGCTGCACTGTCGGATAAGCAGTACTGAGTGAGTGCTGCACTATCGGAGGGGCAGTACTGAGGGTGTGCTGCACAGTCGGAGGGGCAGAAATGAGGGTGCGCTGCACTGTCAGAGGGGCAGTACTGAGGGAGCGCTGCACTGTCAGAGGGGCAGTACTGAAGGAGTGCTGCACTGTTGGAGGGGCAGTACTGAGGGAGCACTGCACTGTCGGAGGGGCAGTGCTGAGGGAGTACTGCACTGTTGGAGGGGCAGTACTGAGGGTGTACTGCACTGTCGGAGGTGCAATACTGCGGGAGTGCTGCACTGTCGGACGGGCAGTACTGAGGGAGTGCTGCATTGTCGGAGGGGCAGTACTGAGGGTGTACTGCACTGTCGGAGGTGCAATACTGCGGGAGTGCTGCACTGTCGGACGGGCAGTACTGCGGGAGTGCTGCACTGTCGGAAAGGCAGTAATGCGGGAGCAATGCACTGTCGAAAGGGCAGTTATGAGGGAGCTATGCACTCTCGGAGGGGGAGTACTGAGGGAGCACTGCACTGTCAGAGGGTCCGTAATGAAGGAGCGCTGCACTGTCGGAAGTGCAGTACTGAGGGAGCGCTGCAATGTCGGACGGCAGTACTGAGGGAGCGCTGCACTTTCGGAGGGGCAGTACTGCACGAACGCTGCACTGTCAGAGGGCTGTACTGAGGGAGTGCTGCACTGTCGGAGGGGCAATACTGAGGGAGTGCTGCACTTTAAGAGGGGCAGTACTGAGGGAGCGCTGCACTGTCAGAGGTCTGTACTGATGGAATGCTGCACTGTTGGAGGGGCAGTACTGCAGGAGCGCTGCACTGTCGGAGCGGCAGTACTGAGGGAGCACTGCACTGTCGGAGGGGCAGTACTGAGGCAGCGCTGCACTGTCGGAGGGACAGTATTGAGGGAGCGCTGCACTGTCGGAGGGGCAGTACTTGGGAGCACTGCACTGTCAGAGGGGCAGTACTGAGGGAGCGCTGCATTGTCAGAGGGGCAGTTCTGAAGTAGCGCTGCACTGTTGGAGGGGCAGTGCTGAGGGAGCACTGCACTGTCGGAGGGGCAGTACTGCGGGAGCGCTGCACTGTCAGAGGGGCAGTACTGAAGGAGTGCTGCACTGTTGGAGGGGCAGTGCTGAGGGAGCACTGCACTGTTGGAGGGGCAGTACTTAGGGAGTACTGCACTGTTGGAGGGGCAGTACTTAGGGAGCGCTGCACTGTCGGAGGGGCAGTACTGAGGGAGCGCTGCACTGTCGGAGGGTCGGTACTGCGGGAGTGCTGCACTGTCGGACGGGCAGTACTGCGGGAGTGCTGCACTGTCGGAAAGGCAGTAATGCGGGAGCAATGCACTGTCGAAAGGGCAGTTATGAGGGAGCACTGCACTATCGGAGGGGGAGTACTGAGGGAGCACTGCACTGTCAGAGGGTCCGTAATGAAGGAGCGCTGCACTGTCGGAAGTGCAGTACTGAGGGAGCGCTGCAATGTCGGACGGCAGTACTGAGGGAGCGCTGCACTTTCGGAGGGGCAGTACTGCACGAACGCTGCACTGTCAGAGGGCTGTACTGAGGGAGTGCTGCACTGTCGGAGGGGCAATACTGAGGGAGTGCTGCACTTTAAGAGGGGCAGTACTGAGGGAGCGCTGCACTGTCAGAGGGCTGTACTGATGGAATGCTGCACTGTTGGAGGGGCAGTACTGCAGGAGCGCTGCACTGTCGGAGGGGCAGTACTGAGGGAGCACTGCACTGTCGGAGGGGCAGTACTGAGGCAGCGCTGTACTGTCGGAGGGACAGTATTGAGGGAGCGCTGCACTGTCGGAGGGGCAGTACTTGGGAGCACTGCACTGTCAGAGGGGCAGTACTGAGGGAGCGCTGCATTGTCAGAGGGGCAGTTCTGAAGTAGCGCTGCACTGTTGGAGGGGCAGTGCTGAGGGAGCACTGCACTGTCGGAGGGGCAGTACTGTGGGAGCGCTGAACTGTCAGAGGGGCAGTACTGAAGGAGTGCTGCACTGTTGGAGGGGCAGTGCTGAGGGAGCACTGCACTGTTGGAGGGGCAGTACTTAGGGAGCGCTGCACTGTCGGAGGGGCAGTACTGAGGGAGCGCTGCACTGTCGGAGGGTCAGTACTGAGAGAGTGCTGCACTGTCGGAGGGGCAGTACAGAGGGAGCGCTGCGCTGTTGGAGGGTCAGTACTGAGGGAGTGCTGCACTGTCGGAGCGGCAGTACTGAGGGTGTGCTGCACAGTCGGAGGGGCAGAAATGAGGGTGCGCTGCACTGTCAGAGGGGCAGTATTGAGGGAGCGCTGCACTGTCAGAGGGACAGTACTGAAGGAGTGCTGCACTGTTGGAGGGGCAGTGATGAGGGAGCGCTGCACTGTCAGAAGGGCAGTACTGAGGGAGCGCTGCACTTTCGGAGGGGCAGTGCTAAGGGAGCGCTGCACTTTCAGAGGGCTGTACTGAGGGAGTGCTGCACTGTCAGAAGGGCAGTACTGAGGGAGCGCTGCACTTTCAGAGGGCTGTACTGAGGGAGTGCTGCGCTATCGGAGGTGCAGTACTGAGGGAGCGCTGCACTTTCAGAGGGCTGTACTGAAGGAGTGCTGCTCTGTCGGAGGAGCAGTACTGAGGGAGCGCTGCACTGTCGGAGGGTCAGTACTGAGGGAGTGCTGCACTGTCGGAGGGGCAGTACTGAGGGAGCGCTGCGCTGTTGGAGAGTCAGTTATGAGGGAGTGCTGCACTGTCTGAGGGGCAGTACTGTGCGAATGCTGCACTGTCGGAAGGGCAGTACTGAGGGTGTGCTGCACATTCGGAGGGGCAGTACTGATGGAGCGCAGCACTGTCAGAGGGGCAGTACTGAGGGAGCACTGCACTGTCAGAGGGGCAGTTCTGAAGGAGCGCTGCATTGTTGGAAGGGCAGTGCTGAGGGTGCACTGCACTGTCGGAGGGGCAGTACTGCAGGCGCGCTGCACTGTCGGAGGGCTGTACTGAGGGAGTGCTGCACTGTTGGAGGAGTAGTACTGCAGGAGCGCTGCACTGTCGGAGGGACAGTACTGAGGGAGCGCTGCATTGTCGGAGGGACAGTATTGGGGAGCGCTGCACTGTCGGAGGGTCAGTACTGAGGGAGTACTGCACTGTTGAGGGGCAGTACTGAGGGAGCGCTGCACTGTCGGAGGGTCAGTACTGAGTGAGTGCTGCACTGTCGGAGCGGCAGTACTGAGGATGTGCTGCACAGTCGGAGGGGTAGAACTGAGGGAGCGCTGCACTGTCGGAGGGTCAGTACTGAGTGAGTGCTGCACTGTCGGAGGGGCAGTACTGAGGATGTGCTGCACAGTCGGAGGGGTAGAACTGAGGGAGCGCTGCATTGTCAGATGGGCAGTTCTGAAGGAGCGCTGCATTGTTGGAGGGGCAGTGCTGAGGGAGTGCTGCACTGTAAGAGGGGCAGTACTGAGGGAGCGCTGCACTGTCAGAGGGCTGTACTGAGGGAGTGCTGCACTGTTGGAGGAGTAGTACTGAGGGAGCGCTGCACTGTCGGAGGGTCAGTACTGAGGGAGTGCTGCACTGTCGGAGGGGCAGTACTGAGGGAGCGCTGCGCTGTTGGAGAGTCAGTACTGAGGGAGTGCTGCACTGTCGGAGGGGCAGTACTGAGCGAATGCTGCACTGTCAGAGGGGCAGTACTGAGTGAGTGCTGCACTGTCGGAGGGGCAGTACTGAGGGAGCGCTGCATTGTCAGAGGGGCAGCACTGAGGGAGCGCTGCACTGTCAGAGGGGCAGCACTGAGGGAGCACTGCACTGTCGGAGGGGCAGTACTGCGGGAGCGCTGCACTGTCAGAGGGGCAGCACTGAGGGAGCGCTGCACTGTCGGAGCGGCAGTACTGAGGGAGCACTGCACTTTCAGAGGGCTGTACTGAGGGAGTGCTGCAATGTCAGAAGGGCAGTACTGAGGGAGCGCTGCACTGTCGGAGGGGCAGTACTGAGGGAGCGCTGCACTTTCAGAGGGCTGTACTGAGGGAGTGCTGCGCTGTTGGATGTGCAGTACTGAGGGAGCACTGCACTGTCGAAGGTTCAGTACTGAAGGAGTGCTGCTCTGTCGGAGGGGCAGTACTGAGGGAGCGCTGCACTGTAGGAGGGTCAGTACTGAGGGAGTGCTGCGCTATCGGAGGGGCAGTACTGAGGGAGCGCTGCGCTGTTGGAGAGTCAGTACTGAGGGAGTGCTGCACTGTCTGAGGGGCAGTACTGTGCGAATGCTGCACTGTCGGAAGGGCAGTACTGAGGGTGTGCTGCAAAGTCGGAGGGGCAGTACTGATGGAGCGCAGCACTATCAGAGGGGTAGTACTGAGGGAGCGCTGCACTGTCAGAGGGGCAGTTCTGAAGGAGCGGTGCACTGTTGGAGGGGCAGTGCTGAGGGTGCACTGCACTGTCGGAGGGGCAGTACTGCAGGCGCGCTGCACTGTCGGAGGGGCAGTACTGCGGGAGCGCTGCACTGTCAGAGGGCTGTGCTGAGGGAGTGCTGCACTGTTGGAGGAGTAGTACTGCAGGAGCGCTGCACCGTCGGAGGGGCAGTACTGAGGGAGCGCTGCACTTTCGGAGGGGCAGTACTGCACGAACGCTGCACTGTCAGAGGGCTGTACTGAGGGAGTGCTGCACTGTCGGAGGGGCAATACTGAGGGAGTGCTGCACTTTAAGAGGGGCAGTAGGGAGGGAGCGCTACACTGTCAGAGGGCTGTACTGATGGAATGCTGCACTGTTGGAGGGGCAGTACTGCAGGAGCGCTGCACTGTCGGAGGGGCAGTACTGAGGCAGCGCTGCACTGTCGGAGGGACAGTATTGAGGGAGCGCTGCACTGTCGGAGGGTCAGTACTGAGGGAGTACTGCACTGTCAGAGGGGCAGTACTGCGGGAGCGCTGCACTGTCAGAGGGGCAGTACTGAAGGAGTGCTGCACTGTTGGAGGGGCAGTGCTGAGGGAGCACTGCACTGTTGGAGGGGCAGTACTTAGGGAGCGCTGCACTGTCGGAGGGGCAGTACTGAGGGAGTGCTGCGCTGTTGGAGAGTCAGTACTGAGGGTGTACTGCACTGTCGGAGGTGCAATACTGCGGGAGTGCTGCACTGTCGGACGGGCAGTACTGAGGGAGTGCTGCATTGTCGGAGGGGCAGTACTGAGGGTGTACTGCACTGTCGGAGGTGCAATACTGCGGGAGTGCTGCACTGTCGGACGGGCAGTACTGCGGGAGTGCTGCACTGTCGGAAAGGCAGTAATGCGGGAGCAATGCACTGTCGAAAGGGCAGTTATGAGGGAGCTATGCACTCTCGGAGGGGGAGTACTGAGGGAGCACTGCACTGTCAGAGGGTCCGTAATGAAGGAGCGCTGCACTGTCGGAAGTGCAGTACTGAGGGAGCGCTGCAATGTCGGACGGCAGTACTGAGGGAGCGCTGCACTTTCGGAGGGGCAGTACTGCACGAACGCTGCACTGTCAGAGGGCTGTACTGAGGGAGTGCTGCACTGTCGGAGGGGCAATACTGAGGGAGTGCTGCACTTTAAGAGGGGCAGTACTGAGGGAGCGCTGCACTGTCAGAGGTCTGTACTGATGGAATGCTGCACTGTTGGAGGGGCAGTACTGCAGGAGCGCTGCACTGTCGGAGCGGCAGTACTGAGGGAGCACTGCACTGTCGGAGGGGCAGTACTGAGGCAGCGCTGCACTGTCGGAGGGACAGTATTGAGGGAGCGCTGCACTGTCGGAGGGGCAGTACTTGGGAGCACTGCACTGTCAGAGGGGCAGTACTGAGGGAGCGCTGCATTGTCAGAGGGGCAGTTCTGAAGTAGCGCTGCACTGTTGGAGGGGCAGTGCTGAGGGAGCACTGCACTGTCGGAGGGGCAGTACTGCGGGAGCGCTGCACTGTCAGAGGGGCAGTACTGAAGGAGTGCTGCACTGTTGGAGGGGCAGTGCTGAGGGAGCACTGCACTGTTGGAGGGGCAGTACTTAGGGAGTACTGCACTGTTGGAGGGGCAGTACTTAGGGAGCGCTGCACTGTCGGAGGGGCAGTACTGAGGGAGCGCTGCACTGTCGGAGGGTCGGTACTGCGGGAGTGCTGCACTGTCGGACGGGCAGTACTGCGGGAGTGCTGCACTGTCGGAAAGGCAGTAATGCGGGAGCAATGCACTGTCGAAAGGGCAGTTATGAGGGAGCACTGCACTATCGGAGGGGGAGTACTGAGGGAGCACTGCACTGTCAGAGGGTCCGTAATGAAGGAGCGCTGCACTGTCGGAAGTGCAGTACTGAGGGAGCGCTGCAATGTCGGACGGCAGTACTGAGGGAGCGCTGCACTTTCGGAGGGGCAGTACTGCACGAACGCTGCACTGTCAGAGGGCTGTACTGAGGGAGTGCTGCACTGTCGGAGGGGCAATACTGAGGGAGTGCTGCACTTTAAGAGGGGCAGTACTGAGGGAGCGCTGCACTGTCAGAGGGCTGTACTGATGGAATGCTGCACTGTTGGAGGGGCAGTACTGCAGGAGCGCTGCACTGTCGGAGGGGCAGTACTGAGGGAGCACTGCACTGTCGGAGGGGCAGTACTGAGGCAGCGCTGTACTGTCGGAGGGACAGTATTGAGGGAGCGCTGCACTGTCGGAGGGGCAGTACTTGGGAGCACTGCACTGTCAGAGGGGCAGTACTGAGGGAGCGCTGCATTGTCAGAGGGGCAGTTCTGAAGTAGCGCTGCACTGTTGGAGGGGCAGTGCTGAGGGAGCACTGCACTGTCGGAGGGGCAGTACTGTGGGAGCGCTGAACTGTCAGAGGGGCAGTACTGAAGGAGTGCTGCACTGTTGGAGGGGCAGTGCTGAGGGAGCACTGCACTGTTGGAGGGGCAGTACTTAGGGAGCGCTGCACTGTCGGAGGGGCAGTACTGAGGGAGCGCTGCACTGTCGGAGGGTCAGTACTGAGAGAGTGCTGCACTGTCGGAGGGGCAGTACAGAGGGAGCGCTGCGCTGTTGGAGGGTCAGTACTGAGGGAGTGCTGCACTGTCGGAGCGGCAGTACTGAGGGTGTGCTGCACAGTCGGAGGGGCAGAAATGAGGGTGCGCTGCACTGTCAGAGGGGCAGTATTGAGGGAGCGCTGCACTGTCAGAGGGACAGTACTGAAGGAGTGCTGCACTGTTGGAGGGGCAGTGATGAGGGAGCGCTGCACTGTCAGAAGGGCAGTACTGAGGGAGCGCTGCACTTTCGGAGGGGCAGTGCTAAGGGAGCGCTGCACTTTCAGAGGGCTGTACTGAGGGAGTGCTGCACTGTCAGAAGGGCAGTACTGAGGGAGCGCTGCACTTTCAGAGGGCTGTACTGAGGGAGTGCTGCGCTATCGGAGGTGCAGTACTGAGGGAGCGCTGCACTTTCAGAGGGCTGTACTGAAGGAGTGCTGCTCTGTCGGAGGAGCAGTACTGAGGGAGCGCTGCACTGTCGGAGGGTCAGTACTGAGGGAGTGCTGCACTGTCGGAGGGGCAGTACTGAGGGAGCGCTGCGCTGTTGGAGAGTCAGTTATGAGGGAGTGCTGCACTGTCTGAGGGGCAGTACTGTGCGAATGCTGCACTGTCGGAAGGGCAGTACTGAGGGTGTGCTGCACATTCGGAGGGGCAGTACTGATGGAGCGCAGCACTGTCAGAGGGGCAGTACTGAGGGAGCACTGCACTGTCAGAGGGGCAGTTCTGAAGGAGCGCTGCATTGTTGGAAGGGCAGTGCTGAGGGTGCACTGCACTGTCGGAGGGGCAGTACTGCAGGCGCGCTGCACTGTCGGAGGGCTGTACTGAGGGAGTGCTGCACTGTTGGAGGAGTAGTACTGCAGGAGCGCTGCACTGTCGGAGGGACAGTACTGAGGGAGCGCTGCATTGTCGGAGGGACAGTATTGGGGAGCGCTGCACTGTCGGAGGGTCAGTACTGAGGGAGTACTGCACTGTTGAGGGGCAGTACTGAGGGAGCGCTGCACTGTCGGAGGGTCAGTACTGAGTGAGTGCTGCACTGTCGGAGCGGCAGTACTGAGGATGTGCTGCACAGTCGGAGGGGTAGAACTGAGGGAGCGCTGCACTGTCGGAGGGTCAGTACTGAGTGAGTGCTGCACTGTCGGAGGGGCAGTACTGAGGATGTGCTGCACAGTCGGAGGGGTAGAACTGAGGGAGCGCTGCATTGTCAGATGGGCAGTTCTGAAGGAGCGCTGCATTGTTGGAGGGGCAGTGCTGAGGGAGTGCTGCACTGTAAGAGGGGCAGTACTGAGGGAGCGCTGCACTGTCAGAGGGCTGTACTGAGGGAGTGCTGCACTGTTGGAGGAGTAGTACTGAGGGAGCGCTGCACTGTCGGAGGGTCAGTACTGAGGGAGTGCTGCACTGTCGGAGGGGCAGTACTGAGGGAGCGCTGCGCTGTTGGAGAGTCAGTACTGAGGGAGTGCTGCACTGTCGGAGGGGCAGTACTGAGCGAATGCTGCACTGTCAGAGGGGCAGTACTGAGTGAGTGCTGCACTGTCGGAGGGGCAGTACTGAGGGAGCGCTGCATTGTCAGAGGGGCAGCACTGAGGGAGCGCTGCACTGTCAGAGGGGCAGCACTGAGGGAGCACTGCACTGTCGGAGGGGCAGTACTGCGGGAGCGCTGCACTGTCAGAGGGGCAGCACTGAGGGAGCGCTGCACTGTCGGAGCGGCAGTACTGAGGGAGCACTGCACTTTCAGAGGGCTGTACTGAGGGAGTGCTGCAATGTCAGAAGGGCAGTACTGAGGGAGCGCTGCACTGTCGGAGGGGCAGTACTGAGGGAGCGCTGCACTTTCAGAGGGCTGTACTGAGGGAGTGCTGCGCTGTTGGATGTGCAGTACTGAGGGAGCACTGCACTGTCGAAGGTTCAGTACTGAAGGAGTGCTGCTCTGTCGGAGGGGCAGTACTGAGGGAGCGCTGCACTGTAGGAGGGTCAGTACTGAGGGAGTGCTGCGCTATCGGAGGGGCAGTACTGAGGGAGCGCTGCGCTGTTGGAGAGTCAGTACTGAGGGAGTGCTGCACTGTCTGAGGGGCAGTACTGTGCGAATGCTGCACTGTCGGAAGGGCAGTACTGAGGGTGTGCTGCAAAGTCGGAGGGGCAGTACTGATGGAGCGCAGCACTATCAGAGGGGTAGTACTGAGGGAGCGCTGCACTGTCAGAGGGGCAGTTCTGAAGGAGCGGTGCACTGTTGGAGGGGCAGTGCTGAGGGTGCACTGCACTGTCGGAGGGGCAGTACTGCAGGCGCGCTGCACTGTCGGAGGGGCAGTACTGCGGGAGCGCTGCACTGTCAGAGGGCTGTGCTGAGGGAGTGCTGCACTGTTGGAGGAGTAGTACTGCAGGAGCGCTGCACTGTCGGAGGGGCAGTACTGAGGGAGCGCTGCACTTTCGGAGGGGCAGTACTGCACGAACGCTGCACTGTCAGAGGGCTGTACTGAGGGAGTGCTGCACTGTCGGAGGGGCAATACTGAGGGAGTGCTGCACTTTAAGAGGGGCAGTAGGGAGGGAGCGCTACACTGTCAGAGGGCTGTACTGATGGAATGCTGCACTGTTGGAGGGGCAGTACTGCAGGAGCGCTGCACTGTCGGAGGGGCAGTACTGAGGCAGCGCTGCACTGTCGGAGGGACAGTATTGAGGGAGCGCTGCACTGTCGGAGGGTCAGTACTGAGGGAGTACTGCACTGTCGGAGGGGCAGTACTGCGGGAGCGCTGCACTGTCAGAGGGGCAGTACTGAAGGAGTGCTGCACTGTTGGAGGGGCAGTGCTGAGGGAGTGCTGCGCTGTTGGAGAGTCAGTACTGACGGAGTGCTGCACTGTCGGAGCGGCAGTACTGAGCGAATGCTGCACTGTCGGATAAGCAGTACTGAGTGAGTGCTGCACTATCGGAGGGGCAGTACTGAGGGTGTGCTGCACAGTCGGAGGGGCAGAAATGAGGGTGCGCTGCACTGTCAGAGGGGCAGTACTGAGGGAGCGCTGCACTGTCAGAGGGGCAGTACTGAAGGAGTGCTGCACTGTTGGAGGGGCAGTGCTGAGGGAGTACTGCACTGTTGGAGGGGCAGTACTGAGGGAGCGCTGCGCTGTCAGAGGGCTGTACTGAGGGAGTGCTGCACTGTCGGAGTGGCAGTACTGAGGGAGTGCTGCATTGTCGGAGGGGCAGTACTGAGGGTGTACTGCACTGTCGGAGGTGCAATACTGAGGGAGCGCTGCACTTTCGGAGGGTCAGTACTGAGGGAATGCTGCACTGTCGGAGGGGCAGTACTGAGGGAGCGCTGCGCTGTTGGAGAGTCAGTACTGAGGGAGTGCTGCACTGTCGGAGGGGCAGTACTGAGCGAATGCTGCACTGTCAGAGGGGCAGTACTGAGTGAGTGCTGCACTGTCGAGGGGCAGTACTGAGGGTGTGCTGCACAGTCAGAGGGGCAGCACTGAGGGAGCGCTACACTGTCTGAGGGGCAGTACTGAGGGTGTGCTGCATTGTCAGAGGGGCAGCACTGAGGGAGCGCTGCACTGTCAGAGAGGCAGCACTGAGGGAGCACTGCACTGTCGGAGGGGCAGTACTGCGGGAGCGCTGCACTGTCAGAGGGGCAGTACTGAAGGAGTGCTGCACTGTTGGAGGGGCAGTGATGAGGGAGCCCTGCACTGTTGGAGGGGCAGTACTAAGGGAGCGCTGCATAGTCAGAAGGGCAGTACTGAGGGAGCGCTGCACTGTCGGAGGGGCAGTACTAAGGGAGCGCTGCACTTTCAGAGGGCTGTACTGAGGGAGCGCTGCACTTTCAGAGGGCTGTACTGAGGGAGTGCTGCGCTGTCGGAGGTGCAGTACTGAGGGAGCGCTGCACTTTCAGAGGGCTGTACTGAAGGAGTGCTGCTCTGTCGGAGGGTCAGTACTGAGGGAGTGCTGCACTGTCGGAGGGGCAGTACTGAGGGAGCGCTGCGCTGTTGGAGAGTCAGTTATGAGGGAGTGCTGCACTGTCTGAGGGGCAGTACTGTGCGAATGCTGCACTGTCGGAAGGGCAGTACTGAGGGTGTGCTGCACATTCGGAGGGGCAGTACTGATGGAGCGCAGCACTGTCAGAGGGGCAGTACTGAGGGAGCACTGCACTGTCAGAGGGGCAGTTCTGAAGGAGCGCTGCATTGTTGGAGGGGCAGTGCTGAGGGTGCATTGCACTGTCGGAGGGGCAGTACTGCAGGCGCGCTGCACTGTCGGAGGGCTGTACTGAGGGAGTGCTGCACTGTTGGAGGAGTAGTACTGCAGGAGCACTGCACTGTCGGAGGGGCAGTACTGAGGGAGTGCTGCACTGTAAGAGGGGCAGTACTGAGGGAGCGCTGCACTGTCAGAGGGTAAGTACTGAGGGAGTACTGCACTGTTGAGGGGCAGTACTGAGGGAGCGCTGCACTGTCGGAGGGTCAGTACTGAGTGAGTGCTGCACTGTCGGAGCGGCAGTACTGAGGATGTGCTGCACAGTCAGAGGGGCAGAACTGAGGGAGCGCTGCATTATCAGATGGGCAGTTCTGAAGGAGCGCTGCACTGTTGGAGGGGCAGTGCTGAGGGAGTGCTGCACTGTAAGAGGGGCAGTACTGAGGGAGCGCTGCACTGTCAGAGGGCTGTACTGAGGGAGTGCTGCACTGTTGGAGGAGTAGTACTGAGGGAGCGCTGCACTGTCGGAGGGTCAGTACTGAGGGAGTGCATCACTGTCGGAGGGGCAGTACTGAGGGAGCGCTGCGCTGTTGGAGAGTCAGTACTGAGGGAGTGCTGCACTGTCGGAGGGGCAGTACTGAGCGAAAGCTGCACTGTCAGAGGGGCAGTACTGAGTGAGTGCTGCACTGTCGGAGGGGCAGTACTGAGGGAGCGCTGCATTGTCAGAGGGGCAGCACTGAGGGAGCGCTGCACTGTCAGAGGGGCAGCACTGAGGGAGCACTGCACTGTCGGAGGGGCAGTACTGTGGGAGCGCTGCACTGTCAGAGGGGCAGCACTGAGGGAGCGCTGCACTGCTGGAGGGGCAGTGCTGAGGGAGCACTGCACTGTTGGAGGGGCAGTACTGAGGGAGCGCTGCACTGTCGGAGGGGCAGTACTGAGGGAGCGCTGCACTTTCAGAGGGCTGTACTGAGGGAGTGCTGCGCTGTTGGAGGTTCAGTACTGAGGGAGCACTGCACTGTCGAAGGTTCAATACTGAAGGAGTGCTGCTCTGTCGGAGGGGCAATACTGAGGGAGCGCTGCACTGTCGGAGGGTCAGTACTGAGGGAGTGCTGCACTGTCGGAGGGGCAGTACTGAGGGAGTGCTGCGCTGTTGGAGAGTCAGTACTGAGGGAGTGCTGCACTGTCTGAGGGGCAGTATTGTGCGAATGCTGCACTGTCGGAAGGGCAGTACTGAGGGTGTGCTGCACAGTCGGAGGGGCAGTACTGATGGAGCGCAGCACTATCAGAGGGGCAGCACTGAGGGAGCGCTGCACTGTCAGAGGGGCAGTTCTGAAGGAGCGGTGCACTGTTGGAGGGGCAGTGCTGAGGGTGCACTGCACTGTCGGAGGGGCAGTACTGCAGGCGCGCTGCACTGTCGGAGGGGCAGTACTGAGGGAGCGCTGCACTGTAAGAGGAGCAGTACTGAGCGAGCGCAGCACTGTCAGAGGGCTGTACTGAGGGAGTGCTGCACTGTTGGCGGAGTAGTACTGCAGGAGCACTGCACTGTCGGAGGGACAGTACTGAGGGAGCGCTGCACTGTTGGAGGAACAGTATTGAGGGAGCACTGCACTGTCGGAGGGTCAGTACTGAGGGAGTACTGCACTGTCGGAGGGGCAGTACTGAGGGAGCGCTGCACTGTCGGAGGGTCAGTACTGAGTGAGTGCTGCACTGTCGGAGGGGCAGTACTGAGGGTGTGCTGCACAGTCGGAGGGGCAGTACTGACGGAGCGCTGTACTGTCAGAGGGGCAGTACTGAAGGAGTGCTGCACTGTCGGAGGGGCAGTACTGAGGGAGTGCTGCACTGTCAGAGGGCTGTACTGAGGGAGTGCTGCATTGTCAGAGGGCTGTACTGAGGGAGTGCTGCACTGTTGGAGGGGCAGTACTGCAGGAGCGCTGCACTGTCAGAGGGCTGTACTGAGGGAGTGCTGCACTGTCGGAGGGGCAGTACTGCAGGAGCGCTGCACTGTCAGAGGGCTGTACTGAGGGAGTGCTGCACTGTCAGAGGGGCAGTACTGAGGGAGTGCTGCACTGTCAGAGGGCTGTACTGAGGGAGTGCTGCACTGTTGGAGGGTCAGTACTGCAGGAGCGCTGCACTATCGGAGGGCCTGTACTGAGGGAGCGCCGCACTGTCGGAGGGACAGTACTGAGGGAACTCTGCACTGTCGGAGGGACAGTATTGAGGGAGTGCTGCACTGTCGGAGGATCAGTACTGAGGGATTACTGCACTGTCGGAGGGGCTTTACCGTGGGAGCGCTGCACTATCAGAAGGTCAGTACTGAGGGAGTGCTGCACTGTCGGAGGGGCAGTACTGAAGGAGCGCTACGCTGTTGGAGAGTCAGTACTGAGGGAGTGCTGCACTGTCGGAGGGGCAGTACTGAGCGAATGCTGCACTTTCAGAGAGGCAGTACTGAGTGAGTTCATGCGCTGTCGGAGGGGCAGTACTGAGGGTGTGCTGCACAGTCAGAGGGGCAGTACTGAGGGAGCGCTGCACTGTCAGAGGGGCAGTACTGAGGGAGCGCTGCATTGTCAGAGGGGCAGTTCTGAAGGAGCGCTACACTGTTGGAGGGGCAGTGCTGAGGGAGCGCTGCACTGTTGGAGGGGCAGTACTTAGGGAGCGCTGCACTGTCGGAAGGGCAATACTGAAGGAGCGCTGCACTGTCGTAGGGGCAGTACTGAGGGAGCGCTGCACTGTCGAAGGTTCAGTACTGAGGGAGCGCTGCACTTTCGGAGTATCAGTACTGAGGGAGTGCTGCACTGTCGGACGGGCAGTACTGAGGGAGCGCCGCACTGTCGGAGGTGCGGTACTGAGTGAGTGCTGCACTGTCGGAGGGGCAGAACTGCGGGAGCGCTGCACTGTCGGAAGGGCAGTACTGAGGGATCACTGCACTGTCGGAGGTTCAGTACTGCAGGAGCGCTGCACTGTTTGAGGGGCAGTACTGAGGGAGCGCTGCACTGTCGGAGGGGCAGTACTATAGGAGCGCTGCACTTTCGGATGGGCAGTGTTGAGGGAGCACTGCCCTGTTGGAGGGGCAGTACTGAGGGAGCGCTGCACTGTCAGAGGGGCAGTACTATAGGAGCGCTGCACTGTTTGAGGGGCAGTACTGAGGGAGCGCTGCACTGTCAGAGGAGCTGTAATGAGGGAACATTGCACTGTTGGAGGGGCAGTACTGAGGGAGCGCTGCACTGTCAGAGGAGCTGTAATGAGGGAACATTGCACTGTTGGAGGGCCAGTACTGAGGGATCGCTGCACTGTCAGAGGAGCTGTAATGAGGGAACATTGCACTGTTGGAGGGGCAGTACTGAGGGAGCGCTGCACTGTTGGAGGGGCAGTATTGAGGTAATGCTGCACTGTCGGAGGGCCAGTACTGCAGGAGCGCTGCACTATCAGAACGGCAGTACTGAGGGAGTGCTGCACTGTAAGAGGGGCAGTACTGAGGGAGCGCTGCACTGTCAGAGGGCTGTACTGAGGGAGTGCTGCACTGTTGGAGGAGTAGTACTGAGGGAGCGCTGCACTGTCGGAGGGTCAGTACTGAGGGAGTGCTGCACTGTCGGAGGGGCAGTACTGAGGGAGCGCTGCGCTGTTGGAGAGTCAGTACTGAGGGAGTGCTGCACTGTCGGAGGGGCAGTACTGAGCGAATGCTGCACTGTCAGAGGGGCAGTACTGAGTGAGTGCTGCACTGTCGGAGGGGCAGTACTGAGGGAGCGCTGCATTGTCAGAGGGGCAGCACTGAGGGAGCGCTGCACTGTCAGAGGGGCAGCACTGAGAGAGCACTGCACTGTCGGAGGGGCAGTACTGCGGGAGCGCTGCACTGTCAGAGGGGCAGCACTGAGGGAGCGCTGCACTGTCGGAGGGGCAGTACTGAGGGAGCACTGCACTTTCAGAGGGCTGTACTGAGGGAGTGCTGCAATGTCAGAAGGGCAGTACTGAGGGAGCGCTGCACTGTCGGAGGGACAGTACTGAGGGAGCGCTGCACTGTTGGAGGAACAGTATTGAGGGAGCACTGCACTGTCGGAGGGTCAGTACTGAGGGAGTACTGCACTGTCGGAGGGGCAGTACTGAGGGAGCGCTGCACTGTCGGAGGGTCAGTACTGAGTGAGTGCTGCACTGTCGGAGGGGCAGTACTGAGGGTGTGCTGCACAGTCGGAGGGGCAGTACTGACGGAGCGCTGTACTGTCAGAGGGGTAGTACTGAAGGAGTGCTGCACTGTCGGAGGGGCAGTACTGAGGGAGTGCTGCACTGTCAGAGGGCTGTACTGAGGGAGTGCTGCATTGTCAGAGGGCTGTACTGAGGGAGTGCTGCACTGTTGGAGGGGCAGTACTGCAGGAGCGCTGCACTGTCAGAGGGCTGTACTGAGGGAGTGCTGCACTGTCGGAGGGGCAGTACTGCAGGAGCGCTGCACTGTCAGAGGGCTGTACTGAGGGAGTGCTGCACTGTCAGAGGGGCAGTACTGAGGGAGTGCTGCACTGTCAGAGGGCTGTACTGAGGGAGTGCTGCACTGTTGGAGGGTCAGTACTGCAGGAGCGCTGCACTATCGGAGGGCCTGTACTGAGGGAGCGCCGCACTGTCGGAGGGACAGTACTGAGGGAACTCTGCACTGTCGGAGGGACAGTATTGAGGGAGTGCTGCACTGTCGGAGGATCAGTACTGAGGGATTACTGCACTGTCGGAGGGGCTTTACCGTGGGAGCGCTGCACTATCAGAAGGTCAGTACTGAGGGAGTGCTGCACTGTCGGAGGGGCAGTACTGAAGGAGCGCTACGCTGTTGGAGAGTCAGTACTGAGGGAGTGCTGCACTGTCGGAGGGGCAGTACTGAGCGAATGCTGCACTTTCAGAGAGGCAGTACTGAGTGAGTTCATGCGCTGTCGGAGGGGCAGTACTGAGGGTGTGCTGCACAGTCAGAGGGGCAGTACTGAGGGAGCGCTGCACTGTCAGAGGGGCAGTACTGAGGGAGCGCTGCATTGTCAGAGGGGCAGTTCTGAAGGAGCGCTACACTGTTGGAGGGGCAGTGCTGAGGGAGCGCTGCACTGTTGGAGGGGCAGTACTTAGGGAGCGCTGCACTGTCGGAAGGGCAATACTGAAGGAGCGCTGCACTGTCGTAGGGGCAGTACTGAGGGAGCGCTGCACTGTCGAAGGTTCAGTACTGAGGGAGCGCTGCACTTTCGGAGTATCAGTACTGAGGGAGTGCTGCACTGTCGGACGGGCAGTACTGAGGGAGCGCCGCACTGTCGGAGGTGCGGTACTGAGTGAGTGCTGCACTGTCGGAGGGGCAGAACTGCGGGAGCGCTGCACTGTCGGAAGGGCAGTACTGAGGGATCACTGCACTGTCGGAGGTTCAGTACTGCAGGAGCGCTGCACTGTTTGAGGGGCAGTACTGAGGGAGCGCTGCACTGTCGGAGGGGCAGTACTATAGGAGCGCTGCACTTTCGGATGGGCAGTGTTGAGGGAGCACTGCCCTGTTGGAGGGGCAGTACTGAGGGAGCGCTGCACTGTCAGAGGGGCAGTACTATAGGAGCGCTGCACTGTTTGAGGGGCAGTACTGAGGGAGCGCTGCACTGTCAGAGGAGCTGTAATGAGGGAACATTGCACTGTTGGAGGGGCAGTACTGAGGGAGCGCTGCACTGTCAGAGGAGCTGTAATGAGGGAACATTGCACTGTTGGAGGGCCAGTACTGAGGGATCGCTGCACTGTCAGAGGAGCTGTAATGAGGGAACATTGCACTGTTGGAGGGGCAGTACTGAGGGAGCGCCGCACTGTTGGAGGGGCAGTATTGAGGTAATGCTGCACTGTCGGAGGGCCAGTACTGCAGGAGCGCTGCACTATCAGAACGGCAGTACTGAGGGAGTGCTGCACTGTAAGAGGGGCAGTACTGAGGGAGCGCTGCACTGTCAGAGGGCTGTACTGAGGGAGTGCTGCACTGTTGGAGGAGTAGTACTGAGGGAGCGCTGCACTGTCGGAGGGTCAGTACTGAGGGAGTGCTGCACTGTCGGAGGGGCAGTACTGAGGGAGCGCTGCGCTGTTGGAGAGTCAGTACTGAGGGAGTGCTGCACTGTCGGAGGGGCAGTACTGAGCGAATGCTGCACTGTCAGAGGGGCAGTACTGAGTGAGTGCTGCACTGTCGGAGGGGCAGTACTGAGGGAGCGCTGCATTGTCAGAGGGGCAGCACTGAGGGAGCGCTGCACTGTCAGAGGGGCAGCACTGAGAGAGCACTGCACTGTCGGAGGGGCAGTACTGCGGGAGCGCTGCACTGTCAGAGGGGCAGCACTGAGGGAGCGCTGCACTGTCGGAGGGGCAGTACTGAGGGAGCACTGCACTTTCAGAGGGCTGTACTGAGGGAGTGCTGCAATGTCAGAAGGGCAGTACTGAGGGAGCGCTGCACTGTCGGAGGGACAGTACTGAGGGAGCGCTGCACTTTCAGAGGGCTGTACTGAGGGAGTGCTGCGCTGTTGGATGTGCAGTACTGAGGGAGCACTGCACTGTCGAAGGTTCAGTACTGAAGGAGTGCTGCTCTGTCGGAGGGGCAGTACTGAGGGAGCGCTGCACTCTAGGAGGGTCAGTACTGAGGGAGTGCTGCACTGTCGGAGGGGCAGTTCTGAAGGAGCGGTGCACTGTTGGAGGGGCAGTGCTGAGGGTGCACTGCACTGTCGGAGGGGCAGTACTGCAGGCGCGCTGCACTGTCGGAGGGGCAGTACTGCGGGAGCGCTGCACTGTCAGAGGGCTGTGCTGAGGGAGTGCTGCGCTGTTGGAGGAGTAGTACTGCAGGAGCGCTGCACTGTCGGAGGGGCAGTACTGAGGGAGCGCTGCACTTTCGGAGGGGCAGTACTGCACGAACGCTGCACTGTCAGAGGGCTGTACTGAGGGAGTGCTGCACTGTCGGAGGGGCAATACTGAGGGAGTGCTGCACTTTAAGAGGGGCAGTAGGGAGAGAGCGCTGCACTGTCAGAGGGCTGTACTGATGGAATGCTGCACTGTTGGAGGGGCAGTACTGCAGGAGCGCTGCACTGTCGGAGGGGCAGTACTGAGGGAGCACTGCACTGTCGGAGGGTCAGTATTGAGGGAGCACTGCACTGTCAGAGGGACAGTACTGAGGCAGCGCTGCACTGTCGGAGGGACAGTATTGAGGGAGCGCTGCACTGTCGGAGGGTCAGTACTGAGGGAGTACTGCACTGTCGGAGGGGCAGTACTGCGGGAGCGCTGCACTGTCAGAGGGGCAGTACTGAAGGAGTGCTGCACTGTTGGAGGGGCAGTGCTGAGGGAGCACTGCACTGTTGGAGGGGCAGTACTTAGGGAGCGCTGCACTGTCGGAGGGGCAGTACTGAGGGAGCGCTGCGCTGTTGGAGAGTCAGTACTGACGGAGTGCTGCACTGTCGGAGCGGCAGTACTGAGCGAATGCTGCACTGTCGGATAAGCAGTACTGAGTGAGTGCTGCACTATCGGAGGGGCAGTACTGAGGGTGTGCTGCACAGTCGGAGGGGCAGAAATGAGGGTGCGCTGCACTGTCAGAGGGGCAGTACTGAGGGAGCGCTGCACTGTCAGAGGGGCAGTACTGAAGGAGTGCTGCACTGTTGGAGGGGCAGTGCTGAGGGAGTACTGCACTGTCGGAGGGGCAGTACTGAGGGAGCGCTGCGCTGTCAGAGGGCTGTACTGAGGGAGTGCTGCACTGTAGGAGTGGCAGTACTGAGGGAGTACTGCACTGTTGGAGGGGCAGTACTGAGGGAGCGCTGCGCTGTCAGAGGGCTGTACTGAGGGAGTGCTGCACTGTTGGAGGGACAGTACTGAGGGTGTACTGCACTGTCGGAGGGGCAGTACTGAGGGAGCGCTGCACTTTCGGAGGGTCAGTACTGAGGGAATGCTGCACTGTCGGAGGGGCAGTACTGAGGGAGCGCTGCGCTGTTGGAGAGTCAGTACTGAGGGAGTGCTGCACTGTCGGAGGGGCAGTACTGAGCGAATGCTGCACTGTCAGAGGGGCAGTACTGAGTGAGTGCTGCACTGTCGAGGGGCAGTACTGAGGGTGTGCTGCACAGTCAGAGGGGCAGCACTGAGGGAGCGCTACACTGTCTGAGGGGCAGTACTGAGGGTGTGCTGCATTGTCAGAGGGGCAGCACTGAGGGAGCGCTGCACTGTCAGAGAGGCAGCACTGAGGGAGCACTGCACTGTCGGAGGGGCAGTACTGCGGGAGCGCTGCACTGTCAGAGGGGCAGTACTGAAGGAGTGCTGCACTGTTGGAGGGGCAGTGATGAGGGAGCCCTGCACTGTTGGAGGGGCAGTACTAAGGGAGCGCTGCATAGTCAGAGGGCAGTACTGAGGGAGCGCTGCACTGTCGGAGGGGCAGTACTAAGGGAGCGCTGCACTTTCAGAGGGCTGTACTGAGGGAGTGCTGCACTGTCAGAAGGGCAGTACTGAGGGAGCGCTGCACTTTCAGAGGGCTGTACTGAGGGAGTGCTGCGCTGTCGGAGGTGCAGTACTGAGGGAGCGCTGCACTTTCAGAGGGCTGTACTGAAGGAGTGCTGCTCTGTCGGAGGGGCAGTACTGAGGGAGCGCTGCACTGTCGGAGGGTCAGTACTGAGGGAGTGCTGCACTGTCGGAGGGGCAGTACTGAGGGAGCGCTGCGCTGTTGGAGAGTCAGTTATGAGGGAGTGCTGCACAGTCTGAGGGGCAGTACTGTGCGAATGCTGCACTGTCGGAAGGGCAGTACTGAGGGTGTGCTGCACATTCGGAGGGGCAGTACTGATGGAGCGCAGCACTGTCAGAGGGGCAGTACTGAGGGAGCACTGCACTGTCAGAGGGGCAGTTCTGAAGGAGCGCTGCATTGTTGGAGGGGCAGTGCCGAGGGTGCATTGCACTGTCGGAGGGGCAGTACTGCAGGCGCGCTGCATTGTCGGAGGGCTGTACTGAGGGAGTGCTGCACTGTTGGAGGAGTAGTACTGCAGGAGCACTGCACTGTCGGAGGGGCAGTACTGAGGGAGTGCTGCACTGTAAGAGGGGCAGTACTGAGAGAGCGCTGCACTGTCAGAGGGTCAGTACTGAGGGAGTACTGCACTGTTGAGGGGCAGTACTGAGGGAGCGCTGCACTGTCGGAGGGTCAGTACTGAGTGAGTGCTGCACTGTCGGAGCGGCAGTACTGAGGATGTGCTGCACAGTCGGAGGGGCAGAACTGAGGGAGCGCTGCATTATCAGATAGGCAGTTCTGAAGGAGCGCTGCACTGTTGGAGGGGCAGTGCTGAGGGAGTGCTGCACTGTAAGAGGGGCAGTACTGAGGGAGCGCTGCACTGTCAGAGGGCTGTACTGAGGGAGTGCTGCACTGTTGGAGGAGTAGTACTGAGGGAGCGCTGCACTGTCAGAGGGTCAGTACTGAGGGAGTGCTGCACTGTCGGAGGGGCAGTACTGAGGGAGCGCTGCGCTGTTGGAGAGTCAGTACTGAGGGAGTGCTGCACTGTCGGAGGGGCAGTACTGAGCGAATGCTGCACTGTCAGAGAGGCAGTACTGAGTGAGTGCTGCACTGTCGGAGGGGCAGTACTGAGGGAGCGCTGCATTGTCAGAGGGGCAGCACTGAGGGAGCGCTGCACTGTCAGAGGGGCAGCACTGAGGGAGCACTGCACTGTCGGAGGGGCAGTACTGTGGGAGCGCTGCACTGTCAGAGGGGCAGCACTGAGGGAGCGCTGCACTGCTGGAGGGGCAGTGCTGAGGGAGCACTGCACTGTTGGAGGGGCAGTACTGAGGGAGCGCTGCACTGTCGGAGGGGCAGTACTGAGGGAGCGCTACACTTTCAGAGGGGCAGTACTGAGGGAGCGCTGCACTTTCAGAGGGCTGTACTGAGGGAGTGCTGCAATGTCAGAAGGGCAGTACTGAGGGAGCGCTGCACTGTCGGAGGGGCAGTACTGAGGGAGCGCTGCACTTTCAGAGGGCTGTACTGAGGGAGTGCTGCGCTGTTGGAGGTTCAGTACTGAGGGAGCACTGCACTGTCGAAGGTTCAGTACTGAAGGAGTGCTGCTCTGTCGGAGGGGCAATACTGAGGGAGCGCTGCACTGTCGGAGGGTCAGTACTGAGGGAGTGCTGCACTGTCGGAGGGGCAGTACTGAGGGAGTGCTGCGCTGTTGGAGAGTCAGTACTGAGGGAGTGCTGCACTGTCTGAGGGGCAGTACTGTGCGAATGCTGCACTGTCGGAAGGGCAGTACTGAGGGTGTGCTGCACAGTCGGAGGGGCAGTACTGATGGAGCGCAGCACTATCAGAGGGGCAGCACTGAGGGAGCGCTGCACTGTCAGAGGGGCAGTTCTGAAGGAGCGGTGCACTGTTGGAGGGGCAGTGCTGAGGGTGCACTGCACTGTCGGAGGAGCAGTACTGCAGGCGTGCTGCACTGTCGGAGGGGCAGTACTGCGGGAGCGCTGCACTGTCAGAGGGCTTTACTGAGGGAGTGCTGCACTGTTGGAGGAGTAGTACTGCAGGCGCGCTGCACTGTCGGAGGGGCAGTACTGAGGGAGTGCTGCACTGTAAGAGGAGCAGTACTGAGCGACCGCAGCACTGTCAGAGGGCTGTACTGAGGGAGTGCTGCACT
The DNA here is from genome assembly GCA_030390025.1 of Squalus acanthias. Lineage (NCBI taxonomy): Eukaryota > Metazoa > Chordata > Chondrichthyes > Squaliformes > Squalidae > Squalus > Squalus acanthias. The sequence goes on along the minus strand of CM059429.1, from coordinate 1,393,309 downwards.
GTTGGCGGAGTAGTACTGCAGGAGCACTGCACTGTCGGAGGGTCAGTACTGAGGGAGCGCTGCACTGTTGGAGGAACAGTATTGAGGGAGCACTGCACTGTCGGAGGGTCAGTACTGAGGGAGTACTGCACTGTCGGAGGGGCAGTACTGAGGGAGCGCTGCACAGTCGGAGGGGCAGTACTGACGGAGCGCTGTACTGTCAGAGGGGCAGTACTGAAGGAGCGCTGCACTGTCGGAGGGCCTGTACTGAGGGAGCGCCGCACTGTCGGAGGGACAGTACTGAGGGAACTCTGCACTGTCGGAGGGACAGTATTGAGGGAGTGCTGCACTGTCGGAGGATCAGTACTGAGGGATTACTGCACTGTCGGAGGGGCTTTACTGTGGGAGCGCTGCACTATCAGAAGGTCAGTACTGAGGGAGTGCTGCACTGTCGGAGGGGCAGTACTGAAGGAGCGCTACGCTGTTGGAGAGTCAGTACTGAGGGAGTGCTGCACTGTCGGAGGGGCAGTACTGAGCGAATGCTGCACTTTCAGAGAGGCAGTACTGAGTGAGTTCATGCGCTGTCGGAGGGGCAGTACTGAGGGTGTGCTGCACAGTCAGAGGGGCAGTACTGAGGGAGCGCTGCACTGTCAGAGGGGCAGTACTGAGGGAGCGCTGCACTGTCGAAGGTTCAGTACTGAGGGAGCGCTGCACTTTCGGAGTATCAGTACTGAGGGAGTGCTGCACTGTCGGAGGGGCAGTACTGAGGGAGCGCCGCACTGTCGGAGGTGCGGTACTGAGTGAGTGCTGCACTGTCGGAGGGGCAGAACTGCGGGAGCGCTGCACTGTCGGAAGGGCAGTACTGAGGGATCACTGCACTGTCGGAGGGTCAGTACTGCAGGAGCGCTGCACTGTTTGAGGGGCAGTACTGAGGGAGCGCTGCACTGTCGGAGGGGCCGTACTGAGGGAGCGCCGCACTGTCAGAGGGGCAGTACTATAGGAGCGCTGCACTGTTTGAGGGGCAGTACTGAGGGCGCGCTGCACTGTCGGAGGGGCAGTACTATAGGAGCGCTGCACTTTCGGATGGGCAGTGTTGAGGGAGCACTGCCCTGTTGGAGTGCCAGTACTGAGGGATCGCTGCACTGTCAGAGGAGCTGTAATGAGGGAACATTGCACTGTTGGAGGGGCAGTACTGAGGGAGCGCTGCACTGTTGGAGGGGCAGTATTGAGGTAATGCTGCACTGTCGGAGGGCCAGTACTGCAGGCGCGCTGCACTGTCGGAGGGTCAGTACTGAGGGAGTGCTGCATTGTCGGAAGGGCAGTACTGAGGGAGTGCTTCACTGTCGGAGGGTCAGTATTGAGGGAGCACTGCCCTGTCAGATGGGCAGTACTGAGGGAGCGCCACAATGTCGGAGGATCAGTACTGAGGGAGCGCTGCACTATCAGAGCGGCAGTACTGAGGGAGTGCTGCACTGTCGGAGGGACAGTACTGAGGGAGCGCTGCACTGTCGGAGGGGCAGTACTGAGGGAGCGCTGCACTGTCGGAGGGGCCGTACTGAGGGAGCGCCGCAGTGTCGGAGGGGCAGTACTGAGGGAGTGCTGCACTGTCGGAGGGGCAGTACTGAGGGAGCGCTGCACTGTCGGAGGGGCAGTACTGAGGGAGCGCTGCACTGTCGGAGGGGCAGTACTGAGGGAGCGCTGCACTGTCGGAGGGACCGTACTGAGGGAGCGCTGCACTGTCGGAGGGACCGTACTGAGGGAGCGCTGCACTGTCGGAGGGACCGTACTGAGGGAGCGCTGCACTGTCGGAGGGGCAGTACTGCGGGAGCGCTGCACTGTCGGAGGGGCAGTACTGAGGGAGCGCTGCACTGTCGGAGGGGCAGTACTAAGGGAGTGCTGCATTGTCGGAGGGGCCGTACTGAGGGAGCGCTGCACTGTCAGAGGGGCAGTACTGAGGGAGCACTGCACTGTTGGAGGGGCAGTACTGAGGGAGTGCTGCGCTGTTGGAGGGGCAGTACTGAGGGAACGCTGCACTGTAAGAGGGGCAGTACTGAAGGAGTGCTGCACTGTTGGAGGGGTAGTACTGAGGGAACGCTGCACTGTAAGAGGGGCAGTACTGAAGGAGTGCTGCACTGTTGGAGGGGTAGTACTGAGGGAACGCTGCACTGTAAGAGGGGCAGTACTGAAGGAGTGCTGCAGTGTCGGAGGTGCCTCTTTCTGATGAGATTTTAAACCGAGGCCCCGTCTGCTCTCTCAGGTGGGCATAAAAGATCCCATGGCCACTATTTTGAAGAAGAGCAGGGGAGTTCTCCCCGTTGTCCTGGCCAATATTTATCCCTCAATCAACATCACTAAAACAGATTATCTGGTCATTATCACATTGCTGTCTGTGGGAGCTTGCTGTGCGTAAATTGGCTGCCGCGTTTCCTACATTAAAACAGTGACCACACTTCAAAAAGTACTTCATTGGCTGTAAAGTGCTTTGGGATGTCCTGAGGTTGTGAAAGGCGCTGTAGAAATGCAAGTCTTTCTTTTTTTGTGCATCGTCAGTGCCTCTCCTCTATTTCATACCTTGTCTGAGTACCTGAGGATGAACACCATCCATCCCTGGGGATGTGTTGGCTTTGAGCCCTTTCCTTTGGTCTGGATCTTCCACTTTATTTATCTCACAGCAGTGAATTCGACCTAAAGTAGGATTATTTGGGTGTGGTGGGGGGGGTGTTGCTCGTCTCCTCCCCAGTGAATACAAGTTGAGGGTGGAATAATTTACATGAATTTACTCGGTTTATCTAACAGGAGGAAGTAATCATTCAATACATTAATACATTAACTGTCTCATGTTCCTCCTCGGTATCCACCCCTTTGGCACCGATTAGGGATCTCATTTCTCCCTCTTAAGTGAAGTCTGAAACTATAATAAAGGAAGACCTTGCATTTCTACAACGGCTTTCATGAATTTGTCATGAACCTGTCATGAACTTGTCATGAACTTGTCATGAACCTGTCATGAACTTGTCATGAACCTGTCATGAACTTGTCATGAACCTGTCATGAACCTGTCATGAACCTGTCATGAACCTGTCATGAACTTGTCATGAACCTGTCATGAACCTGTCATGAACTTGTCATGAACTTGTCATGAACCTGTCATGAACTTGTCATTAACCTGTCATGAACCTGTCATGAACTTGTCATGAACCTGTCATGAACTTGTCATGAACCTGTCATGAACTTGTCATGAACCTGTAATGAATCCATGAACCTGTCATGAACCTGTCATGAACTTGTCATGAACTTGTCATGAACCTGTCATGAACTTGTCATGAACTTGTCATGAACCTGTCATGAACTTGTCATGAACTTGTCATGAACCTGTCATGAACTTGTCATGAACTTGTCATGAACCTGTCATGAACTTGTCATTAACCTGTCATTAACCTGTCATGAACTTGTCATGAACCTGTCATGAACTTGTCATGAACCTGTAATGAATCCATGAACCTGTCATGAACCTGTCATGAACTTGTCATGAACTTGTCATGAACCTGTCATGAACTTCTCATGAACTTGTCATGAACCTGTCATGAACTTGTCATGAACTTGTCATGAACTTGTCATGAACTTGTCATTAACCTGTCATGAACCTGTCATGAACTTGTCATGAACCTGTCATGAACTTGTCATGAACCTGTCATGAACTTGTCATGAACCTGTCATGAACTTGTCATGAACCTGTAATGAATCCATGAACCTGTCATGAACCTGTCATGAACTTGTCATGAACTTGTCATGAACCTTTCATGAACCTGTCAGAGGCCAGTGTCGGGAGCGGAGAGAGCAGCAGCACAGTGAGTATTTAAACTCACTTTCGCGGGCTTTTTTTGCAGAGGCCAGTGTCGGGAGCGGAGAGAGCAGCAGCACAGTGAGTATTTAAACTCACTTTCGCGGGCTTTTTTTGCAGAGGCCAGTGTCGGGAGCGGAGAGAGCAGCAGCACAGTGAGTATTTAAACTCACTTTCGCGGGCTTTTTTTGCAGAGGCCAGTGTCGGGAGCGGAGAGAGCAGCAGCACAGTGAGTATTTAAACTCACTTTCGCGGGCTTTTTTTGCAGAGGCCAGTGTCGGGAGCGACGAGACCGGAAGCGGACCAGGTGGGAAGCACCCAGGTGAACAGCATTTAAGGAGGGTGGTGGCTTAAACCCGAGTTCCTACAGAGTAGGAACCCCCACCCGCCCTCCTCCTCTAACCTACTAGTCTTTTAGCAGTCTAAAAACAGAGGTCACAAATTTTTTGGTCTCAGTTTCTTTTCAGCAGGGCAGGAACCGGGAGGAGCGGGAAGTCGGCGTAGGACCAAGGGGACACAAGACCGGGAAGTCAGCGAAAGACCAGGGAGGTAAGACTAACTGGTAAGTACTTTCCTCAAACCTTCCTAGAAAGTAAAACTAAAACTAGTGGGATTTGGTTAGTTTAAAAAGGAATAAGAGGAGTACAGTATACATTGGTCTAAGTAAGCTTCGGGAAAACAAAAGTCAATAAATAAACTAAAACTAGAAAATTAAAAAGTAATATAAGGGTTAAGTCATGGCAGTCGAGCTCGGACCTGTGTCATGCTCCTCCTGTAACATGTGGGAAATCAGGGACGCTTCCTGTGTCCCTGACAACCATGTGTGCGGGAAGTGTGTCCAGCTGCAGCTCATGTGGGACCGCATGACGGCCCTTGAGCTGCGGATGGACTCACTTTGGAGCATCCACGATTCTGAGAGGGTTGTGGATAACACATTTAGTGAGTTGGTCACACCGCAGGTTAAGGCCAGCGTAGATAGTACATGGGTGACCAAAAGGCAGAGCAAGGGCAGGAAGGTAGTGCAGAAATCCCCTGGGGTTGTCTCCCTTAGCAACAGGTTCACCGCCTTAGGTGCTGTTGTCGGGGGGGATGACTCATCGGGGGAAGGCACCAGCAGCCAGGCTCATGGCACCATGACTGGCTCTGTTGCAAAGAAGGGAGGGAAAAAGAGTGGCAGGGCTATAGTAATAGGGGATTCGATTGTAAGGGGAATAGATAGGGGTTTCTGTGGTCGCGACCGAGACTCCAGGATGGTATGTTGCCTCCCTGGTGCAAGGGTCAAGGATGTCTCGGCGGGTGCAGAACATTCTGGAGGGGGAGGGGGAACAGCCAGTTGTCGTGATACATGTTGGTACCAACGACGTAGCTAAAAAAAGGGAAGAGGTCCTACAAGTAGAATTTAGGGAGTTAGGAGCCAAGCTAAAAAGTAGGACCTCGAAGGTAGTAATCTCTGGATTACTACCAGTGCCACGTGCTAGTAAGAGTACAGAGAACAGGATAGTTAGGCTAAATACGTGGCTTGAGCAGTGGTGTAAGAGGGAGGGTTTTAAATTTTTGAGGCATTGGAACCAGTTTTGTGGTAGGTGTGACCTATACAAAAGGGACGGTCTACACCTGTGCAAAGATGGAACTGATGTTCTCGGGGTAATTTTTGATAAAGCAGTTCGGGAGCATTTAAACTAGTATGGCAGGGGGCTAGAAACCTATGTAGTGAAATAGAGGAAAGTGAAAGGCAGACAGAAATAAATGGTAAAAGGGGGAGGAACAAAAAACAAAGGGCCAAACTAATTCATAAAAAATGTGAGCATAAAAAAAGCCTGAGGGTTTTATACCTTAATGCGAGAAGCATCAGGAACAAGGTAGATGAATTAGCTGTGGAAATAGAGGTTAATAATTATGATCTAATTGGGATTACGGAAACATGGTTGCAGGGTGAGCAGGGCTGGGAGCTTAACATACAGGGGTATTCAGTATTTAGGAAGGACCGACAAAAAAGAAAGGGAGGAGGGGTAGCATTGCTGGTAAAAGAAGGGATAAATGCAATTGAAAGGAAGGATATTAACTCAGTTAATATAGAATCTATATGGGTGGAGCTAAGAAATAGCGAGGGGCGAAAAACATTAATAGGAGTGGTATATAGGCCTCCAAATAGTAAAATAGAGGTTGGGGAGGGCATCACGAGGGAAATTAGAGAAGCGTGCAATAAGAGCACAGCTGTCATCATAGGTGACTTTAACTTACATATAGATTGGAATAGCCTAATCAGTAAAAATAATGAGGAGGAGGAATTCCTTGAGTGTTTAAGGGATGGTTATCTGGATCAATATGTCCAGGAACCAACTCGGGAACAGGCTATATTGGACTGGGTACTGTGCAATGAGAAGGGACTAATTAGTAATCTTGTTGTACGGGGACCCTTGGGTCAGAGCGATCATAACATGATCGATTTCTCACTCGAAATGGAGAGCGAAGAAATTGACTCAGATACTAAGGTCCTGAATTTAAACAAGGGGAATTATGATGCCATTAGACGGGAACTGAGTAGGTCTGATTGGACAACGTTCCTGGGAGGACTGGAGGTAGATAAACAATGGCAAGCATTTAAAGATAGAATGACAAAATTGCAAAAATTGTTTATACCAATCTGGCATAAAAGGAAATCTAAAAAGGTGACTCAACCGTGGATAACAGGGGAAATTAGAGACAGCATAAAATCCAAAGATAGGGCGTATAAAATAGCCAAAAAAAGCGCCAGAGCGGAAGATTGGGACCAGTTTAAGATAGAGCAAAGGAGGACAAAGGGCTTAATCAAGAGGGGCAAAATAGCTTACGAAAGCAAGCTGGCGGAAAATATAAAAACTAACTCCAAAAGCTTTTATAAGTATATCAAGAGGAAAAGACTGGTGAAAACCAAAGTTGGCCCATTGCAGTCAGATACGGGGGAATATATAACGGGAAATAAGGAAATGGCAGACCAACTAAATGCATACTTTGGGTCAGTCTTTACGAAGGAAGACACAAAAAACCTCCCTGGGATATCGGGAAAAATAGGGACATTTGCAAAGGAGGAACTGACGCAAGTCAATATCTCTAAGGATATGGTGTTAAGGAAGCTAAAGGGATTGAAGGCGGACAAATCCCCAGGGCCTGATAACATGCATCCTAGGGTGCTGAAGGAGGTGGCCCTAGAGATAGCGGATGCACTAAGTATGATTTTTCAGAATTCATTAGACTCGGGAACAGTGCCCATGGATTGGAGGGTAGCTAACGTTACCCCACTATTCAAAAAGGGGGGTAGGGAAAAAGCAGGTAATTACAGACCTGTAAGCCTTACATCAGTTGTGGGCAAAATGCTGGAGTCCATCATTAAGGATGAAATAGCGGAGCACTTAGCAAATGGGGACAGGATAGGACAGAGTCAACATGGATTTACAAAGGGTAAATCGTGCTTGACTAATCTATTGGAATTTTTTGAGGGAGTAACTGGTAAAATAGATGGGGGAGAGCCAGTAGATGTGGTGTACCTGGACTTCCAAAAGGCCTTCGACAAGGTCCCACATAAAAGATTAGCATGGAAAATTGAAGCTCATGGGATAAAGGGGAAAGTATTGACGTGGATAGAGAACTGGCTGTCAGATAGAAAACAGAGAGTTGGAATAAACGGCTCATTTTCTGAATGGCAGGCAGTAACAAGTGGGGTACCACAGGGATCTGTCCTGGGTCCCCAGCTGTTCACAATTTACATTAATGACCTGGATCAGGGAGTCGGATGCAGCATTTCCAAATTTGCAGACGACACTAAACTAGGAGGGGGGGTGGGCTCAGAGGAGGAGACCAGGAAGCTCCAGAGCGATTTGGACAGACTGGGTGATTGGGCGGATAAATGGCAGATGCACTATAATGTGGACAAGTGCGAAGTTATCCACCTTGGGTGCAGGAACGGGAGGGCAAATTATTATTTAAATGGCAATAAATTGGGAGAGGGGGAAGTACAGAGAGACCTGGGTGTTCTTGTACACCAGTCACTGAAGGCGAGCATGCAGGTGCAACAGGCGATCAAGAAGGCAAACGGTATGCTGGCCTTCATAGCAAAAGGGTTGGAATACAGGAACAGGGATACCTTGCTGCAGCTGTACAGGGCACTGGTGAGACCACACCTCGAGTACTGTGTACAGTTTTGGTCGCCTCATCTGAGGAAAGATGTTCTTGCCATGGAGGGGGTGCAGCGGCGATTCACCAGGCTGATACCAGGAATGGCGGGATTGACCTATGAGGAGAGACTATGTAGTTTAGGGATGTACACACTGGAGTTTAGAAGATTGAGAGGGGACCTCATAGAAGTGTATAAAATTCTGACAGGTCTAGACAGACTAGATGCAGAAGGAATGTTTCCCTTGGCGGGTGAGAACAGAACTAGAGGACATAATTTAAGGATAAGGGCTAAACCATTTAGGACAGAAATGAGGGGGAATTTCTTCACTCAGAGGGTGGTGAACCTGTGGAACTCATTGCCACAGAGGGCAGTGTACGCCAGCTCATTAAATATATTTAAGAGGGAATTAGATATATTTCTACAGGCAAAAGGGGTTAAGGGTTACGGAGAGAAGGCGGGGACGGGATACTGAATTGGAGGATCAGCCATGATCTCATTAAATGGCGGAGCAGGCTCGAAGGGCCGGATGGCCTACTCCTGCTCCTATCTTCTATGTATCTATGTATCTATGTAACCTGTCATGAACCTGTCATGAACTTGTCATGAACCTGTCATGAACTTGTCATGAACCTGTCATGAACCTGTCATGAATCCATGAGCCTTTCATGAACCTGTCATGAACCTGTCATGAACCTTTCATGAACCTGTCATGAACCTGTCATGAACTTGTCATGAACCTGTCATGAACCTGTCATGAACTTGTCATGAACTTGTCATGAACCTGTCATGAACTTGTCATGAACTTGTCATGAACCTGTCATGAACCTATGAAGCTGTCATGCGCCTGTCATGATTCTGACAAACATCAAGCTACAGCTTCCATCAGTTGTATTGTCGGGAAAACTGAAATTGTCAAAAATATAACTGTTCCAGTGTTGGATTTGCAATGTTTTAAACAGTAACTGAGCTCTGACATTGTTAAACCCTGTGGGGTGCTGGGTGCCGATCTTACCCTCTCCACAAGGAAATGATGGAGCATTTTCCAGCAGTTTGAAGTGTGCTGAGATTCTGCCATTGGGTTTTTGGATGGAAGCCCTACCTCATAGAGTCATAACGGAACAGAAGGAGGCCATTCGGCCCATCGAGTCTGTGCCGGCTCTCTGTCGAGCAATCCAGTCAGTCCCATTCCCCCGCTCTATCCCCGTAGCCCTGCAAGTTTATTTCCCTCAAGTGCCTATCCAGTCTCCCCTTGAAAACATTGTGTCTCTCCGCTTCCACCACTTCCGTCGGCAGCGTGTTCCAGGTCCTCACCACTCGCTGCGTAAAAAAGTTTCCCCTCACATTCCCTATGTATCTCTTGCCCAAAATCTTAAATCTGTGTCCCCTAGTCCTTGTACCATTAACTGGTGGGAACAGCCTTTCCTGGTCTAGCCTATCCAAACTCGTCATAATATTGTACACCTCTATCAATTGAGAATTGGTAAACAGACAGAAAACAAAGAGTAGGGATAAATGGGACTTTTTCAGGATGGCAGGCTGTGACTAGTGGGGTGCCACAAGGATCGGTGCTCGGGCCCCAGCTTTATTCACAGTCTATATCAATGATTTGGATGAGGGGACTAAATGTAACATTTCCAAATTTGCTGATGACACAAAGCTAGGTGGCAGTGTCAGTTGTGAAGAGGATGTGAAGAGGCTTCAAGAGTATCTCGACAGGCTCAATGATTGGGCGAGAACATGGCAGATGGATTATAATGTGGATAAATGTGAAGTTATCCACTTTGGTAGAAAAAACAGAAAGGCAGAGTATTTCCTAAATGGTGAAAGATTGGGGAATGCAGATGCTCAAAGGGACCTGGGTGTCCTTGTACATGAGTCACTGAAAGTGAATGTGCAGGTGCAGCAAGCCATTAGGAAGGCAAATGGTATGCTGGCCTTCATTACAAGAGGATTTGAGTACAGGAGTAAAGAAGTCTTACTCCAATTATATAGGGCCTTGGTGAGACCATACCTGGAGTACTGTGTACAATTTTGGTCTCCTTACCTAAGGAAGGATATACTTGCCATAGAGGGAGTGCAACGAAGGTTCATGAGACTGATTTCTGGGATGGCGGGACTGTCGCATGAGAAGAGATTGAGTAAACTAGGCCTGTATTCTCTTGAATTCAGAAGAATGAGAGGGGATCTCATTGAAGCATACAAAATTATTACAGGGCTTGATAGGGTGGATGCTGGGAGAATGTTTCCCTTGGCTGGGGAGTCTAGAACCAGGGGCCACAGCCTCAGGATAAAGGGTAGGCCATTCAGGACTGAGATGAGAAGAAATGTTTTCACACAGAGGGTGGTGAATCTTTGGAATTCTCTACCCCAGAGGGCTGTGGAGGCTCAGTCATTGGGTATATTCAAAACAAAAGTCGATAGATTTCTGACTAGTAAGGGCATCAAGAGATATGGCGATAGGGCCGGTGAATGGAATTGAGGCAGAAGATCAGCCATGATCTCATTGAATGGCGGAGCAGGCTCGAAGGGCTGAATGGCCGACTTCTGCTCCTATTTCTTATGTTCTTATGTTCTCATGTAACCCCTCAACCTCCTTTGCTCTAATGAAAACAAATCCAGTGTCACCAACCTGTCCTTGTAGCTAAGATCCACCATCCATGGAACCATTCTGGTAAATCTCTTCTGCACCCTCTCAAGGGCCTTCACATCCTTCCTAAAGTGTGGTGACTAGAACTGGATGCAATACTCCAGTTGTGGCCTAACCAGCGCTTTATATAGGTTCAGCATAACTTCTCTACTTTTGTACTCAATACCTCTATTTATGAAGCCCAAGATCCCATATGCTATGTTAACCACTCTCTCAATATGTCCTGCCACCTTCAGTGACCTATGCACATTAACTCCCAGGTCCCTCTGTCCCTGCACACTCTTTAAAACTGTGCCATTAAGTGTATATTGCCTCTCCCTGTTCCTTCTGCCAAAATGCATCACCTCACACTTCTCTGTATTAAATTCCATCTGCCACTTGTCTGCGCATTCCGCTAGCCTTTCTATGTCCTGTTGCAGTCGATGGTATCATCCTCACTGTTTGCCATACCCCCAAGTTTGGTGTCATCGGCAAATTTAGAAATTCTACTCTGTATTCCAATATCCAGGTCATTTATATATATCAAAAAAAGCAGTGGCCCCAGCGCTGACCCTTGGGGAACACCACTGTCTACCATCCTCCAGTCTGAAAAACAGCCATTTACCACAACTCGCTGTTTTCTGTCCATAAGCCAATTCCTTATCCAAGCTGCCACTGACCTACCTATTCCATGAGCCTCAATTTTGTTAACCTTCTATGTGATACTTTGTCAAACGCCTTCCTAAAATCCATGTAGACAACATTCATTGCATTCGCTTCATCAATCCTCCCTTTTACTTCATCAAAAAATTCAATTAGGTTAGTCAAACATGATCTGCCTTTTACAAATCTGTGTTGGCTCTCCTTAATTAGCTTAAACCTCTCCAAGAGCCCGTTAATTTTTTCCTTGATTATTGTTTCTAAAACTTTACCCACCACTGATGTTAAACTGACCGGCCCGTAGTTACTAGGATTGTCCTTACACCCTTTCTTGTACAATGGTGTCACATTAGCCACTTTCCAATCCTCAGGCACCTCCTACCTGATGAAGACTTATCTTTTCCCAATTAAAAATTAGTTCGATTTAAAATTCATTTGAACATTTCAAAAATGGAATTCCTAGCTGTTTTTTCATTTTATTTAGTTTCCCTAATGGTTAATTTTATGCTTCTATGAGTTTGCACCCAGTGCCTGTTACCAGCAACCCACCCATTCTCTCTGCACCCCAGGGGCTAAACACCTGCGTCAATGAACGTTCCCCAATGGCCTTCTTCTGTGCTGTTTGATTCTGTGATTCAAATTCCAACTTACGCCCCTTTATTATCAGATTGTCTGTCTATTTCACAGAAATCCGAGTAATACTCAAGACGTATCAGATAGTTTCTTCTCTCCGTTTCGAGACCATCCCACCCTATGTTCTCCCAGGGTCCTTCTGGTATTTGGTGGTTAATAACTGGTTCCTTTGGCCTCACCTGGCGCCCACAGCTCACCGATTCTATCCTATTGAGGCCAGCGGACTAATTTGCCATAGGACTGCCGATGGCCTCAGTGAGCACGTGCTGCACCGGGATCGTGCCCCAATCTGATTTCAAGGCCATTCTGTTCAGCATGTCCATGAGTGACATCTCCTTCCCCTCATCAAGTGTCTGTGGGAAACCACAAGGAGTACAGCATTGAGTGTGAGATGATGTCGACCTGTTCTAGGGCATTGGGGAAAAGAAGAGTTAAACAGTGTTAAATAGCCCCAGAACAACAAGATGTTCCGCCGTACTTCCACCAAAGCTGCGGGCCGGGGTAAGCAGGAGAATCCCGGAGGAGATTCACCTCCCAAAGTAGACATGGGGGCGAGCTGTCCATCAGTGAATCGAAGGCATTGGGGGGCATTTTAACCCAACCCACCCAGTGGGAAATCGGGCACTGCGCTTTAGGAAGGATGTCAAGGTCTTGGAGAGGGTGCAGAGGATAAAGTGCCGCATAATAGGCTCGCCAGCAAGGTTGAAGCCCATGGAATAAAAAGGACAGTGGCAGCATGGATATGGAATTGGCTGAGTGACAGGAAACAGAGAGTAGTGGTGAACGGTTGTTTTTCGGACTGGAGGAAGGTATACAGTGGTGTTCCCCAGGGGTCGGTTCTAGGACCATTGCTTTTCTTGATGTATATTAATGACTTGGATGTGGGTGTACAGGGCACAATTCCAAAATTTGCAGATGATACAAAACTATAGTGAAGAGTGAGGAGGATAGTGATTTACATCAAGAGGACATAGACAGGCTGGTGGAATGGGCGGACACGTGGCAGAAAAAATTTAACACAGAAAAGTGCGAAGTGATACATTTTGGTAGGAAGAACGAGGAGAGGCAATATCAACTAAAGGTACAATCCTAAAGTGGGTGCATGAACAGAGAGACCTGGGGGTATATGTGCATAAATAGTTGAATGTGGCAGGGCAGGTTGAGAAAGCGGTTAAAAAAGCTTACGGGATCCTGAGCTTCATGAATAGAGGCATAGAGTACAAAAGCATGGAAATTATGATGAACCTGTATAAAACACTGGACCGACCTCAACTGGAGTATTGTGTCCAATTCTGGGCACCGCACTTTAGGAAGGATGTGAAGGCCTTAGAGAGGGTGCAGAAAAAATTTACAGGAATGATTCCAGGGATGAGGGATTTCAGTTACGTGGATAGACTGGAGAAGCTGGGGTTGTTCTCGTTAAAGCAGAGAAGGTTGAGAGGAGATTTGATAGAGATGTTCAAAATCATGAGTGGTCTAGACAGAGTAGATAGAGAGAAACTGTTTCTATTGGCAGAAGGGTTGAGAACCAGAGGACACAGATTTAAGGTGATTGGCAAAAGAACCAAAGGCGACATGAGGAAAAACTGTTTTACTCAGCGAGTGGTTAAGTTCTGAAATTCACTGCCTGAAAGGGTGATGGAGGCAGACTCCATCATGGCTTTCAAAAGGGAATTAGGTAAGTACCTGAAGGAAAAAATTTGCAGTGCTACAGGGAAAGAGCAGGGGAGTGGGACTAGCTGAAGTGCTCTTGCAGAGAGCCGGCACGGGCTCGACAGGCCGAATGGCCTCCTTCAGTGCTGTAACCTTTCTATGATTCTATGGTACCAGGGATGAAGGACTTCAGCTATGTGGAGAGACTGGAGAAGCTGGGATTGTTCTCCTTAGAGCAGAGAAGGTTAAGGGGAAATTTAATCGAGGGGTTAATATCATGGCTGAGCGCACTGGATACAGCAAAGGCTATGGGCCCCGACAACATCCCGGCTATCGTGCTGAAGACGTGAGCTCCAGAACTAGCCGCGCTTCTAGCCAAGCTGTTCCAGTACAGCTACAACACTGGCATCTATCCGACAATGTGGAAAACTGCCCAGGTATGTCCGGTCCACAAAAAGCAGGACAAATCCAATCCAGCCAATTACTGCGCCATCAGTCTACTTTCAATCATCAGCAAAGTGATGTAAGGTATCATCGACAGTGCTATCAAGCGACACTTACTCACCAACAACCTGCTCACTAATGCCCAGTTTTGGTTCCGCCACGACCACTGGGCTCCCGACCTCATTACAGCCTTGGTCCAAACATGGACAAAGGAGCTGAATTCCTGAGGTGAGGTGAAGTGAGAGTGACTGCCCTTGACATCAAGGCAGCAATGACCGAGTGTGGCATCCAGGAACCCCAATAAAACTGAAGTCAATGGGAATCGGGGGGGAAAACTCTCCACTGGCAGGAGTCATACCTAGCGCAAAGGAAGATGGTTGTGGTGGTTGGAGGTCAATCATCTCAGCCCCAGGACATCGCTGCAGGAGTTCCTCAGGGAAGTGTCCTAGGCCCAACCATCTTCAGCTGCTTCATCAATGACCTTCCCTCCAACATAAGGTCAGAAATGGGGATGTTTGCTGATGACTGCATAGTGTTCAGTGCCATTCGCAACTCCTCAGATAATGAAGCAGTCCATGCCCGCATACAAGACCTGGACGATGTTCAGGCTCGGACTGATAAGTGGCAGGAAACATTCGCGCCACAGAAGTGCCAGGCAATGACTATCTCCAACACGCGAGAGTCTAACCACTGGTATTTGAAATTCAACGGCATTACCATCACCGAATCCCCCACCATCAACATCCTGGGGGTCACCATTGACTAGAAACTTAACTGGACCAGCCACATAAATACTGTGGCTACAAGAGCAGGTCAGAGGCTAGGTATTCTGCGGCGAGTGTCTCACCTCCTGACTCCCCAAAGCCTTTCCACCTTCTACAAGGCACAAGTTAGGAATGTGATGGAATACTCTCCACTTGCCTGGATGAGTGCAGCTCCAACAATACTCAAGAAACTCGACACCATCCAGGACAAAGCAGCCCGTTTGATTGGCACCCCATCCACCACCTTAAACATTCACTCCCTCCACCACCAGCGTACCGTGGCTGCAGTGTGTACCATCTACAAGATGCACTGCAGCAACTCGCCAAGGTTTCTTCGGCAGCACCTCCCAAACCCGCGACCTCTTCCACCTAGAAGGACAAGGGCAGCAGGCGCATGGGAACACCACCACCTCCAAGTTCCCCTCCAAGTCACACACCATCCTGACTTGGAAATATATCGCTGTTCCTTCATCGTTGCTGGGTCAAAATCCTGGAATTCCCTCCCTAACAGCACTGTGGGAGCACCTTCACCACACGGACTGCAGCGGTTCAAGAAGGCGGCTCACCACCACCTTCTCAAGGGCAATTAGAGATGGGCAATAAATGCTGGCCTTGCCAGCGACGCCCACATCCCAGGAACGAATAAAAAAAAATGAAGGGTTTTGATAAGAGCAAATAAGGAGAAACTGTTTCCACAGGAGGCAGGAGGGTCGGTAACCAGAGAACACAGATTTAAGATAATTGGCAAAAAAAAACAGAGACGAGATGATGAGAATTTTTTTGCGCTGAAAGGACGGTGGAAGCAGATTCAATAGTAACGTTCAAAAGGGAATTGGATAAATACTTAAAAAGTAAAAATTTGCAGGGCTCTGGGGAAAGAGCAGGGGGAGTGGGGCTAATTGGATCGCTCTTTCAAAGAGCCGGCACAGGCACAATGGGCCCAATGGCCTCCTTCTGCGCATGTGTGCATGCGTGTGTGCGTGCGTGCATGTGTGTTTAAGTGTGTGCGTGTGTACACGTCTGAGTCTGCCTTTCTCTCGCTCTTTCTCGGTATGTCTGCGGGATGGCGATTCCGCTTGGGGTGCAATCGGCAAAATGCGGTGCGAAGGCGGTGGTCACTGCGCCGGTGTCGTCGACGTGAAATTACACTCAAGTTGCTGCACAAATTCATTAGCATAATCCTGAATGCAAAAATCTGCCATGAATCAGCGCAATCGAGCAGCGTAATGGATCAGTGACCGGAACAAGGCGCCCACCCGCATCACAGAGAGGAGCTGGGATTGGCAGGAAATGAACAATTCTTCAACTGACTGATTTACTGCTCTTGATCTTACTTTTTAATTGGCTTCAATTGATTCCATTGCTCTGGCCTGGGCGCTACAGACCTGACCAGCAGTCAACTGAAGTCACACATGTGTTTCCGGCTCTGCTGTAATTGACTGAATTTAGACAAGTTTAAACTGAATGTAAAATAGTTGCAGCAACTGTCTGATGGTCACGGCAGGCACCAGTGATTAATGCAGGACTCCTGTGGCCACAGGTGCCCGTGCGCCCGAGACTCTGGGCACAGTGTGATGAACGCCCCCTGAGCGGGCACAATCGGCAGACACTCGCTACTCCAGCCTGGGGGCGTGGCCAGTTTTGTGGGCGGGGTTTGCTTCGTGCAAATGGACTTTTGAACCAAGGTAAAAGATAATGGATACGACAGCGTAAAGTGGTTACGGCCGCAACTCATTTACGTTTGAAGTTCCACGACCTTTAGCGCCTGAACGTTGACTCCGGACCCCATGAAGTCTCATGGCTTCAGGTCAAGCATGGGCAAGGAAGCCTCCTGCTGATTACCACCTACCACCCTCGCTCAACTGATGAATCAGTGCTCCTCCATGTTGGAAACCACTTGGAAGAAGCACTGAGAGTAGCCAGGGCACAGAATGTACTCTGGGTGGGGGACTTCAATGTCCATCACCAAGAGTGGCTCGGTAGCACCACTACTGACCGAGCTGGCCAAGACCTGAAGGACATAACTGCCAGTCTGGGCCTGCGACAGGTGGTGAGAGAACCAACACGAGGGAAAAACCTACATGACCTCGTCCTCATCAATCTATCTGTTGCAGATGCATTTGTCCATGACAGCATTCGTAGCAGTGACCACCACACAGTCATTGTGGAGACGAAGTCACATATTCACAGTGAGGACACCCTCCATTGTGTTGTGTGGCACTACCACCGTGCTAAATGGGATAGATTCAGAACAGATCCAGCAGCTCAAAACTGGGCATCCATGAATCGCTGTGGGCCATTAGCAGCAGCAGAATTGCACTCCACCAAAATCTGTAACCTCATGGCCCAGCACATCCCTCACTCTACCATTACCATCAGGCCAGGGGACCAACCCTGGTTCAATAAGGAGTGTAGAAGAGCATGCCAGGAGCAGCACCAGGCGTACTTAAAAATGAGGTGCCAACCTGGAGAAGCTGCAACACAGGACTACATGCATCCTAAAAAGCGGAAGCAGCATGCTATAGACAGGGCTAAGCGATCCCACAATCAACGGATCAGATCAAAGCTCTGCAGACAGTCGTGGTGGACCATTAAACAACTAACGGGAGGAGGAGGCTCCATGAATATCCCCATCCTCAATGATGGTGGAGCCCAGCACGTGAGTGCAAAAGACAAGGCTGAAGCGTTTGCAACCATCTTCAGCCAGAGGTGCCGAGTGGATGATCCATATCGGCCTCTTCCTGAGGTCCCCACCATCACAGAAACCAGTCTTCAGCCAATTCGATTCACTCCACGTGATATCAAGAAATGGCTGAGCACACTGGATACAGCAAAGGTTATAGGCCCCGACAACATCCCGGCTATCATGCTGAAGACTTGTGCTCCAGAACTAGCTGCGCCTCTAGCCAAGCTGTTCCAGTACAGCTACAACACTGGCATCTATCTGACAATGTGGAAAACTGCCCAGGTATGTCCTGTCCACAAAAAGCAGAACAAATTCAATCCAGCCAATTACCGCCCCATCAGCCTACTCTCAATCATCAGCAAAGTCATGGAAGATGTCATCACCTGTGCTATCAAGCGGCACTTACTCACCAATAACCTGCTCACTAATGCCCAGTTTGGGTTCCGCCAAGACCACTCAGCTCCCGACCACATTGCAGCCTTGGTCCAAACATGGACAAAGGTGCTGAATTCCAGAGGTGGGGTGAGAGTGACTGCCCTTGACATCAAGGCAGCATTTGACCGAGTGTGGCATCAAGGAGCACGAGTAAAACTGAAGTCAATGGGAATTGGGGGGAAAACTCTCCACTGGCAGGAGTCATACCTAGCACAAAGGAAGACGGTTGTGGTGGTTGAAGGTCAATCATCACAGCCCCAGGACATTGCTGCAGGAGTTCCTCAGGGCAGTGTCCTAGGCCCAACCATCTTCAGCTGCTTCATCAAGGACCTTCCCTGCAACATATGGTCAGAAATGGGGATGTTCGCTTATGACTGCACAGTGTTCAGCGCCATTCGCAACTCCTCAGATAATGAAGCAGTCCATGCCCACATGCAACAAGACCAGGACGACGTTCAGGCTTGGGCTGATAAGTGGCAGGTAACATTCGCGCCACAGAAGTGCCAGGCAATGACTATAAGAACATAAGAACATAAGAAATAGGAGCAGGAATAGGCCACTTTGCCCCTTGAGCCTGCTCCGCCATTCAATAAGATCATGGCTGATATTGGGCTCAAAGCCACTTCCCTGCCTGCTCCCCATAACCCTTCACTCCCTTATCTTGTAAAAATCTGTCTATCTCCACCTTAAATGTATTTAATGACCCAGCCTCCACAGCTCTCTGGGGCAGAGAATTCCACAGATTTACGACCCTCTGAGAGAAGAAATTCCTCCTCATCTCAATTCTAAAAGGGCGACCCTTTATTCTGAGACTGTGCCCCCGAGTTCTAGATTTCCCCACGAGAGGAAACATCCTCTCTGCATCTACCTTGTCGAGCCCCCTCAGTATCTTATATGTTTCAATAAGATCACCTCTCATTCTTCTAAATTCCAATGAGTATAGGCCCAACCTGCTCAACCTTTCTTCATAAGTCAACCCCCTCATCTCAGGAATCAACCGTGTGAATTGTCTCTGAACTGCCTCCAATGCAAGTATATCCTTCCTTAAATAAGGAGACCAAAACTGTACGCAGTACTCAAGGTGTGGTCTCACCAATACCCTGTACAGTTGTAGCAGAACTTCCCTGCTTTTATACTCCAACCCCCTTGCAATAAAGGCCAACATTCCATTTGCCTTTTTGATTACTTGCTGTACCTGCATGCTAACTTTTTGTGTTTCATGCACAAGGACCCCCAGGTCCCTCTGAACTGTAGCATTTTGTAATCTCTCTCCATTTAAATAATAATTTGATTTTTTATTCCTCCTGCCAAAGTGGATAACCTCACACTTTCCCACATTATACTCCATCTGTCAAATGTTTGCCCACTCACTTAGCCTGTCTATATCCCTTTGCAGATTCTTTGAGTCTTCTGCACCACTTGCTTTCCCACCCATCTTTGTATCATCTGCAAACTTGGCTACATTGCATTCAGTCCCTTCATCCAAGTCATTAATGTAGATTGTCAATAGTTGAGGCCCCAGCACCGATCTCTGTGGCACCCCACTAGTGTGTGTCAGTGTGTGTTAGTGTGAGTGTGAGTGTGTGTGTGAGTGAGTGTGATTATGTGAGTGCGAGTGTGTGTGAGTGTGTGAGTGTGAGTGTGAGTGCGTGTGAGTGTGTGAGTGTGTGTGTGTGTGAGTGTGAGTGTGAGTGTGTGTGAGTGTGAGTGTGTGAGTGTGAGTGTGAGTGTGTGTGTGTGAGTGTGTGTGTGAGAGTGTGTGTGTGTGAGTGTGTGTGAGTCATAGAGTTATACAGCACAGAAAGAGGCCCTTCGGCACATCGTGTCCGCGCCGGCCATTAAGCCCTGTCTATTCTAATCCCATTTTCCAGCACTTGGTCCGTAGCCTTGTATGCTATGGCGTTTCAAGTGCTCATCTAAATGCTTCTTGAATGTTGTGAGGGTTCCTGCCTCTACCATCCTTTCAGGCAGTGAGTTCCAGATTCCAACCACCCTCTGGGTGAAAAAGTTTTGACTCAAATCCCCTCTGAACCTCCTGCCCCTTACATTGAAACTATGCCCCCTGGTTATTGTCCCCTCTACTAAGGGGAAAAGTTCCTTTCTATCTACCCTATCTATGCCCCTCATAATTTTGTACACCTCAATCAGGTCCCCCTCAGCCTTCTCTGCTCTAAGGAAAACAACCCCAGCCTGTCCAGTCTCTCTTAAGAACATAAGAAATAGGAGCAGGAGTAGGCCAAACGGCCCCTCGAGCCTGCTCCGCCATTCAATAAGATCATGGCTGATCTGATCCTAACCGCCAATCTACTATCTATCACAGAACCATCTCCTGCATCTAACAGAATTGCACACACGAAATAGGAGCAGAATCAGGCTACACAGTCCCTGGGCCCGCTCCACTACCCACAGGGCCATGACCGATCCGAACCTAGACTCATGTCCAAATTCCTGCCCGCTCCCCGTAACCCTTAATGCCCTTTACTTCTAGGAAACTGTCTATTTCTGTTTTAAATTTAATTAATGTTGTAGCTTCTACAGCTTTTTGTGGCAGCATATTCCATGGACCTACCACCCTCTGAGTGAAGTAGTTCCTCCTCATCTCAGTTTTGAAAGAGCAGCCCCTTATTCTAAGACTATGTCCCCTAGTTCTCGTCTCACCTGTCATCGGGAACATCCTCCCCGCATCCACCCGATCCAACCCCTTCACAATCTTATATGTTTCAATAAGATCGCCTCTCATTCTTCTGAACTCCAATGAGTAGAGTCCCAATCTACCCAACCTCTCCTCATATGACCACCCCCTCATCCCCGGGATTAACCGAGTGAACCTTTTTTGCACTGCCTCGAGAGCAAGGATGTCTTTCCTTAAGTAAGGACACCAAAACTGTATGCAGTATTCCAGGTGCGGTCTCACCAATACCTTGTACAACTGAAGCAATACCTCCCTATTTTTATATTCTATCCCCCTAGCAATGAAAGCCAACATTCCATTTGCCTTCTTAATCACTTGCTGCACCTGCATACTAACCTTTTGAGTTTCGTGCACCAGGACCCCCAGATCCCTTTGCACTTCAGTACTCTCCAGTTTCTTGCCATTAAAATAATAAATTGCTCGAGGATTTTTCCTGCCAAAGTGCATCACCTCACACTTTCCAGTGTTGTATTCCATCTGCCAAATCTCTGCCCACTTACTTAGCCTGTCTATGTCCCCTTGCAGGTTTTTTATGTCCTCCTCACTCACTACTTTCCCTCCCATCTTTGTATCATCTGCAAATTTTGATATGTTACACTTGGTCCCTTCCTCCAAATCGTTAATATAGATTGTGAAGAGTTGGGGACCCAGCACTGACCCCTGTGGAACACCACTAGTTACTGATTGCCAGTCTGAGAATGAACCATTTATCCCAACTCTTTGCTTTCTGTTAGCTGAAGCGCTCCAGCCCAGGTAACATCCTGGTGAATCTCCTCTGCACCCTCGCCAATGCAATCACATCCCTCCTATAGTGTGGCGACCAGAACTACACACAGTATTCCAGCTGTGGCCTAACTAGCGTTTTGTACAGCTCTATCATAACCTCCCTGTTCTTATATTCTATGCCTTGGCTAATGAAGGCAAGTATCCCATATGCCTTTTTAACCACCTTATCTACGTGTCCTGCTGCTTTCAGGGATCTATGTACATGCACATCAAGGTCCCTCTGATCCTCTGTCCTTCCTAGGGTCTTACCATTCATTGTGTATTCCCTTGCCTTGTTAGTCCTCCCAAAATGCATCACCTCACACTTTTCAGGGTTAAATTCCATTTGCCACTCTTCTGCCCATCTGACCAACCCGTCTATATCGTCCTGTAGCCTGAGGCTTCCCTCCTCGCTATTTACCACCCCAGCAATTTTCGTGTCATCTGCAAACTTACTGATCATACCTCCTACATTCATATCTAAATCATTAATGTGCACTACAAACAGCAAAGGACCCAGCACCGATCCCTGCAGTACACCACTGGACACAGCCTTCCAGACACAAAAACAACCTTCGACCATTACCCTCTGCCTCCTGCCACTAAGCCAATTTTGGATCCAATGTGCCAAGTTGCCCTGGATCCCATGGGCTTTTATCTTCTTGACCAGTCTCCCATGCGGGACTTTGTCAAAAGCCTTACTGAAGTCCATGTAGACCACATCAACTGCACTACCCTCATCCACACACCTAGTCACCCCCTCAAAAAATTCAATCAAATTGGTCAGACATGATCTCCTCCTGACAAAGCCATGCTGACTATCCTTGATTAATCCTTGCCTCTCCAAGTGGAGACTAATTCTGTCCCTCAGAATTTTTTCCAATAATTTCCCTACCACTGATGTTAGGCTCACTGGCCTGTAATTCCCTGGTTTATCCCTACTACCCTTCTTGAATAATGATACTACATTAGCTGTTCTCCAGTCCTCTGGCACCTCCCCTGTGGCCAGAGAGGTTCTGAAAATTTGTGTCAGAGCCCCTGCAATCTCCTCCCTTGCCTCACACAGCAGCCTGGGATACATCTCGTCTGGGCCTGGGGATTTATCCACTTTCAAGCCTGCTAAAACTGCTAGTACCTCTTCCCTCTCAATACTAATTTGTTCAAGTATATCACAATCCCCCTGCCTGATTTCTATGCCTACATCGTCCTTCTCCATAGTGAACACAGATGCAAAATATTCATTTAAAAACCCACCTACTTCTTCTGGCTCTACACACAGATTGCCACTTAGGTCCCTAATGGGCCTACTCTTTTCCTGGTTATCCTCTTGCCCTTAATATACTTATAAAACACCTTGGGATTTTCCTTTATTTTGCCTGCCAGTTTTATTTCATGACCCCTCTTCGCTCTCCTAATTTCTTTTTTAAGTACCCCCCTGCACTTTCTATACTCCTCTAGGGCTTCCACTGTTTTTAGTCCTTTGTATCTGCCAAAAGCCTCCCTTTTTTTCCTAATCCATTCTCGTATATCCCTTGACATCCAGGGTTCCCTGGGCTTGTTGGTCCCACCCTTGACCTTTACAGGAACATGTTGCCGTTGTACTCTCTCTATTTCCTTTCTGAAAGACTCCCACTGCTCTGATGTGGATTTTCCTACAAGTAGCTGATCCCAGTCCACTTTGGCCAAATCCTGCCTTATCATATTAAAATCGGCCTTCCCCCAATTTAGAACCTTTATCTCCGGTCCATCTTTGTCCTTTTCCATGACTACCTTAAATCTCACCGAATTATGGTCACTGTCACCAAAATGCTCTCCTACTAACACTTCTACCACTTGCCCGGCTACATTCCCCAGAATTAGGTCTAGTACCGCCCCCTCTCTTGTAGGACTTTCTACATGCTGGCTCAAAAAGCTCTCCTGGATGCACTTTAAGAATTCCGCACCCTCTAAGCCTTTCACACTCTGACTATCCCAGTTAATGATGCAGAGATGCCGGTGTTGGACTGGGGTGGACAAAAATGAGAAGTCGCACAACACCAGGTTATAGTCCAACAGTTTTATTTGAAATCACGAGCTTTCGGAGCGCTGCTCCTTCGTCAGGCCTGACGAAGGAGCAGCGCTCCGAAAGCTCGTGATTTCAAATAAAACTGTTGGACTATAACCTGGTGTTGTGCGACTTCTCATTTTTATCCCAGTTAATATTGGGGAAGTTGAAATCCCCTACTATTATTACCCTATTATTTCTCCACTTCTCTGAGATTTGCCTACATATCTGTTCCTCTATCTCCCCCTGACTGTTTGGGGGCCGATAGTACACTCCCAGCAAAGTGCTTGCCCCCTTTTTTTTTAAGTTCCACCCATATGGCCTCATTAGAGGAACCTGCTAAGATATCATCCCTCCTTACAGCAGTAATTGACTCCTTGATTAATATTGCGACACCCCCTCCTCTTTTACTCCCCCCTCTGTCTCGCCTGAAGATTCTATACCCCAGAATATTGAGCTGCCAGTCCTGCCCCTCCCTCAACCATGTCTCTGTGATAGCAACAATATCATACTCCCATGTGTTCATCAACACCTTCAATTCATCTGCCTTACTCGCAAGACTCCTTGCATTAAAATAAATGCCATCTAGCTTTGTCATACTCCTTTGTGCCATTACATATTTGCTCTGCCTTCCAGGCTGACTTGTTTTTTCCTCTATATTTGGCTGTGCATCACCCCCTACTATAGCTCCACTCCGTATCCCATCCCCCTGCCTAGTTAGTTTAAACCCCCCCAACAGTACTAGCAAACCTCCCCGCAAGGATGTTGGTCCCGTTGTGGTTCAGGTGCAACCCGTCCGACTTGTACAGGTCCTACCTTCCCCAGAAGCAGACCCAGTGATCCAGGAAACTAAAGCCCTCCCTCCTGCACCAACTCTTTAGCCACGCATTCATCTGCTCTATCCTCCTATTCCTATACTCACTAGCATGTGGCACCGGGAGTAATCCAGAGATTACAACCTTTGAGGTCCTGCTTTTTAATCTGCTACCTAGCTCCCTAAATTCTTGTTGCAGGACCTCATCCCTCTTTCTACCCATATCGTTGGTACCAATGTGAACCATGACCTCTGACTGTTCGCCCTCCCCCTTCAGAATGCCCTGCAGCTGTTCAGTGACATCTTTGACCCTGGCACCAGGGAGGCAACATACCATCCTGGAGTCACGTCTGCGGCCACAGAAATGTCTATCTGTTCCCCTTACGATAGAATCCCCTATCACTATTGCTCTCCCACTCTTTTTCCTCCCCTCCTGTGCAGCTGAGCCAGTCGTAGTGCCATGGACTTGGCTCTTGCTGCATTCCCCTGTGAAACCCTCTCCCCCATCAGTATCCAAAACGGAAAATCTGTCGGAGAGGGAGATGGACCCAGGGGACTTCTGCACTACCTTCCTAGTTCTTTTACTCTGTCTGGCGGTCACCCATTCCCTGTCTGCCTGTGCACTCTTTACCTGCGGTGTGACCACCTTGTTAAACGTGCTATCCACGAAGATCTCAGCTTTGCGGATGCTCCACAGTGACTCCAGCCGCAGCTCCAGCTCCGAAACGCGGATTTCGAGTAGCTGCAGCTGGAGACACTTCCTGCACATGTGTTTGCCCTGGACACCTAAAGTGTCCCTGACTTCCAACATAGCATAGGAGGAGCACTCCACGTTGCCGAGCTGCCCTGCCATGTCCTACCCTTAATTTACTCCCTTTAAATTAAAGAATATTAAATACACGAGGGACCTTACTTCCCTTTAAACACACTTACTCCAAACTAGAAACCTCACTTTTACTTTAATGACTGGAATGTAGAAATACTGTAGAAATACTCACCGCTGGTTCTCTGTCCCCTCTTGTGCAGCTTTTTAGCTCCTGCTCTCCTGGAAGCTGAGTGTGAGTGTGAATGTGATTGTGGGAGTGTGTGTGTGGGTGTGTGGGTGTGTGAGTGTGTGAGTGTGTGTATGAGTGTGAGTGTGTGAGTGTGTGTGTGAGTGTGTGTGTGTGTGTGCGTATGAGTGTGTGTGTGTCCGTGTGAGTGTGTGTGTGTGAGTGTGAGTGTGATTGTGTAAGTGTGAGTGTGCGTGAATGTGTGTGTGAGTATGTGTGAGTGTGTGTGAATGTGTGTGTGAGTGTGTGAGAGTGTGAGTGTGTGTGAGAGTGTGTGTGTGTGAGTGTGAGTATGTGTGAGTGTGTGTGTGTGTGAGTGTGTGTGAGTTTGTGTGTGTGTGAGTGTGTGTGTGTGCGAGTGTGTGTGTGAGTGTGTGAGTGTGAGTGTGAGTATGTGTGTGAGTGTGTGTGTTTGTGAGTTTGTGTGTGCGTGTGAGTGTGTGTGTGAGTGTGAGTGTGAGTGTGAGTGAGTGTGAGTGTGAGTGTGTGTGTGAGTGTGTGAGTGTGTGAGTGTGTGTGTGAGTGTGTGTGTGTGTGAGTGTGCGTGAGTGTGTGAGTGTGTGTGTGTGAGTGTGTGTGAGTGTGCGTGAGTGTGTGTGCATGTGAGTGGGTGCGTGTGAGTGTGAGTGTGTGTGTGAGTGTGTGTGTTTGTGAATGTGTGTGTGAGTGTGTGTGTGTGTGTGTGAGTGTGTGTGTGATTGTGTGAGTGTGTGTGTGAGTATGTGTGAGTGTGAGTGTGATTGTGTGAGTGCGAGTATGTGTGTGAGTGTGATTGTGTGAGTGCGAGTGTGTGTGTGAGTATGTGTGAGTGTGTGTGTGTGATTGTGTGAGTGCGAGTGTGTGTGTGAGTGTGTGTGAGTGTATCAGTGTGAGTATTAGTGTGTGTGAGTGTGAGTGTGAGTGTGAGTGTGATTGTGTGAGTGCGAGTGTGTGTGAGTGTGAGTGTGAGTGTGTGAGTGCGAGTGTGTGTGAGTGCGAGTGTGTGTGAGTGCGAGTGTGTGTGAGTGTGAGTGTGTGTGAGTGTGAGTGTGTGTGAGTGCGAGTGTGTGTGAGTGTGAGTGTGAGTGTGTGTGAGTGCGAGTGTGTGTGAGTGTGAGTGTGAGTGTGAGTGTGATTGTGTGAGTGCGAGTGTGTGTGAGTGTGAGTGTGTGTGAGTGCGAGTGTGTGTGAGTGTGTGTGAGTGCGAGTGTGATTGTGTGAGTGCGAGTGTGTGTGAGTGTGAGTGTGAGTGTGAGTGTGTGTGAGTGCAAGTGCGAGTGCGTGTGAGTGTGAGTGTGAGTGTGTGAGTGCGAGTGTGTGTGAGTGCGAGTGTGTGTGAGTGTGAGTGTGAGTGTGTGTGAGTGTGAGTGTGAGTGTGTGTGAGTGTGAGTGTGTGTGAGTGTGAGTGTGAGTGTGAGTGTGATTGTGTGAGTATGTGTGAGTGTGAGTGTGAGTGTGATTGTGTGAGTGCGAGTGTGTGTGAGTGTGAGTGTGAGTGTGTGTGAGTGTGAGTGTGTGTGAGTGCGAGTGTGATTGTGTGAGTGCGAGTGTGTGTGAGTGTGAGTGTGAGTGTGAGTGTGTGTGAGTGCGAGTGCGAGTGCGTGTGTGCGAGTGTGTGTGAGTGCGAGTGTGTGTGAGTGTGAGTGTGAGTGTGTGTGAGTGTGAGTGTGTGTGAGTGCGAGTGTGTGAGTGTGAGTGTGAGTGTGAGTGTGAGTGTGATTGTGTGAGTATGTGTGAGTGTGAGTGTGAGTGTGATTGTGTGAGTGCGAGTGTGTGTGAGTGTGAGTGTGAGTGTGTGTGAGTGTGAGTGTGTGTGAGTGTGAGTGTGTGTGAGTGCGAGTGTGATTGTCTGAGTGCGAGTGTGTGTGAGTGTGAGTGTGAGTGTGATTGTGTGAGTGCGAGTGCGAGTGTGTGTGAGTGTGAGTGTGAGTGTGTGTGAGTGTGAGTGTGTGTGAGTGCGAGTGTGATTGTGTGAGTGCGAGTGTGTGTGAGTCAATGGGCTGGATTTTGAATGACCCGTGGAGTCGGGTTTGGAGGCGTGTGGGGGGTTAAAGTAGCAGATTCGGGGGTCCCGACCCCATCCCGACTCCAATGCGCCTCCACGCAATTTTGACAAAATCGGTCACGGGATTCCCGACACCATCCCGCCTCCAAGAGGCGGGAGAGGCCATTAACGCCCTTAACAATCCCTAAAGTGGCTCAGTAGTGCCATTTTGAAGCATTTTAGGTAGTTTCACCCTTTTCCCACGTGAAGCACGCCTGATGGGAAACACTCCAGTGAAACCTGGCGGGAGCACAAGTGGATTACTGACTCTCAGCTGTATCTCAACCTTTAAATAGGAGATTTGATCAGCCATCAATTGCAGGTGGCAGGACTTTGTTGTCACAGGTCTGGGGGAACTTTTAGAAGGCATAACCACAGCTCTGGAAGTTTGGAGCCTGATACCCATCTGCAGTGTGACCTCCTGGGAAACCCCTCTCGCCACCCTCATTGAGGGCTTCCTCAACTGAGACATATACCAGAGGCATGGGAGCCATTTATTTCCTTCCCTCCTGGGCATCCGATGAGGACAAACAACAGCCGCGGCACAAGCAGAACCATGAACAACAGCAGCACCAACAGCAGCAGCAACAGCAGGAGCGCCAAGCTGCTGCTCACCCACCTGAAGCTGCACAGGACAGAAGGGGCCAGCGCATGGAAGGCCGTCGGCGCAGGAGATACCCCACAAACAGGGTCTACAGACAGAGGGTCAGCTACCTCAACATGTCTGAGCAGCAGTGCCAAAGGCGGCTCCGACTTTAGCGAGAGGTAGTGGGTGACATCTGCGCACTGCTGCAACAAGACCTGGAGCCCAGAGGACCAGGTGGACACCCCTTACCAGTGGCCATCAAAGTCACCACCGCACTCAACTTTTTTGCCTCAGGCTCATTCCAGGGATCAGCAGCAGACATCAGCAGCGTCTCCCAGGCGGCAGCACACACCTGCATCACGCAGGTAACCGATGCCCTCTTTGCCATCGCGCACAATCACATCCATTTCACCAAGGATCGAGCAAGTGTCACGGCGTGTGCGGTTGGATTAGCTAATCTGGCAGGCTTTCCAAGGGTGCAGGGCGTCGTTGACTGCACACATGTGGCCCTTAAGGCACCCCATCGCAATCCAAGTATTTTTGTCAACCGCAAGGGCTTCCACTCCCTCGACGTTCAGCTGGTGTGTGACCACAAGAAGGAAGTTCTGCATGTTTGTGCCAAGTACCCTGGCAGTTGCGCCAGTCTAGTGTGCCTCCGCTATTCAGTCCGCCAGACCAACTTCATGGATGGCTACTTGGAGACAAGGGCTATCCCCTGAAGACGTGGCTAATGACGCCGTTGAGGAGCCCATCCAACGCAGCTGAGAAGAGGTCCAACTCCAGCCACCTTTCCACCAGAGCCACAATCGAGCAAACCATCGGTATGCTGAAGATGCGCTTCAGATGCCTGGATAGATCAGGTGGAGCCCTGCAATACTCAGCAGCCAGGGTCTCCAGAATCGTTATGGTTTGCTGTGCACTTCACAACATGGCACAGCGTCATGGCTTACAGATGCCGGAGGACCAAGTGGCTCCTCACATAGCCTCCTCAGATGAGGAGGAGGAGGAGGAGGAGGAGGAGGAGAGAGAGAACGAACAACTTGCAGAGGCCCCTCAACCAGCAGCAGCATTATGCGAGACCATAGCTGCACGGATTGCAAGGAACGCACTCATCTTGGCCAGATTTGCTTAGCCTAGACAATCAAGCACTTTTGCCTTGCAGCTTCTTACCAGAGCTACGACAATGGCCCAGACCCAGCGGATCCCTAACAATTTGACCACCATACTGACAATTGCAAGTTATCCTAAGGCCTCATTGTGGAAGTCCCATTAGCGAAATGACAGATGCCACAACTGCAGCTGTAGCCATCAGAGTTTTTATTTAAACTTTAGACCTGATGGCTTTTTCACAATACACATCAAAATTCACCCAAGTGACTACCCTTGTGACTATTTGTGCAGTTTCTTTCTCTTACGCGTGCTCCTACGTGGTGCTTCCCCTGTGGCTTCAGCAGAAGTGGAGGCCCCCTGCTCAGTTTGTTGCTGCTCCTGTCTCGACACCTTTGGCGGGCGTCCTCTGGGGTTGTGAACCTGCGAGGGCTCGGCAACAGTCTGCTGCTCCTGCGGCTGGGCAGGGGGTTGAGACGCTGATCTCACTTGGGTGCGGACTCTGGTGGGGCTCTGACCGAGGACCTGTCAGTGGCATGGAAGTTTGAGCGCTTGGAGAGGAGCCCCCACCTCCTTGTTGTGTGCCACCAACATCCCTCTCATGGGTCAGGTCCACCTCAGCGCTTGCAAGTGGATTGAGAGCACCTTGCTGCACATCAGGGGGGCCATGGGGACCCGTATCTGCACTGGCAGTCCTACTCAGAAGGACTTCCATGAAGGTCTGGTTTCTCTGTTCAATAGATGACCATCGCTCCTCAAGAGATGTCATTCTATTCAGAACACTCACCATGTTTTCTGCACTCTGGCGACTTATCACCTCCATGGAGGTTGCCATCCTTTCCATGGTGATGCGTTCATGCGCTAATTACTCCACAAAGGCTCTGCTCATGTTCGCTATGGACTCCTCCATTCGCTCCACACTCGCAGCGACCCTGGAGACAAAACCTGTCAGAGACTCCTGCATCTGTTCCTGGAGTCCCAGCACCGCTGATCTTATGGATGGACCCAGAGGCAGAGGGTCGACATGCAGCTGAGCCGAGCTAGGAGAGTCCTGTGCCCTCCGACTAGGACTCTCCACTGCTGTCCCTGTCTCCACCATCTGCTGATGCTCACTTGTGAGCTGTGATACACCAGGTGACAACACTACTCTATGTCCCGAAGGTCCCACCGAGGTGTGAGTGTCTGCGCTGGTGCTGGGTGCGCTGAGTTCTGCTGACGCTGCGCCCTCAGAGGTTGCAGCTTCCTCTGAGGAGTCTGGATGCTCAGGCTCTTCCTCCTGGCTAGTGGGGACGGGTGCTTGCGATGGTCCTGTGGGGGAGTAAAGGAAAGAGTCAGAGATGTGATGCCAAGGTTACATGCACATTGCATATTGCAGATGATCATAAATCCATCTGCTAGAGCTTCAGATTTATTATCAGCGACTCATGCAATGTCAATGAGAGAGATGGAACACTATTCAGTCACCAGCTTGCTCTGATGCACCCGTCTGTCCGCCCCCCACTTGCGTTTCCTCCTCCACGCCCACGATCTCCAGGACCGCATCCTCCCAGGGAGTGAGCTGGGCTAATGAGGGTGGCCCGCCTCCTGTCCTGGCTCTTTCCCTTTTATTGTGAGCTCTCTTTTCCTGCAATGAGGGAGACAAGTGGAGTTTGAGTGAGATTGAAGGAGTGAGTGTAGAGAATCCATAGCATAGATGCTTAGAAGGAGACAAGGATGGATTGAGGTGGCGAGACTAAGGGCCCTCCCTGTGTGTTGTAAGTTGTTTTCAAAGCATGACAGTGATAGGGAGTGTGAGGGCTGCATAGTCGAATAGTAAGGTGAATGTGACCATAGAGGGAGAGGGAATGGGTAAGGGTGCATGGATGTCAGTGTCAAGTGGGATATGGAGGAAGAGGTTGCTAAAGCTGAGTGCTGGTGAGGAGAGGCAATGGGGATCAGATTGAGGGTGAAGGGAAAGTCATACTCACTTTAGCAGTACGTAGAAGGTCATGAAACCTCTTCCTGCACTGGATCCAGGTTCTGCATGTGAATGATAAAGAGGTGACCTCCTGGGCGATCTGGACCCACACAGCCTTTGTCTGCTGGGGAGGCTTCTTCCTCCCTGAGGAGGGGAAGAGCACCTCCCTGTTGGCTCTTGCTCCATCCACCAAAGCCTGAAGGGCAACGTCATGGAATCTGGGAGCAGCCCTGGGCTGTTGGCTGGCCATTCCTGCTGCAGGTGCCTTTAGAATAGAGGTCCAAAAGCTTGGCAGCCTGCAGAGGAAGCAAGGCTTG
>CM059429.1:1172078-1359578 GCA_030390025.1 Squalus acanthias | reverse complement strand
ACTCAGAGGTGAGAGTGCTGCCCACTGAGCCACGGTGAACTCCCAGCTCAAGCACAGGGCAGGCTAAACGTGTAGTAAAGCTCCTTTCGTTCTGCCCCATCAATGTGCCTCAGCCCCAATCGGAGAAGTGTGACATTGTAATAAACTTCCCGCTCCCTGTGGTGATTTTAAAGAAAAAAGAGGAAGAACTCGTATTTCTATCGCGCCGTTGATAACCCCAGGACATCCCAAAGCACCTTACAACCAATGAAGTACATTTTGCAGTCTAGTCACTGCTGTAATGGAGGAAACGCGGCAGCCAATTTGCGCACAGCAAGCTCCCACAAACAGCAATGAGATTCATCTCAGAATAAGGGGTCGGCCATTTAGGACTGAGATGAGGAGGAATTTCTTCACTCAGAGGGTGGTGAATCTTTGGAATTCTCTGCCCCAGAGGGCTGTGGAGGCTCAGTCGTTGAATATATTCAAGGCTGAGATCGATAGATTTTTGGATACTAAGGGAATCAAGGGATATGGCGGTAGTGCGGGAAGGTGGAGTTGAGGTAGACGATCAGCCATGATCTTATTGAATGGCGGAGCAGGCTCGAGGGGCCGTGTGGCCGACTCCTGCTCCTATTTCTTATGTTCTTAAAAATGACCACCCTTCAACCTTCTAAACTCAAGGCATTACAAACTAAGTTTATACAGCCTGTCCTCATAATTAACCCTCTAACCCCAGGGGACAGGGACAGATACAGACTGAGATGATGAAAGATTCCATGAGACATGATAGTTTAGGCTGATGTCTCACCATGGGACTTAGAGTGCTCTGCAATAACGTTCTCCCCAACCCCACTTAGAAAACTGTTTTTTTCAATTCATTCTCAAGGTGCAGGTGTTGCTGGCAAGGCCGGCATTTATTGCCCATCCCTAATTGCCCTTGAGAAGGTGGTGGTGAGCCACCTTCTTGTACCGCTGCAGTCCGTGTGGTGAAGGTACTCCCACAGTGCTGTTAGGGAGGGAGTTCCAGGATTTTGACCCAGCGACGATGAAGGAACAGCCGATATATTTCCAAGTCAGGATGGTGTGTGACTTGGAGGGGAACTTGGAGGTGGTGGTGTTCCCATGCGCCTGCTGCCCTTGTCCTTCTAGGTGGAAGAGGTCGCGGGTTTGGGAGGTGCTGCCGAAGAAGCCTTGGCGAGTTGCTGCAGTGTATCTTGTAGATGGTACACACTGCAGCCACGGTACGCCAGTGGTGGAGGGAGTGAATGTTTAAGGTGGTGGATGGGGTGCCAATCAAGCGGGCTGCTTTGTCCTGGATGGTGTCGAGCTTCTTGAATGTTGTTGGAGCTGCACTCATCCAGGCAAGTGGAGAGTATTCCATCACACTCCTGACTTGTACCTTGTAGATGGTGGAAAGGCTTTGGGGAGTCAGGAGGTGAGACACTCGCCGCAGAATACCCAGCCTCTGACCTGCTCCAATAGCCACAATATTTATGTGACTGGTCCAGTTGAGTTTCTGGTAACGTGGTAAAGGTAACGTGCTCACCTGCAGCATCCACACCTCTGGTGTCAGCAGAGCTCCCAGCTTTAACATCAAAAGGGCCAGCATTGGCTCAGTGGGTCTCACTCTTGCCTGCGAGTCAGAAGGTCATGGGTTCAAGTCCCACTCCAGAGTCACAAAAATCTAAGCTGACACTCCAGTGCAGTACTGAGGGAGCGCCGCACTGTCGGAGGGGCAGTACTGAGGGAGCGCTGCACTGTCGGAGGGGCAGTACTGATGGAGTGCTGCACTGTCGGAGGGGCAGTACTGAGGGAGCGCTGCACTGTCGGAGGGGCAGTACTGAGGGAGTGCTGCACTGTCGGAGGGGCAGTACTGAGGGAGCGCCGCACTGTCGGAGGGGCGGTACTGAGGGAGCGCCGCACTGTCGGAGGGGCAGTACTGAGGGAGTGCTGCACTGTCGGAGGGGCAGTACTGAGGGAGCGCTGCACTGTCGAAGGGGCAGTACTGAGGGAGCGCTGCACTGTCAGAGGGGCAGTACTGAGGGAGCGCCGCACTGTCGGAGGGGCAGTACTGAGGGAGTGCTGCACTGTCGGAGGGGCAGTACTGAGGGAGTGCCGCACTGTCGGAGGGGCAGTACTGAGGGAGTGCTGCACTGTCGGAGGGGCAGTACTGAGGGAGCGCCGCACTGTCGGAGGGGCAGTACTGAGGGAGTGGTGCACTGTCGGAGGGGCAGTACTGAGGGAGCGCTGCACTGTCGAAGGGGCAGTACTGAGGGAGCGCAGTACTGAGGGAGCGCCGCACTATCGGAGGGGCAGTCCTGAGGGAGCGCTGCACTGTCGAAGGTGCCGTCTTTCGGATGAGATGGTGATCTGAGGCCCCGTCTGCTCTCTCAGTTGGGCGTAAAAGATCCCATGGCACTATTTGAGGAGTTCTGCCTGGTTTCCTGGCCAATATTTATCCCTCAACCAATATCACTAAAACAGATTATCTGGTCATTTATCTCCTTACTCTTTGTGGGATCTTGCTGTGTGAAAATTGGTTGACGAGTTTCCTACATTACAACAGTGACTACACTTCAAAAGTACTTAATTGGCTGTACAGCGCTTTGGGACGTCCCGATGTCGTGACAGGCGCTATAGAAATGCAAGTTCTTTCTTTTCTTTGAATGGAGAGTGTGGTGATTAACTGGGCTCTGTGCCAGTGAGCAGTTAGCTGCTGGCCAGTCGCCTTCCACTCTTTAGCGAGCCGAGTGTCTGGATGGGAATCGGACGGGCTATTCCGTTTCCTTTAAAGAAATTGCATCTCGCTTCTTTTTTTAAGTTATGTTTTTTGGAATACTCCGATTTTAAAAAAAAAGTAATTTCAAGATGCGGAAAGCCAGAAGAAACATTTACTGTCTCTCTGAGTGAGACAGGGCCGTGATTTCCCTGGACTTGCATTGCCCCTCGAGGGTGGCTCCAAACTCCCAGGTTAATTGTTTTGCTTGGGGAGCCTTCAGAACATTAGCAGTCGTGTCTAGATTGGACCCAACTCAAAAGAAATTGCTTGGGATTTCTCCAGTGGTAAAGGTTTTTTCCGCCCTCGATGCTAATGTGTCATGAGCAATATAGATGGAGGTTTCAGCGCCAGGGCACTTGCTGTATTTTAAGTTCTTTGACGAATCTCTCTGTTAAACCATGTCTTTGGTCGCAGCATCGTTATGTAATGTTA
Organism: Squalus acanthias; assembly: GCA_030390025.1. NCBI lineage: Eukaryota > Metazoa > Chordata > Chondrichthyes > Squaliformes > Squalidae > Squalus > Squalus acanthias. The sequence goes on along the minus strand of CM059429.1, from coordinate 1,356,385 downwards.
AGGTAAGTTTTCCCAACAAGGATATGCAGAGTTTTTTTTTTACTAGCCTGTGTAAATGTATCAAAAGCCCCAGTGGCGGAGCAGGAAGGCGATTGCCTCATTGTCTTGTGCTTGCCGGTTTCAGTCTTAGCTGGAAGGAATGTTCCAACTTTCCAGTCGGACGCAGGTTGACTTTGGTCGGCTCCACCCTGGGCTGTGGTCGTGGGGAAGTGGGAGGCAGTGTTCTCCTTGGAAAGAACCGATTTGTGTCCAGCTCATATAAAAGAAAGACTTGCATTTCTGTAGCGCCTTTCACGACCACCGGACGTCCCAAAGCGCTTTACTGAAAATGAAGTACTTTTTGAAGTGTTCACTGTTGTAATGTGGGAAACGCGGTAGCCAGTTTGCGCACAGCAAGCTCCCACAGACAGCAATGTGATCATGACCGGATAATCTGCTTTTTTTCAGTGATGTCGATTGAGGGATAAATATTGGCCCCAGGACACCGGGGAGAACTCCCCTGCTCTTCTTCAATATAGTGTCGTGGGATCTTTTACATCCACCTGAGAGAGCAGACGGGGCCTCGGTTTAACGTCTCATCCAAAAGACAGCACCTCCCACGGTGTAGCGCTCCCTCAGTACTAGCCCTCCGACAGTGCAGCACTCCCTCAGTACTGCCCCTCCGACAGTGCCACTCTCCCTCAGTACTGCCCCTCCGACAGTGCAGCGCTCCCTCAGTACTGCCCCTCCGACAGTGCAGCTCTCCCTCAGTACTGCCCCTCCGACAGTGCAGCGCTCCCTCAGTACTGCCCCTCCGACAGTGCAGCGCTCCCTCAGTACTGTCCCTCCGACAGTGCAGCTCTCCCTCAGTACTGCCCCTCCGACAGTGCAGCTCTCCCTCAGTACTGTCCCTCCGACAGTGCAGCGCTCCCTCAGTACTGTCCCTCCGACAGTGCAGCTCTCCCTCAGTACTGCCCCTCCGACAGTGCAGCGCTCCCTCAGTACTGTCCCTCCGACAGTGCAGCTCTCCCTCAGTACTGTCCCTCCGACAGTGCAGCGCTCCCTCAGTACTGTCCCTCCGACAGTGCAGCTCTCCCTCAGTACTGCCCTGGAGTGTCAGCCTGGATTTTTGTGCTCAAGTATCTTGGAGTGGGACTTGAACCCACAACTTTTGGACTCAGAGAAGAGAGTGCTACCCACTGAGCCACGCTGTCACACAAAACGCAAGGTACCTTCAGCCCTCTCTGGGCTTTGGGCCTTGTTATGGCGAGAGGTTACATTGCATTATATTAACCCATCGATTGCTGATAGGTGCAGGGGCATTCCTATCTCTCTGGGCAGACTGTTCTTTTCTTTTTTGTCATTCTCAGCTCATGACACTAGCCCTCAATCAACATCACTTTTTCAGTGATGTCGATTGAGGGATAAATATTGGCCCCAGGACACCGGGGAGAACTCCCCCCTGCTCTTCTTCAAATTATTCTCAGCTCATGACACTAGCCCTCAATCAACATCACTAAAACAGATTATCTGGTCATTATCACATTGCTGTTTGTGGGAGCTTGCTGTGCGCAAATCAGCTGCCGCGTTTCCTCGGTTACAACGGTGACTACGCTTAAAAAAAAAGTACTTAATTGGCTGTAAAGCGCTTTGGGACGTCCTGCGGTTGTGAAAGGTACTATATAAATACCAGTCCTTTCTTTAAATGTAGCCAGTAGCTGGTTGCTGTGTTATTGTTTTCTGTGATATGTAACCAATACACACTGACGTGCCTTCAGCTCCCTAAAATCTGGCAGGTGCTGTGTTGCGTGATATCTGTATGCAGAGTAGGCCTTGCCAATGGATCATGCACAGCCAGCAGGGCCGAGTATTGCATGCGACTGGGATTGTTTTGCGAGAGGATATCTGCATATGGCATTCGATAATGAGCCCTACTCATAAAAACTAGTGGGATCCAACTCGGGAACAAAGAATTCAGCTTTTCTCAAACAACATAAATTGTGGTCACTCTGCTTTTAAACAAACTACATGCCAGTTGGACGGTGGCCAACTAAAGTCAGACCCGAGGAAGGAGCGCTGCTTTGGGGGAATTTGTGTTTCTGGTTTCTCGAGGGTCCCAAGTTCAATCCCCAGTCTGTGCTGTGAGGGGCTTCAATTGCTATAGTAACAAGGGAACTAATTAAGTAAACAATTGCTGGGGTATTAAGGGAGTTAATTAAAGGAACAATTGCTAATCAAGGGAGTTAATCAGACAGGATTCCCACTACTGGTCGCTTATCCAGTGACTCCCATTGTGTCTGTGGATGTGGGTGTTGCGTGACAAGAAGTTGAGACCCAGCTCCCATGCCTCAGACAGTCAAATAGCTTGACAGAGTCACGCGTGATGAATGGTCAATTGGGGAAGCTGTCAGCCGTACCTCAGTGGGTAGCCTCTGAGTTAGACGGGAGTTGGTTCAAGTCCCACTCCAGAGACTTGAGCACGTAATCTAGGCTGACACTCCCAGGGCAGTACTGAGGGAGTGCCGCACTGTCGGAGGGACAGTACTGAGGGAGTCCTGCACTGTCGGAGGGGCAGTGCTGAGGGAGCGCCGCACTGTCGGAGGGGCAGTACTGAGGGAGCGCCGCACTGTCGGGTGAGGCAGTGCTGAGGGAGCGCCGCACTGTCGGCAGTACTGAGGGAGCGCCGCACTGTCGGAGGGGCAGTGCTGAGGGAGCGCCGCATTGTCGGAGGGGCAGTACTGAGGGAGCGCCGCATTGTCGGAGGGGCAGTGCTGAGGGGGCGCTGCACTGTCGGAGGGGCAGTGCTGAGGGAGCGCTGCACTGTCGGAGGGGCAGTGCTGAGGGAGCGCTGCACTGTCGGAGGGGCAGTGCTGAGGGAGTGCCGCACTGTCGGAGGGGCAGTACTGAGGGAGCGCTGCACTGTCGGAGGGGCAGTGCTGAGGGAGCGCCGCACTGTCGGAGGGGCAGTACTGAGGGAGTGCTGCACTGTCGGAGGGGCAGTACTGAGGGAGCGCAGCACTGTCGGAGGGGCAGTACTGAGGGAGTGCTGCACTGTCGGAGGGTCAGTACTGAGGGAGTGCCGCACTGTCGGAGGGGCAGTACTGAGGGAGTGCTGCACTGTCTGAGGGGCAGTGCTGAAGGAGCGCCGCACTGTCGGAGGGCCAGTACTGAGGGAGCGCCGAGGGGCAGTACTGAGGGAGCGCCGCACTGTCGGGTGAGGCAGTGCTGAGGGAGCGCCGCACTGTCGGGTGAGGCAGTAAACCGAAGCCCCGTCTGCTCCACTCAGGTGGATTTAAAACAATCGCATGGACCTATTCGAAGACAAACAGAGGATTTCTCCTGGTGTCCGAGGCCAATATACATCCCTCAGCCAAGACCACCAAAAAACAGATTATTTGGTCATAGTGGGATCTTGCTGTGCACAAATTGGCTGCCACAGTTGCCTGCAAAGTAACAATGGCTGCACTTCAAAAAGTACTTCACTCGCTGTGAGGCGCTCTGGGACGTCCTGAGGGTGTGAAAGGTGCTCGATAAATGTAAATTCATTCTTTCAACCAGGGTCTGTGAAACTATACCCAGCGAGAGACAGCCCCCTCGGGGAAGGGAGAAAATGGACGAAAGCAGCATTTATAGGTAGCAAGGTCATACACGAGGGGGCCAAAGTGAACGAGGGTCAGAGTTCAAATTCCATAAATATGAGATTGGTTAAATTTGACTGAGGTATTTGACAATAAACGGGAATTCACTCCCAACGTTTCTAGGTTAATTATTTATTGTGCAAACATCAAAAATGTGTCACTTTTTTTTTCATAGCACATTAAACTGTGCACCAGTCACTGAGCATTTTATTGCAGGTTAGTGGTGTTACCCTGTGAAAAACAAAACAACAGGATTCACACAGGCTCTGAAAACGGGAAGGATGTGAGCCAAGATACTGTTCAATCACTAAAATGTTCCGCTGGGTTATTTCCTCACACACTTGTTGTAGTAAAACTATAAAAAGGCAACTGGAAGGCACAATGCTAAATCCAAGTGCAATTTGCAAAATATGTGTATAGTTTTTTCAGAAACTCACACATTGTAGACAGATTGACAATGGTGTAATTCAGTGCTACTGATTGCTACAGATTCAGATCTGACTCAGGTCCCTTCTCCCCAGTTTTAATTGCTCCACCATTGGCGGCTGGGTCTTCAGCCACCTAGGCCTGAAGCTCTGGAATTCCCTCCCCAAACATCTCCTCCTTCCTCTCCTCCTTTAAGATTCCACCACCTTAAACATTCACTCCCTCCACCACCGGTGTACCGTGGCTGCAGTGTGTACCATCTACAAGATGCACTGCAGCAACTCGCCAAGGCTTCTTCAACAGTACCTCCCAAGCCCGCGGCCTCTTCCACCTAGAAGGACAAGGGCAGCAGACGCATGGGAACACCACCACCTGCAAGTTACACACCATCCTGACTTGGAAACATATCGGCCGTTCCTTCATCGTCGCTGGGTCAAAATCCTGGAACTCCCTCCGTAACAGCACTGTGGGAGCACCTTCACCACACGGACTCCAGCGGTTCAAGAAGGCGGCTCACCACCACCTTCTCAAGGGCAATTAGGGATGGGCAATAAATGCTGGCCTTGCCAGCGACGCCCACATCCCATGAATGAATATAAAGAAAAGACGTTCCTTAAAACCTACCTCTTTGACTAAGCTTTTGGTCACCTGTCCTAATATCTCCTTATGTGGCTCGGTATCAAACTTTGATTGATAATCGCTGCTGAGAAGCACCTTGGGACATTTTACTACATTGAAGGTACAAGATAAACATTGTCGTTGTTGTTAATCAGTCGGTCCCGCAAGTGGTCTGACCCTCTTATGGGAGTCGACCCACTGCCCCGCACTTGTATAATAGCATAACTCGGGAAAATAACAAGCAACGCCTTGTGACTTGGACTGCATACTTAGAGTCATAGGGGGAGAAATTCGGCATCGCCCCATTTGGGGCGCAATTATCGGCCGGGCGCAAAGTTCAGCGCCTGGCGCTAATTATCACCTCCGACTACAAACTTGGCTTCTTTCGCCCTGGATTTGATTGGAGCGCTAAATCAGGCGCTACACATCCCACTTAAGGCGCTAATGCCGAGGAGCGAGACGCTACCTCAGAGCGCTGGCGAAGCTCATGTGATGTCAGTCAGCAATGGAACACAGACACACTGGCGCCGGCCAGTTCTTAAAGGGGAGGGTCGATTTTGCTCTCCATCCACACCCTGCTCATTGCAGCTTTCAATCTCGGCCTGGAGAAACCTGTACATCAAATCTGCTGGAAAGAACAATGGAGAGGGCCAGGGAAAGAGCTCAGAGTGCAGCCCCCATCGTCTCTTCTAAATCGATACAAGGAAGGTCAAATCAAAATGAACCTGCAAAGTGCTGCTCAGCACCCAAAACTCCTTCACACAACGTTGAATCTCTCCAGAAGTCTCTCTCTCTCTCTCAGAATGCGTGGTGCAAAAATGTCGCTGACAAAAAAAGGCAGGAAGTGGCTGTCTTTAAATAATGCTCCCCCAGTCCCTTCCCGACTGCAAAACGTTCCCCTCAACCTGTCGTTGCTAGCAGCAGGCGGAAAGGCAGGGGGCGCCACTCAATATCCGGTCCGGGGCGCTACCGGGGCGTTGCACACTCAACTGACGTCACGATCTGCGGGCACACGAGATCGTGGCGGTAGTGTTTAGCGCAAAATGTCTGGTCAATTTCGCATGCGGTGCAAACATCGCCGCGCCCGGGCGCTAGTTGCTTTGCGCTCCATTAGCGCCCTCTTAGGCGCAAAGCAACCGAATTTTTCCCCCATAGAGACATAGGGGGCGATTTTCCCATTGGAGGTGGGTTTCGGTTTGGGTGGTTTCTAAACCCGCCTCCACTGTCAGGTGGGAAAAATTTGCGATTTTCCCCGAATTGGCCAGTTGATTTCAGAGGTGTGGGTTCCCCTGGGCCAATTAGTCTTTTGGGACTGAAACTCGCCTCTGCTGACGTCACTTATCCAGCTTCATTTAAGGGCTGCTTGCTGCCTTGGCTCATTCCACTGGTTTTTGGTCGATGCTGCACCACCTCCAAACTTTTATCTCATTGAAGAATGGCCAGCTCCAAGGCAAGGGCCTCCCCGAGGTTCTCGGATGAGGCGCTGGGAATGCTGGTTGAGGGGGCGAGAGCTAGCAGGGAGGTGCTCTTCCCCTCATCTGGGAGGAAGAGGCCTCCCAAAGAAACCAAGGCTGTGTGGGTCCAGCTGGCAAGGGACATCACCTCCAGATCTGTGTGCAGATTGGGTGATTGTTTCTGTTTATTGATGAAATGCCATCCCTGTGTGAATGTATTAAAATTAGGTGATGGCAAACTGTTGGCGTGATGGCATCTGTTATTTCGGTTCAGGCAGCTCCACATTGCGGGCTCCGCGACACTTGCGTGGTCAGGTTGGTGGTCAGAGTGAAATGAGGCCAGAGAGTCATGTCCATTGTCTATCATATGTTAAGAAGGAGCCAAGCACATGTGCCACAATGGGCAACCTATGCAAATCTGGCCAGGATGAGTGCATTCCTTGCATCACGGGCAGCCATTTTCTCGCGTGCTGCCGCTGCTGCTGGCAGATACGCCGCCGCTCGGTCCTCCTCCTCCTCCTGCTCCTCCTCTTCCTCCTCATCCTCATCGTCCTCCTCCTCCTCATCTGAGGAGGCTATGAACTGAGCCACTTGCTTAGGAAGCTGCAAGCCACGACGCTGTGCCATGATGTGCAGTGCACAGCAGACCACGACCATTCTGGAGACCCTGGCTGCTGAATACTGCAGGGCTCCACCTGATCTGTCAAGGCATCGGAATCGCATCTTCAGCAAGCCAATGGTCTGCTCAATGATGGACCTGGTCGAAATGTGGCTGGCGTTGTAGCGCTCCTCAGCCTCGTTAGCTGGCCTCCTGATCGGCGTCATTAGCCACTTCTTCAGCGGGTAGCCCTTGTAACCAAGGAGCCATCCGTTAAGTTGGTTTGGCGGATTGAAAAGCGGAGGAACACTAGAGTGCCGCAGGATGAAAGAGTCATGGCAACTACCACAGAACTTGGCGCAAACATGCAAGAACTCCTTCTTGTGGTTACACACCAGCTGTACGTTGAGGGAGTGGAAGCCCTTGCGGTTGACAAAGATAGCTGGGTTGTGATGTGGTTCCTAAGGGCCACATGTGTGCAGTCTATGATGCCCTGCACCATTGGCAAGCCTGCCATACTTGCAAAGCCAACTGAACGCGCGGTTATACTTGCTTGATCCCTTGAGAAGTGGATGTACTTGTGCGCCTTTGCGAAAAGGGAATCGGTAACCTGCGTGATGCAACTGTGGGCGGCCGACTGGGAGATGCCGCTGATGTCTGCTGATGATCCCTGGAAGGAGCCTGAGGCAAAACAGTTGAGTGCGGTGGTGACTTTGACAGCCACTGGTAAGTGGTGCCCACCCGCTCCTCTGGGCTCCAGGTGTTGGTGCAGCAGTGCACAGATGTCTCCGACAACCTCTCACGAAAGTCTCAGCCTCCTTTGGCACTGCTGCTCACTCATGTTGAGGTAGCTCATCCTCTGTCTGTAAACCCTGAGTGGGGGTATCTCCTGCGGTGACGTGCTTCCATGCGCTGGCATCTTCTGCCCTGTGCAGCATCAGGTGGGTGAGCAGGAGGTTGGGGCTCTGCTGCTGTTGCTGCTGAGCTGCCTGGTTCTGCTGCTGCTGTGGCAGCTCCTCATCTGAATCTGAGGTCCATGATGAAAGGAAATAAATGGTTCCCATGCTGCTGGCAGATACCTCCGTTGGGGAAGCGCTCAGCCCAAGCGGGGAGAGGGTCTTCCAAGGAGGTCCCACAGTTGAGAGATAGAAGCTGCAGCACCTCCGACTTTGGTAGGCCTGCTAAAAGTGTTGAAAGACCTTTGCATCACTAGTTCCGCCACCTGTAACTGCTCCCTGATAAAAGCTCCGTGTTAATGATGGAGCTGCAGCTGTGAGGAGGCCACCCACTTGTCAACCCGCCATGTTTAGCTTTGCTTTAAAAGGTCTTTCAGCACTTTTAGCAGGCCTTCCGAAGTTGGAGGTGCTGCAGCTTCTATCTATCAATTGTGGGACCTCCTTGGAAGACCCTCTCCCAACTTGGAATGAGCGCTTCCCCGACGGAGGCACCTGCCAGCAGCATGGGAACCATTTATTTCCTTTCACCATGGAGCTCAGATTCAGATGAGGAGCAGCCACGGCAGCAGCAGAACCAGGCAGCTCAGCAGCAACAGCAGCAGGAGCCCCAACCTCCTGCTCACCCACCTGATGCTGCACAGGGCAGAAGACGCCAGCGCATGGAAGCACGTCACCGCAGGAGATACCCCCGACAGCGGGTTTACAGACAGAGGATGAGCTACCTCAACATGAGTGAGCAGCAGTGCCAAAGGAGGCTGAGACTTTTGCGAGAGGTTGTCGGAGACGTCTGCGCACTGCTGCACCAACACCTGGAGCCCAGAGGAGCGGGTGGACACCCCTTACCAGTGGCTGTCAAAGTCACCACAGCACTCAACTTTTTTGCCTCAGGCTTCTTCCAGGGATCATCAGCAGACATTAACGGCATCTCCCAGTCGGCCGCCCACAGTTGCATCACGCAGGTTACTGATGCCCTTTTCGCAAAGGCGCACAATTACATCCACTTCTCAAGGGATCAAGCAAGTATAACCGCGCGTTCAGTTGGCTTTGCAAATATGGCAGGCTTGCCAATGGTGCAGGGTGTCATAAACTGCACACATGTGACCCTTAGGGCGCCCCATCACAACCCAGCTATCTTTGTCAACCGCAAGGGCTTCCACTCCCTCAACGTACAGCTGGTGTGTAACCACAAGAAGGAGTTCTTGCATGTTTGCGCCAAGTTCTGTGGTAGTTGCCATGACTCTTTCATCCTGCGGCACTATAGTGTTCCGCCGCTTTTCAATCCACCAAACCAACTTAACGGATGGCTCCTTGGTGACAAGGGCTACCCGCTGAAGAAGTGGCTAATGACGCTGATCAGGAGGCCAGCTAACGAGGCTGAGGAGCGCTACAACGCCAGCCACACTTCGACCAGGTCCATCATCGAGCAAACCATTGGGTTGTTGAAGATGCAATTCTGATGCCTTGACCGATCAGGTGGAGCCCTGCAGTATACACCATACAGGGTCTCCAGAAAGGTCGTGGTCTGCTGTGTACTGCACAACATCGCACAGCGTCATGGCTTGCAGCTTCCTGAGGAGCAAGTGGCTCAGTTCCAGGCCTCCTCAGATGAGGATGAGGATGAGGAGGAGGATGAGGAGGCTGAGGAGGAGGAGGACCAGGAGGAGGAGGAGGAGCAGGAGGAGGACTGAGCGCCGGTCTATCGACCAGCAGCAGCGGCAGCACGCGAGCACATGGCTGCCCGAGATGCAAGGGATGCCCTCATCCTGGCCAGATTTGCATAGGTTGCCCATGTTGGCACATGTCCTTGGCTCCATCTTAAGACATCATAGACAATGGACATGACTCTCTGGCCTCCTTTCAGTCTGGCCACCAACCTCACAACACAAGTGTCGCGGAGCCCGCAATGTGGAGCTGCCTAAGGCGAAAGAACAGATGCCATAACGCCAACATTTTGCCATCAAATCATTTTAATGCTTTCCAATAGGGATGGCATTTCATCAATACACATAATCATTCACCCAATCTGCACACAGATCTGGAGGTTATATCCCTTGCCAGCTGGACCCACACAGCCTTGGTTTCTTTGGGAGGCCTCTTCCTCCCAGATGAGGGGAAGAGCACCTCCCTGCTAGCTCTCACCCCCTCAACCAACATTTGCAGCGCATCATCCGAGAACCTCGGGGAGGCCCTTGCCTTGGAATTGGACATAGTGGTTTCTCAACAGATGTTGCAGGTGGTGCAGCATCGACAGAAATCCAGAAAAGAGGCTGGAAAAGTGATGTCAGCAGAGGCGAGTTTCAGTCCCAAAACACTAATTGGCCCAGGGGAACCCACACCTCTGAATTCAACTGGCCAATTTGGGGAAAATTGCAATTTTTTCAAATCTATCAGTGGAGGCAGGTTTGCAACCCACGCAAACCGAAACCCACCTCCATCCCGCCGCCAGTGGGAAAATCGCCCCCATAGAGTCATTACACACAGAAGGAGACCATTCGGCCCATCGAGTCCGTGCCGGCTCTCTGTAGAGCAATCCAGTAAGTCCCATTCCCCCGCTCTATCCCCATAGCCCTGCAAATTTATTTCCCTCAAGTGCCTATCCAATTTCCTTTTGAAATCATTGATCGTCTCCGCTTACACCACCCTCGTCAGCAGCAAGTTCCAGGTCATTACCACTCGCTGTGTAAAGAAGTTTTTCCTCACATTCCCCCTGTATCTCTTGCCCAAAACCTTAAATCTGGGTCCCCGAGTCCTTGTACCATCAACTAGTGGGAACAGCCGTTCTCTGTCTACCTTATCCAAACCCATCATAATCTTGTACACCTCTATCAAATCTCCCCTTAGATAGATAGGTTAGATAGCTTGGCAAAGCTCAGGGTTTGAACCCAACACTTCACTGTGTCTCTGTACTACACCACACGCCGCTCTCTCTCTCTCTATTTATACATTTCGACCATCTCTCTCCATTTCCCTTTTTCTTATTTTCTGTATTTTCTCTGCCTGATCTTATCAATCTCCACACTCACACACACTCACACAGATTCACACACAGTCTCACTCACACACACACTCTCACTCACACCAATATACAGTTCCATATTAATACGCACACTCGCATTCAGTCACAATCACACTCACTTTTGCATTCGCACTTACAATCACACACAGACTCAAGTCAATCTCTCACTCACTCACATGCTCTTACACACGCACTCACGCTGAACTACACACGCACTCAATCACAGTCTCTCTCTCTGTCTCTCACACACACACTCCCAGTCTCTCTGGGGTCGATTTTGCCAGGCACGAGGAGGCGGGATTGGAGGCGTGTGAGGTGGTAAAATCGCAAAAAATGGTGGGTGGCTCCAATCCTGCCTCCAGCCCGCCTCTGAGCGATTTTACCAGAATCGGGGTTTCAGATCCCGTTTCCATCCCGCCTCCAGGAGGCGGGATAGGCCCTGAAGGCCCTTAACAACCAGTTAAGTGCCTCTATAATCACTTTTTGAGAGGCCTTTCTGATTTTACCACTTTTCCCACGTCCTGCACGTCTCCTCTGGAACACGCCAGTGAAACCTGGCGGCCTCACAAGTGGATTGCTTACTAACAGCTGCAGCTCCACCATTAAAAAGGAGTTTTCACCAACGATCATTTGCAGGTGGCAGAACTTTGTTGTCTCAGGTCTGGGGGAACTTTTAGCAGGCATACTCATTGTTGTGGAAGTTTGGAGCCTGACACCCATTTCCAGTGTGACCTCCTGGGAAACCCCTCTCCCCACCTTGAATGAGCGCTTCCTCAACTGAGGCATATACCAGAAGCATGGGAACCATTTATTTCCTTTCCTCCTGGACTTCAGATTCGGACGAAGACCAGCCGCGGCAGCAGCAGAACCATGAACAACAGCACCACCAACAGCAGGAGCAACAACAGGAGCGCCAAGCTGCTGCTCACCCACCTGAAGATGCACAGGCCAGAAGGTGCCAGCGCGCAACCACATTGCTGCCCGGGATGCAAGGGACGCACTCATGTTGGCCAGATTTGCTTAGCCTGCACAATCAAACACTTTTGCCTCGCACCTTCTTACCAGAGCATCGACAATGGACAAGAACCTACGGATTCCTATCACTCTGACCACCATGCTGACAATTGCAAGTCGCTCTAAGCTCTCAATGTGGAAGTCCCATTTGTGAAATGACACAGGCCACAACTTCAACAGTTTGCCATCAGAATTTTTTTACCACAACAAGCAACTGATGGCATTTCAAAAATAAACACAACATAACACCCAAGTGACTACCCTTGTGATTACTTGTGCATTATTTCCTCTTGTGCGTGCTCCTACGTGGTGCTTCCCCTGTGGCTTCAGCAGGTGTGGAGGCCCCTTGCTCACTTTCTTGCTGCTCCTGCCTCGACACCTTTGGCGGCTGTCCTCTGGGGTTACGAACCTGTGAGGGATCGGCAATAGCCTGCTGCTCCTGCAGCTGTGCAGGGGATGAGACGCCCATCTCAGTTGGGTGAGGACTCTGGTGGGGCTCTGACCGAGGGCTTTGCAGTGGCATGGTCGTGTGAGCCCTTGGAGAGGAGCCCACACTTCCTTGTTGTCTGCCACCAACATCCGTCTCATGGGTCAGCCCCACTTCAGAGCTAGCAAGTGGCTTGATAGCACCTTGCTGCACTTCAGGGGTCCATGAGGACCTGTTTCTGCACTGGAAGTCCGACTCCAGAGGACTTCCATGAAGTCCTGGTTTCTATGCTCAATAGCTGACCATCGCTCCTCAAGAGATGTCAGGCTATTCTGAACAATGACCATGTTTTCAACACTCTGGCGACTTAGCTCCTCCATAGCCGTAGCCATCCTCTCCTCTACCATAGCCATCCTTTCCACGGAGGTTGCCATCCTTTCCGTGGTGATGCATTCATGCGCCAATGCCTCCACAAAGGCTCTGCTCATGTTCGCGATGGACTCCTCCATTCGCTCCACACTTGCAGCGACCCTGGAGACAAAACCTGCCAGAGACCCCTGCACCTGTTCCTGGAGTTCCAGCACCGCTCTCGTTCTGGATGGACCCGGAGGCACAGGGTCGACATGCAGCTGAGCCAAGCTGGCAGAGTCCTGCGCCCTCCGACGAGGACTCTCCACTGCTGTCCCTGTCTCCACCATCTGCTGATGCTCACTTGTGAGCTGTGATACACCAGGTGACAACACTACTCTATCTCGCGAAGGTCCCACCGAGGTGTGAGTGTCTGCGCTGGTGCTGGGTGCGCTGAATTCTGCTGACGCTGCGCCCTCAGAGGTTGCAGCTTCCTCTGAGGAGTCTTGAGGCTCAGGCTGTTCATCCTGGAAAGTGGGGACGGGGGCTGTCGATGGTCCTGTGGGGGAGTAAAGGAAAGAGTTAGAGATGTGAGGTAAAGGTTACATGCACATTGCATATTACAGATGATCATAAGTCAATCTGTTTTAGCATCAGATTCATTATCAGTGACTCATGCAATGTCAATGAGAGAGATGCCAAACTATTCTGTCACTGCTTGCTGTGATGCGCCCGTCTGTCCGTCCCCCACTTGCGATTTCCAGGGCCGCCTCCTCCCAGGCGGTGAGCTGGGCTACTGAGGGTGGCCCGCCTCCTGTCCTTGCTCTTTCCCTCTTATTGTGGGCTCTCTTTTCCTGCAATATGGGACACAAGTGGAGTTTGAGTGAGAATGAAGGAGTGAAGGTAGAGAATCCATAGCATAGATGCTTAGAAGGAGACAAAGTGCCCTCCCTGTGTGTTGTAAGTTGTTGTCATTGCATCACAGTGATAGGGAGTGTGACGGCTGCATGGTCGAATAGTTAAGTGAATGTGACCATAGAGAGAGAGGGAATGGGTAAGGGTGCAGGGATGTAAGTGTCAAGAGGGATGTGGAGGAAGAGGTTGGTAAAGCAGAGTGCTGGTGAGGAGAAGCGATGGGGATCAGATTGAGGGTGATGGGAAAGTCATACTCACTTTTCCTGTGTGGAGAAGGTCATGAAACCTCTTCCTGCACTGCAGCCAGGTTCTGCGGCACATAGAGATAGAGTTGACCTCCTGGTCCACTTGCAGCCACACAGCTTTAGTCTGCTGGGGAGGCTTTTTCCTCCCTGAGGAAGGGAAGAGCACCTCCTTATTTGATCTTGCTCCCTCCACCAGAGCTTGGAGGAGGCCTCATCGAATCTTGGAGCACACTTTGGCCTACTGCTGGACATAGTTGCTGAATGAAGCGATCACAACAATGGGCATAAAGTTTAAAGTCTCCAGAAGAAGCAAGGCTGCTTGCAGGCCTTAAATCCAGCAGCATTGATGATGTCATCGGAGGTGACTTTCAGGATGGAAAGACTCATTGGGCCAGGGGTTCCCACACGCTGGAAATCAAGTGCCCAATTCGGGCAAAATCGCACTTTTTTCCCACTTCACATCGGAGTTGGGGTCCTGACACGAAAACCACCTGACACGCTCCAGCCCGCCCCCCCATGGCAAAATCGAGCCCTCTCTCTCTCTCACTCTCTCACCACCAGTCTCTCTCTCTCTCCCATTCTCTCTCCCTCTCTTCTTCCTAGTCTCTCTCTTTCACTCTCACTCCGTCTCCCTCTCTCTCACACTCCCAGTCTCCCTCCCTCTCACTCCCAGGGCTCGATTTTGCCAGGTCCGAGGAGGCGGGATTGGAGGCGTGTGAGGTGGTAAAATCGCAAAAAATGGCGGGCAGGCCCGATCCCACCTCCATCCCGCCTCCGAGCAATTTTCCCAAATGCGTGTTTTCTGACCCCGTTTCCATCCCGCCTCCAAGGGGCGGGATAGGCCCTGAAGGCCCTTAACAACCACATAATTGCCTCTATAATCCCATTTTGGGAGTCCTTTCTGATTTTAACACTTTTCCAACATGCTGCACGTCTCCTCTGGAACGCGCCAGGTAATCCTGGCGGCCTCACAAGTGGATTGCTTACTAACAGCTGCAGCTCCACCATTAAAACGGAGTTTTCAGCAATGATCATTTGCAGGTGGCAGAACTTTGTTGTCTCAGGTCTGGGGGAACTTTTAGCAGGCATACCCATTGTTCTGGAAGTTTGGAGCCTAACACCCATCTCCAGTGTGACCTCCTGGGAAACCCCTCTCCCCACCTTGAATGAGCACTTCCTCAACTGAGGTATATACCAGAAGAATGGGAACCATTTATTTCCTTTCCTCCTGGACATCAGATTCGGACGAAGACCAGCCGCAACAGCAGCAGAACTATGAACAACAGCAGCACCAACTGCAGGAGCAACAACAGGAGCGCCAAGCTGCTGCTCACCCACCTGAAGCTGCACAGGCCAGAAGGCGCCAGCGCATGGAAGCACGTCGGCGCAGGAGATACCCCCAAAACAGGGTCTACAGACAGAGGGTCAGCTACCCCAACATGTCTGAGCAGCAGTGCCAAAGGCGGCTCCGACTTTCGCGAGAGGTAGTGGGTGACATCTGCGCAATGCTGCAGCAAGAGCTGGAGCCCAGAGGGCCAGGTGGACACCCCTTATCAGTGGCCGTCAAAGTCACCACCGCACTCAACTTTTTTGCTTCAGGCTCATTCCAGGGATCAGCAGCAGACATCAGCGGCGTCTCCCAGGCGGCCGCACACACTTGCATCACGCAGGTAACCGATGCCCTCTTTGCCGTCGCGCACAATCACATCCATTTCACCAAGGATCGAGCCAGTGTAACTGTGCGTGCGGTTGGGTTTTACAATCTGGCAGGCTTTCCAAGGGTGCAGGGCGTCGTTGACTGCACACATGTGGCCCTTAAGGCACCCCATCACAATCCAGGTATTTTTGTCAACCGCAAGGGCTTCCACTCCCTCAACGTACAGCTGGTGTGTGACCACAAGAAGGAAGTTCTGCATGTTTACGCCAAGTACCCTGGCAGTTGCCATGACTCCTTCATCCTGCGCCAGTCTAGTGTGCCTCCACTCTTCAGTCCAGCAGACCAACTTTTCGGATGGCTACTTGGAGACAAGGGCTATCCCCTGAAGACGTGGCTAATGACGCCGTTGAGGAGCCCATCCAACGAAGCTGAGGAGCGCTACAACTCCAGTCACATTTCCACCAGATTCATAATCGAACAAACCACCGGCTTGCTGAAGATGCCTTCAGATGCCTTGATAGATCAGGTGGAGCCCTGCAGTACTCAGCAGCCAGGGTCTCCAGAATGGTCGTGGTTTGCTGTGCACTTCACAACATGGCACAGCATCGTGGCTTGCAGATGCCTGAGGAACAAGTGGCTCATCACATAGCCTCCTCAGATGAGGAGGAGGAGGAGGAGGAGAGCAACAACGAACAGCTTGCGGAGGCGCATCAACCAGCGGCAGCAGCATGCAAGCACATTGCTGCCCGGGATGCAAGGGACGCACTCATCTTGTCCAGATTTGCTTAGCCTAGAGAATCAAACACTTTTGCCTCGCAGCTTCTTACCAGACCATCGACAATGGCCAAGGACCTGCGGATTCCTATCACTATGACCACCATACTGACAATTGCAAGTCACCCTAAGCCCTCAATGTGGAAATCCCATTTGCAAAATGACACAGGCCACAACTTCAACAGTTTGACATCAGCATTTTTTATCACAACAAGCAACTGATGGCATTTCAAAAATAAACACAATATAACACCCAAGTGACTACCCTTGTGACTACTTGTGCATTATCTTCCTCTTACGCGTGCTCCTACGTGGTGCTTCCCCTGTGGCTTCAGCAGATGTGGAGGCCCCTTGCTCACTTTCTTGCTGCTCCTGCCTCGACAGCTTTGGCGGGCATCCTCTGGGGTTGCGAGCCTGTGAGGGCTCGGCAACAGTCTGCTGCTCCTGCGGCTGTGCAGGGGTTGAGACGCCGATCTCAGTTGGGTGGGGACTCTGGTGGGGCTCTGCAGTGGTATGGTCATGTGAACTCTTGGAGAGGAGCCCGCACTTCGTTGTTGTCTGCCACCAACATCCCTCTCATGGGTCAGCCCCACTTCAGACCTAGCAAGTGGCAGGACAGCCCCTTTCTGCACTTCAGGGGCGCCATGAGGACCCGTTTCTGCGCTGGAAGTCCTACTCCAGAGGACTTCCATGAAGGTCTGGTTTCTCTGCTCAATAGCTCACCATCGCTCCTCAAGAGATGTCAGTCTATTCTGAACAATGACCATGTTTTCACGACCCTGGCGACTAAGCTCTTCCATGGCCATAGCCATCCTCTCCTCTACGGTAGCCATCCTTTCCACGGAGGTTGCCACCCTTTCCATGGTGATGCGTTCATGCGCCAACACCTCCACAAATGCTCTGCTCATGTTAGCGATGGACTCCTCCATTCGCTCCACACTCGCAGCGACCCTGGAGACAAAACCTGCCAGAGAGTCCTGCACTTGTTCCTGGAGTTCCAGCACCGCTCTTCTTCTGGATGGACCCGGAGGCACAGGGTCGACATGCAGCCGAGCCGAGCTGGCAGAGTCCTGCGCCCTCCGACGAGGACTCTCCACTGCTGTCCCTGTCTCCACCATCTGCTGATGCTCACTTGTGAGCCGTGATACACCAGGTGACAACACTACACTATCTCGCGCAGTTCCCACCGAGGTGTGAGTGTCTGTGCTGGGTGCGCTGAATTCTGCTGACGCTACGCCTTCAAAGGTTGCAGCTTCCTGTGAGGAGTCTTGAAGCTCAGTCTCTTCCCCTTGGACAGTGGGAACGGGGGCTGTCGATGGTCCTGTGGGGGAGTAAAGGAAAGAGTCAGAGATGTGTGGTAAAGTTTGCATGCACATTGAATTGTACAGATGATCATAAGTCAATCTGTTAGACCTTCAGAATCATTATCAGCGACTCATGCAATGTCAATGAGAGAGATGCAAAACTATTCTGTCACCAGCTTGCTGTGATGCGCCCGTCTGTCCGTCCCCCACTTGCGCATCCTCCTCCACTCCCACAATCTCCAGGGCCGCCTCCTCCGCAGTGGTGAGCTGGGCTACTGAGGGTGGCCCTCCTCCTGTCCTCACCCTCTCCCTCTTATTGTGGGCTCTCTTTTCCTGCAATGTGGGACACAAGTGGAGTTTGAGTGAAAATGAAGGAGTGAGTGTAGAGATTCCATAGCATAGATGCTTAGAAGGAGACAAAGATGGAGTGAGGTGCCAGGACCAAGGGCCCTCCCTGTGTGTTGTAAGTTGTTGTCATAGCATCACAGCGATAGAGAGTGTGAGGGCTGCATAGTCGAATAGTTAAGTGAATGTGAACATACAGAGAAAGGGAATGGGTAAGGGTGCAGGGATGTCAGTGTCGAGTGGGATGTGGAGGAAGAGGTTGGCAAAGCTGAGTGCTGGTGAGGAGAGGCAATGGGGATCAGATTGAGGGTGATGGGAATGTCATACTCACTTTTCCTGTGCAGAGTAGGTCATGAAACCTCTTCCTGCACTGCAGCCAGGTTCTGCGGCACATAGAGATTGAGTTGACCTCCTGGGCCACTTGCATCCACACAGCTGTAGTCTGCTGGGGAAGCTTTTTCCTCCCTGAGGAAGGGAAGAGCACCTCCTTATTTGATCTTGCTCCCTCCACCAGAGCTTGCAGGGTGGCGTCATCGAACCGTGGAGCACACTTTGGCCTACTGCTGGAGATAGTTGCTGAATGAAGCAATCACAACAATGGCCATAAAGTTTGCAGTCTCCAGAAGAAGCAAGGCTGCTTGCAGGCCTTAAATCCAGCAGCACTGATGACGTCATCGGAGGTGACTTTCAGGATGGAAAGACTCATTGGGCCAGGGGTTCCCACACGCTGGAAATCAAGTGCCCAATTCGGGCAAAATCGCACTTTTTTCCCACTTCACATCGGAGTCGGGGTCCTGACACGAAAACCATCTGACACGCCCCAGCCCGCCCCCCAATGGCAAAATCCAGCCCCCAGTCTCTCTCTCGCTCTCTCTCTCACTCCCAGACCCTACTCGCTCCCAGACTCTCTCGCTCACTCCCAGGTTCCTCTCACTCCCCGTCCCTCTCTCTCTCTACCAGTCTCTCTCTCTCGCTGCTCCAGTCTCTCTCTCCCCAGTCTCTCTCTCCCCAGTCTCTCTCCTTCTCACTCCCCGTCCCTCTCTCTCTCTCCCAGTCTCTCTCTCTCTCTCTGCTCCAGTCTCTCTCTCTCTCCCCAGTCTCTCTCTCCCCAGTCTCTCTCTCTCCTTCTCACTCCCCGTCCCTCTCTCTCTCTCCCAGTCTCTCTCTCTCTCTCTGCTCCAGTCTCTCTCTCTCTCCCCAGTCTCTCTCTCCCCAGTCTCTCTCTCTCCCTCTCACTCCCCGTCCCTCTCTCTCTCTCCCAGTCTCTCTCTCTCTCTCTGCTCCAGTCTCTCTCTCTCTCCCCAGTCTCTCTCTCCCAGTCTCTCTCTCTCCCTCTCACTCCCCGTCCCTCTCTCTCTCTCCCAGTCTCTCTCTCTCTGCTCCAGTCTCTCTCTCTCTCTCCCCAGTCTCTCTCTCCCCAGTCTCTCTCTCTCCCTCTCATTCCCTCGTCCCTCTCTCTCTCTCCCAGTCTCTCTCTCTCTCTGCTCCAGTCTCTCTCTCTCTCCCCAGTCTCTCTCCCCAGTCTCTCTTCCCCAGTCTCTCTCTCTCCCTCTCACTCCCCCATCCCTCTCTCTCTCTCCTCCAGTCTCTCTCTCTCTCTCGCTCCCCAGTCTCTCTCTCTTGCTCCCAGACTCTCTCTCTCCAAGACTCTCTCTTGTGTCTTTCACACATGTATTTTTTCAATCTCTCCAAAGGGGGTTGGAGCAAAGACTTGATACAAATCATTCTGCTGCATTCTGGCCCATCGGACGAAAACACAGAACAGCAATTATTATCGGATTGATTTATTTCCATCATGAGAACTTGCCTTTGTGATAATATAAAAATAATGAATACGCTGCACTACCCCACTTCAGTGGGCCATCTCGTTTGAATGAAAGATCATTTTGTAACTCCTCTCGACTTGACTGTATTCCATCTTGCTCATTGATCTTTTGGTTCCAGAACACATCTAATTTTTAATCCCCTCTCTGTTCTTCTTAAAACCAATAATTGAAGATTTTTTGTAAGTTGCTCACATTTTTAGTTAAATCTCAGCTTTTAGTCAAAGTGACCCCAACACAATCCTAACTCAACAATGACCCCTGCTGAGTTCACATGAATAGAGTTGTGGCAGCAGCAACCAGTGCCAACACTCATTAGAATGTCAAACGATCTTTCATTGTTTACAGCACGCTGGTTCAGATGCCCTGTCAGAAACTTTAGCTATCGGTGCATAGTCCTGCTGCCCTGTGAATTTAACCCATTGAGAGCTACGTTTAGCTCAATGGTAGCATTTCTAACATATTTTGCTCCAAGGCCACCCTTCCATGGAGGCACAGCTTGAAATCCCAAAATATGACAAGGCCCGAGCTCCTTAATTTCCAACCTATGATGCAAGGTTGTCTCCGATTCTGTGTGCTTTCATTTTTGCTAAGAATCTCTTGTGCAGGACCTTATCAAATGCTTTCTGGAAGTCCATATAGATAACATGTATAGATACTCCCTTATCCACCATGTTAGTCACCTCCTCAAAAAATTCAACTAATTTAGTCAGTCATGACTCACCCTTCCCATTGCATGCTGACTCTCTCTGCTCAGCTTAATTTTGTCCAAGTGTTCTGCCCCCAATGACAGATTCTAGGCATTTCCCCGTCTGCCCCCTCAGGTGGATGTAAAAGATCCCACAGCACTATTTGAAGAAGAGCAATTGAGTTCTCCCTGGTGTTCTGGCCAACATTTATCTCTCGACCAATATCATTAAAACAGATTAACTTTTCCTTCTCTCAGTGCTGTTTGTGGGAGCTTGCTGTGCGCAAATAGGCTGCCGCGTTTCCCTACATTACAACAGTGACTACACTTCAAAAGTACTTCATTGGCTGTAAAGCGCTTTGGGACGTCCTGAGGTCATGAAAGGCGCTGGAGAAATGAATGTTCTTTCTTTCTTAATAAAGTTCAGAAGAGTAAAAAACAAATAGGTAAAGCAGGAAGTTGTGACGAGGCAACGGCAAGCTTGGGTTGTCAAAGATTGTAGAAGGAAGGAAAGGTTAATAGAGGTGAGGTGTTTCTCAGTTTTGAAGTCCTGGGAAAGAATGAGTTAGAGTAGGAGACAGTGTGACAAATATCGAATTCAACACAGTGGGGATGTAGGCAGGAGGGAGAGTGTGTAGGACGGGGGATTTGGAACTTGCAAGGAACAGCAGAAGAATGTCCGGAGATGCATATACATCCAGTCCATTACCAACGCCACCAACTTCCGCCTCTGAAACATCGGTCTCCACCTCTACCTCACTCCGCCACCATTGCTGAAACCCTCATCCAGTTTGTGACTTCGCCGATGCTTTCTCATCAGCCTCCCTATCTCCACCCTACATAAACTCCAATGAATCAGGAACTCCACCATCCACATCCCATCCCACGAAAAATCATACTCACCTCTCACCCCAATCCCTCCCAATCTCCTCTGGTTCCCCATCCTCCAGCAAAAATCTCCACGTCCTTATCTTCAATTCCCTCCATTACCTCACCTCTCTATGATCTTGACTTTCCATAGCTTCACCCCTCCATTGCCTTGCGTAACCATTGCCTCACCCCTCCATTGGCTCGCCCCGCAGCCTCACCCCTCCATTGGCTCGCCCCGCAGCCTCACCCCTCCATTGGCTCGCCTCTCTATGGCCTTGTCACTCCATTGCCTCATCTCTCTTCAGCTTTGCCCCTCCATAGCCTCTCTCCCTACAGCCTCGCCTCCTTCCATGGTCTTATCACTCCATGGCCTCATCCTTCATTGCCTCGCCCCCGCCCCCCCCAACCCTCCCCCACCCCCGTCATTGAAACCGCCACAGCCATAAGTCTCCACCGGCATTCCACTTTTCCAACTGTGATGTATTGTGCGGTTCTCTCTCCTCCCATTTAGCACTGATTGGGATTGACACCCATGTCCCCAGAACTGTGAAGCACTTTGGGATATCCCGCTACATTAAACGTGCTTAATAAATGCAAGTTGTTGCTGTACTATTGACAAAATGACAACCGAAATTCCACCCTTTCAACACATCGTAGGTCGAGGGAGGTAGATCTTGTTGCATTGACTGAATTGTGATATGGACATTCAAAAATTAAACCACTGGAAACGTAGCAAAGAATGTTGTTTTATGATAGATGAAAATACACTCAAGTGACATCATGATTGGGGCATGATATAGCCTCATTTTATTGTCCTTTGGGGTATGGGAGAACAGTTGTTGAAAAAAACAAAAGAAAATAAGATCCTAGAAACTAGAAAGAGTGCTTTGGTTCCCAAGTAGTCCCATAAAGGCCAATTTCTGTTTTGTCCCTCCAATCTCTTCTGAAGGGCTTGGCACTGCCCATCCTCTGGCACCTCACCAAAGTGGCCATCCTTTGTGAATAATGCTAGTGAACGAGGGGTCGATTCTAACCCCACCCCGCCCAGCAGGAACCGGGCGGGTGTTCAGTTAAGATTGACCAGGCGACTGGGTTAAATTGTGAAGACAGATTGCACAGACTAGGCTTGTATTCTCTCGAGTTTAGAAACTTAAGGGGGTGATCTAATTGAGGTGTTTAAGATGATTAAAGGAGTTGATCGGGTAGATAGAGAGAAACTATTTCCTCTGGTGGGGGGAGTCCACATCAAGGGGGCATAACCTTAAAATTAGAGCCAGGCCGTTCAGGGGTGATGTCAGGAAGCACTTCTTCACACAAAGGGTAGAGGAAATCTGGAAAACTCTCCCCCAAAAGGCTGTGGATGCTGGGGTTCAATTGAAAGTTTCAAGACTGAGACCGATAGATCTTTGTTGGGTTAAGAGTTGTATTAAGAGTTATGGAACCAAGGCGGGTAAATGGAGTTAAGATACGAATCAGCCATGACCTAACTGAATGGCAGAGCAGGCTCGAGGGGCTGAATGGCCTCCTCTGGTTCCGATGTTGCTATGTTCCTATGTACCCACTGATGTCCCACCTGGATAGCTACTCACTGTCAGATCAAGCACAAGAGCACATCTGGTGAGGGGAAGGAAAAATCAGCCAGGGCCCCATCACCTGATCATTCTCGAGCAATTTGTGCTCGAATGTGCGCTTGTGTAGACACTGGATGAGGACAAGGCTCGAGCACACAGAGTGGCCATTTGGGACAATGCCTGTGCCCATGGAATGGGACCCCAACGAAAATCGACACCTTCAGCACAGGACAGAAGAATGTTAGAGGGGAAGAAGCAGTTACCAAGTGTGTGGATCTGGCAGAGAATTGTGAAAGTTTTTCTGGGGCAGCATCCAGCCAGATACTTTAGCCATATTTATACAACACGCAAGCTTACTGTAATGGGTCAATAGAGGAGTTGGACGTGTCAACATCTGGAAAAAGTATAAGCACAAAACTGCTCCAGGTCTCCTTAAAGTGGAAATGTACCAAGGACCAGATGCTGGAGTCTGTCAGACTTTTGTTTAAATACCTTAAAACTGTTAACATATATGGAATAAATCTTGAGGCACCTCCCGTAATTCTTTATAAAATGGGATTATGATTTGTTAATCCAGTTTCCAGGATCCATGGGGAGATGTTACTCTTGATATAAGTCACGTGGCTGGATTCCGATGGACTGAATGCATAGCTCACCAACTTCGGTTGTTGTTTTAGTAATCATCATGCTCTTCCATTGGAGAACAGTGTGAAGTGGTAGAAGGATTTGTGGGCTGATTAACAGTCTGACAGGCTGCGATGGGAACACTTCATCCAAGGCTGTAGCCATCTTTCTCCCAGCCGATAGGGGGGTTAGTCCTATACGGTGGGAAGGTTTGTGGGCTCCCACAGCCCATAGGATGAGTATCGTGCTGGATGTCAACCCAGAACCTACAAAGAGTAGGTGTTGAGGGCAACGGAGACATTGAGGAGCATGAGGAGGGACAGGGAGCCATTATGCAGTCAGAAAGGATATTGTTTGGTTTTCAGAATGCTTAGCGAGTATCCGCTGGATGTCAACCCAGAACTAATGCTCAGACTCCACTCGCCGGGACTGTCTGAGGTGGGAGTTCGAACCCTGCACCTTCTGACTCAGAGGCGGGATTGGTACCACTGAACCAAAGGCTGGCTCCACCAAGTTAGGTTATAAGGGGTGATTCTGTGATCCAGCACCCTGCACTGGGAAACAGCTCCACAGGGAGCACATGTTTGGAAATCATAGTCTCCCTGCAGGTACTGCCCCCTCCTGAGACACCAGTATACATTGCGGTGAGTAGCTGAAAATCAGAGATAGGAAAAATGGCAAATTTGCCAATGTCTCTACCAGAATCAGGATGTCGTGCTTAATGGGCTGGATTTTTCCCACCTCGGCATGTCCGAGACGGGTGACGTCCGTGACGTGTGGGGACCCCGCATCTATCTCGATCCCGGCCTCCAACAAGATTTTCCGATGCTGGGGCTTGTTAAGCCCACCCTGTGGGGTTCCCAGCCAATTAATTGGAAGCGGGTCTGATGACGTCATTTGATGATGTGTCATCAGCTGGTTTCCTTAAAGGGACCATCTCCACAATCATTTTGACAGTTGTGCTGTCAGTGTTCTACAGCATTGAGGGGCTGCAAACACTGACAAGCACTGCACAAAGGTGCACGGCTGCACCCAGGCTCTCCCATGTCTCCCTCCATATGTTTATGGAGGGAGTCACAGCACGCAGGGAGGTCCTCTTCCCTTCCAATGGGCAGAAGAAACCTCCCCAGGAGACCAACGCAGCCTGGTTGCACGTTGCACAGGAGGACACAAGCAGGGATGCAAACCTTTCAATGATCTCAGTAGATCACAAAACATTACTGCAAAGCCACTCTCAGCCTCATCCTGCTGTGCCACTCATCACATCCCCATCACTCTGCCTTCACTACCCTACTCCTGCACATTCTTACTCACACCAACTTACCTTGCACCTCCACCCATCCCTCTCTATCTACATTATCACTTCCCCATCACACTAGCCACCCCTCACACTCACCCTCATCCTAGTCCAATCATACCAACTAACAACACACAAGGGTAGGCACTTGGGTGTTATCACCAATGTTCATGTAAAGTTTCTGCTAATGTGTTGTCAAGCATTGAATCATAGAATACAATCACAGAGTCATAACAGCACAGAAGGAGGCCATTCAACCCATCGAGTCCGTGCCGACTCTCTGTAGAGCAATCCAGTCAGTCCCATTCCCCCGCTCTATCCCCGTAGCCCTGCAAGTTTATTCCCTCAAGTGCCTATCCAGTCTCCCCTTGAAAACATTGAGTGTCTCCGCTTCCACCACTTCCGTCGGCAGCGAATTCCAGGTCCTCACCACTCGCTGCGTAAAAAAGTTTTTCCTCACAACCCCCCTGTATCTCTTGCCCAAAACCTTAAATCTGTGTCCCCTAGTCCTTGTGCCATCAACTCGTGGGAACAGCCTTTCCCCGTCTAGCCTATCCAAACCCATCATAATCTTGTACACCTCTATCAAATCACCCCTCAACCTCCTTTGCTCTAATGAAAACAAATCCAGCTTCTCCAACCTGTCCTTGTAGCTAAGACTCCCCCATCCCCAGAATCATTCTGGTAAATCTCCTCTGCACCCTCTCAAGGGCCTTCACATCCTTCCTAAAGTGTAGTGAGTAGAACTGGACGCAATACTCCAGTTGTGGCCTAACCAGCGCTTTATAAAGGTTCAGCATAACTTCTCTACTTTTGTACTCAATATTTATTTTCAACACTTTGCCTTCTTGGACAGATTTGTGTGCACCTTTGGAAGTGGTTTAGTGAGTTGCAATGAATGGTGAGACATAACGGTACCCCCCAATGGTGATGAGTGTGAAAGGAATGGCCTGGGCATTGTAGGAATGCTTTATGGTGTTGGTGTGGGGTGGTGCCAACCTGGCGCATCATGTGGCAGCCATCCCTGGCCTCCCGGGCAGCAATGTGGCCGGGTGCTGATGCCCTGTGTCCTGTGCAGCATCAGGTGATTGCACAGAAAATTGGTGTTGTTGTTGGTGCTGCTGGTGTGCCTGGTGATGCTGGTTTTGGGGCTGATTGTGGTGGGATTCTGAGGACCAAGGTGAGATTTTTTTTAAGGGCACCGATGCTGATGGAATAGATGGCAGCAGAAGTTGAAATGACAGAAGCGATCTGTCAATGGTGAGAGAGGTTGCTCCAAGGAGGTGACACTAGATAAAGAGTTTGCTCCAAACACTTCAAACCTCCATAAAGCTGTATTCCAAATCCTGAAGGCTCCAGCCTCTAAGATTGGAAATTGAACAGCTGTGAAATGGTAGCTTTTATACCACTTTTGCAGCTGTCAACTATTCACAACAATACAGATTCATTGAGAACCCGACACACTTACCTGACGTGACCCCGAGTGCCGGGAACCTTGTAAAAAAACATGGAAAAATCGTTAGGGCCTGGTAAAATGCTGCTTAAATACCTTTAGTATCTCAATTGCTTGACCGCTGCCGCTTAGTGCCGAGTCTGCAAACCGCAGGCAGAGCCGGCACTTGGGAAATTTACAAGGAGGCGGGTTCAGAGCGGACTTCCGCCCCGCTGTCAATCTCTGCCATTTTGACAGCAGACCCACGTCCGAACCTGCCCTCTGAGTGCCGGCAAAATTCAGCCCAATGCGTGCCGTGCTTGGATTCAGGAATCCTATAACGCACATCTGATCGCCACTTAGCTGTTTGAGCCTGCTCCCTCCATATGCAATCTGCTCCGTCCTAAAGGAATGTTCGGTATAAATGCTCCCTGATCTCCCAAAGGGGATCAAGTTAAATGCCAGAATATTCATGAAGCCTCACTAATCAACCCTGGATTGTTCTTTACAGACAGCACCCCTCTCCTTCCCCGTCTGTCCACCACCTCCCGTTCCCAATCCCGTTACTATTTCCATTCCCAATCCCATTCCTATTTCCATTCCTATTCCCAATCCCATTCCCAACCATGTTGGTTAACGACCTTCTCTATTTCCTGCTTTGCTTTAGATATATTTATCCAGCTTCTTTATTGCTGGCGTCTGTTCCACATATGCACTCCCCTGGAAGTGAACGTTCTCCCCGACAAGCTTCAAGTTTGTTAATTTTCCTCAGGGGCCATGTATTTCTGTGCTAATAGTTCAAGTCTAACCAACTTACATCTACATCAAGCACTTTGTAAAGCACTGTGTCACCTCCTCTCTTAATCTTTTTTGAAACAGTGTCGTCATTTCTTTTACGTCAGCTGAGAGAGCAGACGGGGCCTCTGTTTAACGTCTCATCCAAAAGACGGCACCTCCGACACTGCGGCGCTCCCTCAGCACTGCACTGGGAGTGTCAGATTATGGGCTGAAGTCTCTGGAGTGGGACTTGAACCCACAACCTTCTGAGCCAGAGGCGAGAGAGTGCTACCCACTGAGCCACGGCCGACACTGAGATCACCATTCCAGTGGCACAGCGGTTCCCTGCCCCAGTGCAAAGCAGAGATATCATCAGCAACCTTTCCTGACCCACACTTAATTGACCCAACCCAGGAAAATTAGACGGGGTCACGATAAGCCCTGGCCCCATTCATTTCCAGTGGTGATTCTATCTTAAGGATATCCTCCATTTATTTTAATATCCTATAACTCTAGCTGATTTGCCAAAAATATATTTCTGGATCTGAAAGCTACTGCAATATTCAAAGTGCTAATTCTATTTTTTTTTAATTCTTGCAAAGTTTGGGTTTATTCCCTCTAACCATATTTGTGGTTTTTGCTTCAC
This sequence comes from Squalus acanthias, assembly GCA_030390025.1. Classification (NCBI taxonomy): domain Eukaryota; kingdom Metazoa; phylum Chordata; class Chondrichthyes; order Squaliformes; family Squalidae; genus Squalus; species Squalus acanthias. The sequence goes on along the minus strand of CM059429.1, from coordinate 1,328,943 downwards.
TTTCATCCAGTTTTATTGTTTCTTTTGGGGCTCGAACTGAAGGATGTTAGTGAGTAAAAAGGAAAACCGCAAGTGGATGAAACACACAGCGGGTCCATCAACATCTGAAACACAGGTTACTGATTCAGCAGAACAGTCCCACTGAACGGAGCATATCCAAAATCCCAACTTCTCTTGTGTCTTTGCACTGTGTATTTCCAGCATTTTCTATATTTAATGTATCACAGATAGTAATGCTGGGGCTTTCCATTTAGGCATTTTGTGTCCCATCAAACACTCCCAGGGCAGGTACAGCACGGGTTAGATACAGAGTAAAGCTCCCTCTACACTGTCCCATCAAACACTCCCAGGGCAGGTACAGCACGGGTTAGATACAGAGTAAAGCTCCCTCTACACTGTCCCATCAAACACTCCCAGGGCAGGTACAGCACGGGTTAGATACAGAGTAAAGCTCCCTCTACACTGTCCCATCAAACACTCCCAGGGCAGGTACAGCACGGGTTAGATACAGAGTAGAAATTGTACATGGAAGAAATTGTAAAAACAAAGGAATATTATTTTCACTCTACTGTATTATCTAGAACATGCAATGCTGCTGAGTTTTTTTTTAATTCGTTCCTGGGATGTGGGCGTCGCTGGCAAGGCCGGCATTTATTGCCCATCCCTAATTGCCCTCGAGAAGGTGGTGGTGAGCCGCCTTCTTGAACCGCTGCAGTCCGTGTGGTGAAGGTACTCCCACCGTGCTGTTAGGGAGGGAGTTCCAGGATTTTGACCCAGTGACGATGAAGGATCGACGATATATTTCCATGTCGGGATGGTGTGCGACTTGGAGGGGAACTTGGAGGTGGTGGTGTTCCCATGCGCCTGCTGCCCTTGTCCTTCTAGGTGGAAGAAGTTGCGGGTTTGGAAGGAAGTGTCAAATAAGCCTTGGTAAGTTGCTGCAGTGCATCTTGTAGATGGTATACACTGCAGCCACGGTACGCCGGTGGTGCAGGGAGTTAATGTTTAAGGTGGTGGATGGGGTGCCGATCAAGCGGGCTGCTTTGTCCTGGATTCCTGGATGCTGTTGAGCTTCGTGAGTCTTGTTGGAGCTGCACTCATCCAGGCAAGTGGAGAGTAATCCATCACACTCCTTACTTGTGCCTTGTAGATGGTGGAAAGGCTTTGGGGAGTCAGGAGGTGAGACACTCGCCGCAGAATACCCAGCCTCTGACCTGTTCTTGTAGCCACAGTGTTTATGTGGCTGGTCCTGTTAAGTTTCTGGTCAATGGTGACCCCCAGGATGTTGATGGTGGGGGATTCAGCGGTCAGCTGGTCGGTTCCAGCTCCTCTGCAACAGGTCCTGATATCTCTTCTTCAATGACTGTGGGAGATTCTCTTTAGAATCTGTCATGTCCAATCTTACCATACTTGTTCAAACTGCACATAGAATTTTCCATTCCATTTGAGACATTTCAAGGGCGAAAGAAACAAGTGATTAAATTAAACCATTGTAAGCTTCACTTATATAATAATTTAAAACAACCTACCCTTTTTTCTCTATTTGTAAAATATTAGGTGCACTTGACGTTGACGAATTGGTGTGAGGTAGTTGTTGACTGATGACAGGTTTAAGCCTGGAATAGTCTGTTTGCACCCTCACAGCAGTAGAGCACAAGTCAAAGGGTTTAAATTTAGCAACATTTTCCAGTGGAAATAAAGAGGCCTGAGATAGAATATGGCGAGGGTAAACATGACAGAGCGGGGATAGAGAAAGTGTTCACATCTATTAATTTTACATAAAATTATGCTTTAGATGTTCAATTTAGTATTAATATTACAGTAACAAATCCATCCCTGAGGTTTGAAAGAAAGAACTTCAATATATATAGCGCCTTTCACCGCCTCAGGACGTCCCAAAGCGCTTTACAGCAAATGAAGTACTTTTTGAAGTGCAGTCACTGTTGTAATGTAGGAAACGCGGCAGCCAATTTGTGCACAGCAAGCTCCCACAAACAGCAATGTGATAATGACCAGATAATCCGTTTTAGTGATGTTGGGTGAGGGATAAATATTGTCCAGGACACCGGAGAGAACTCCCCCTGCTCTTCTTCCAAAAGTGCCTCTCAGCCTCTACCCTGTCAAGCCCTCTAAGAATTTTATACACTTTAATGAGATCACCTCTCATTCTTCTAAACTCTAGAGAATATAGCCCTATTCTACACAATCTCTCCTCATAGCACAATTGCCCCCATCCCAGGAATCAATCTGGTGAACCTTCGTTGCACTCCCTCTCAGGCAAGTATATCCCTCCTTAGGTGTAGAATTCGCAATTATCACGATTTGATTAATAAGGAGAAAACACAAAGTTTCGTTCAAACAGCTTTTATTTCAGCAGAATGCTGTCAGGTTTAAATTGGACACAAGCAGCCTGTAAAATGGCCGCCGCACCTCGTGACAGAACATTCTAGACTTTTCAACAGGCAGACAAGATGGCGTTCCAATAAACATTTTTGCAAGATCGATAACGATTCAGCACAGTGAAGCATAATACACGAGACATTATGGGTTTACAGTATAAACATCGATACTGGAATCGGTCTCCCAGGTACAAAGGAAAGCCATCAAGGGCCCATCCAAAGGACATTAATATGTAAACTCCCAACGGCTCTACAATGAGAGAGCCGTTAGCAGGTAGTTATACAGGACACTTGGAAGCCCCAAACCCCTCCAGGGGGAACACCGACCGATTTAACAATGGGAGAAATATTAACAGGTACTCAAACATTCATGAGTAGCCCCGAAACCCATTAAAGACGGAGATCACCCACACAAGACATTTGGGCGCCAAACCTTAAACAAAAGAATGGACATTATAGTTGGGCGGGAAACGGAAGAATTGTGCACTATAATTGCAGGCCCCAAACCGTCCATTCGCTCTCTTGCCTCTTGACTCTTGCCTCTTGCTCGCTTGCTGCTGTTATCATCGTGGCTGCTCCTGTGTTTTATCCGGTCGATTCGTAACCTCGTGGCTGCTCCTGTGTAAAAGACTGTTGAACTTTCTGATCCGTTCGGATCTACCTCGTGTCGCGTAAAGAAGACCTATGTTGGTAACTGGCAGCGGAACCAAAGGCCCGAGATGAGATGAGATGAGATGAGATGAGAGGAGAAGAGAAGAAGACCTTATCCATCGCCACGGTCAGTAAATCCCGACCGCGCCTGTAGGTCGATCAGCCAAGTCTTCTCGACAGGAAGTTTTCTTCTTTAACAAGACATATTGCATCGATGATAACTGGACTGTGCAAACACATCGTATCAGTGATATTGACAACGGTGCTCCACGATTATACTTTGAAGCCAACCAACAGAGGTCTTCACTACAGCGGACGGTCCAGCCGACTGGCCGAGCAGCAGAAGCAGTAAACAAGTGGGACCAGGAGATCTCCTGACCAACACGTGGGTGCTGCGGTGAAAAACATCCGATCAGCTATTCGGGATTTCTCCGAGTTATTACGAGTGGTGAGCATGAGTCTCGAGATCCTACGAAGCTAGTTTAGGATAGATATTGATAGGGGAGGGTGTAAAGATTAAGGATATTTGTAATGTGTGCCCTATTTACGTTGTGCCGTTCGTTCCTCGTTTCCCTAAGAGTGATTATAACTGTTTGTAAGATTGTACTGTCATTAATCTGTGCGTATGACATGTATTTCATAATTTTAAGTATCATGCAATAAAGATTTTCCATTTCGTACCGTTCAAACCAAGTCTACATGAGTTTTATCTCCATTACTGCTCTCGCATCTAAGTCCAGTGTCTAGAACCGTAAGGGAGAGTGATTCGAACCACTCACAGGGGTGTCTAGTGTTCCCAGACTGGCTGGAGACCAGGCCTAGACCCGCACTGACATACAGGCTGCACAGAGCCGCGTGAATCTCACAGGCTACGAGACACGCAGGGTCAGGAGAGAATCCCTTACAGAAAATGGCGACCGCGGCAGGACACTGGCAGCGAGAGGGTAGTGTGTTAGATTATGGAATGACTGTACGAAATGTGATGCAGGAAAAGATAGCGGATTACGTGTTTGGAAAGGTTAATCTAACTAAAAAGTGGATAAGCGAATTGTTAGCGGATAAGAGCCCACTAGAGGCAGCTGAAAGGTGGACTGATAGTAAGGAGCATAAAAAGGCAGTTGAGAAAGCAGTCTGGCTTATGTGCTACAAAAGGCAGGTTCAGATTTCAAACCAGACCAATACAGCGCTAACCGCTCGAATCAAGCAGTTAGAGGAGGAAATGGAGGAGAAGGTTTCTGGAGGGGAGGCGCTCATTAAGAGTTTAAATGAGTTACGCCAGGAAAGCCAGGAAGTCTCCAGTTACCTTAAAACAAGGGTAGAGTATCTCGAGTGCCAGATCACTGAAGCAAAATTGAACGAGAGTAGGATGAAGGAAAGATGTAACCGCCAAGCTGCCCAGATAAGAACTCAAGAAGAGAGCTTAATGGGGGTTAGGTCGGCGTATAAGTTGGCCCTTGAGGATAAGTTTCAGGGAGCCGACCATAGCGCCTGCCAAAAAGAGATAGAGAGCCTCAAAAAGGCCGTGAATAATGCGAACGGCATGGTGTGCCTTATTAATCCGTCGGCACGCCAGCCGCTAGTAAATGAGAGATTTAGAAATTCCCCACCAAGTAAAGCAGAAGAAGTAGTAGCCACTGCGCCCTCCGCGCCACCCAGCTATTCAGAAACCTGGGTTAGGGAGGAAGCAACGGAAGAAGCAAAAGAGCCCGTTGAAAAGGAGGTAGAAAAGGGATCGTTGTATCCAGTAACGGGGATTAAAAGGGGCCCAAGCAGGAACGGTGGGGAAGAACCGGGGGATCTCCTCGGACAGCTGGTGTTGCCTCACAGTTCACATCAGCTGAGGGCCATGATAAACCACGTAAGGAAGCTGACCGAGATAGACGACCCTTCCGTACATTTCAGGGAAGTTGAGCAAGCCGCAGCCATCAACGGCTGCGATGATGGGGAGACAGCAAAAATGCTGCTGTTCTCGTTAGATAGCTCGGTCCTTCAGTGTCTCTCAGGCGATAGCAAGAGGGGAAATAAAAGTTATGAGGAATTGAAAAATGAGGTCCTAGAAGTAGTGGGGAGCGAACGACGGAGGTCCGTTTGCTAGAGTGGGACAGACAGTGCAGATGGAGGGAGAACCCCCGAAGGTTTTTGCCGACAGGCTGTGGCCAGTATATGAGCGCAGCTGTCTAGGTGCGCCCGAGCGCGAAGATGTGGAAGGCGCCGCTTAATTCATTGGCTTAGGTGCATAATAGCCAACAGTTTACCAGCCGTTAGAGAGCAGGCAAAAGCCTGGTTCGATCCCAATGACCTCAACCTTACGGAAGAGTCGGTCTTGAATCGACTCACGTTAGGTTATCGTAACATAAGGGGTATGACGACACGTCCCTTTAAGGGAAGAGTACATGAGGTACGACCCGCAGCCCCGGCTCAAAGAGAGTGGCATCAGGAGGGTAATCGCGCCCCACAGGCAAGTAATGCTTGTTACGGGTGTGGGAAGACAGGGCACTGGCGCAAGCACTGCAGGAACCCTTGGAAGGATTCCAAGGATAAAAATCCCGCGGTCCGAGCCCAGGCGCCTGTCCCGGCTAAGGAAGCCAAGGCACCCACCCCTCCCGACGACCTCGAAGCAGTGTTAGGAGCCATGCGCAAGCTGGTTTTGAATGCGCGTGGACAGGTGGCGGTCGCAACCGGCCCCGTAGGTGCCGCAGGACCGTCTAATAGTACCCAATGACTAGAGCCCACGCAGCCTGCCTACCTGTGTCCTTTTAAAAGACACGCACAGGAGGGGGTCTGCGGTGAGGAGGCCAGGTTAAAAGAGCAGGCCTTGCGGGAGGAGAACGCCCGCTTAATAGGGAAAATAGATGGGCTGGAAGGGCAGCTTAGAGAGCAGGCCCTGCGGGAGGAGAATGCCCGAGCAATGGGAAAGTTAGACGTGCTCAGGCTAGAAGGGCAGCTTAGAGAGATAAAAGCAGCCTACAGGGTAGCCAGGAGCAGGGAGTATGAGGATTTAAAACAGGATAGAAATCTGCAGCCTCCAGCAGGTGAGATTTCACAGAAACAAGCAGGGGCGGTGGCCTGTCTTAAGGGAGGGGCCAGACCTGCGAGTGGGAAAGCACAGCCCCAGGTAGGACCACAAGGCACACAGGCAGGCATAGCAGCTTGCATCAGGGGAAGGGACATCCCGGACGATCATGCAGCGTTTTTCTGGAGTTGGGGGTTAGATGACGAAGAACCCAGGGTACCCTGGTCAGATGAGGATAGTGCAGATGAGCATAGTGATGATGACGGGTGGTTCCTGAGGAACGGTCTGGGGGGAATGGGGCCGATAGGTAGAGATCCACACGGGGTGGACACACAAGCTGCAGGTCCCGAGGACAGGAGGGAGGAGCTAGAGGAGGCAGGGCCAGCCGCTATAGGAGCACAGAGAGTACCAATGTGGCTCCCAGAGATGTGGCAGCCCGCTTTGAACGTCCAGTCCTCAGGGGAGGCAGAGATCACGAGTGAAGGGCCGCCTGCTGGGCCGAGCAGGGCGGAGCCACGAACTGCCAGCCCCGAGGTTAGGGAGGCGGAGTCAGCGGAGGCGGAGCCGGCGACTGTGATGGAACCCCAGGTCATCCCGTTGGAGGTCTCGGAACCCGGTCCGTCCGTCACGGAACCCCCGCCCATAGCAACTCCCCGTAGGTCAAGTAGAGAACCCCAGCCCAGGAGGATGTGGTCATGTCCCCAGACTGCCCCAAGGCGTAGACTTCAGGTTAAGATAACCCGGGTAGAGACAGGCCACATCGCAGCAGTAACAGGCTGCGGCAGATCAGAGGAAAGGGTCAGCGCAGCAACAGGCTGCGGCAGATCAGAGGGAAGGGTCAGTGCCCTCCCACCGTCGGGAAGAGCTCGCAGCAGCCTTCTCAGAATTTAAAGGGGCCGCCCTGAGAACGGGCGGCACTGTAAAGTTATTAGTTTAAGGTTTTAAGTTTATAGTTCAAGGTTAAGTTTTAAGTTTATAGTTTAAGGCTAAGTTTGTAGTGTTTTTAACAGAAAACGATAAAATGATGGGAGTTTTAAGGCTAGGTTTAGAGGAAGTCTATTCAGCAAACGTTGAAGTTTACGTGAGGCGAGGTCAGGGGACCCGCTCACCCTTCACAAAAGCCAGAGACTTTTGCGAGGCTGGCTACCTCATTCTATCTGATCACAGGAACCAAGGAAGGATGGAACGACTTCTAGTATTGCTCGTGGCAATCGGATGTGGATTGGCCTATCGAGGCCACACCAAGGATGTCGTGGTGTTTGGATGTTCCGGGGACACGGCCCCCATCGCGGTGGATGGGACCGGAAGACGGAAGGCAGAAGGGACCAGCACCTATTTCCACAAGGGAAGGTGGCCAGGATGGCTGGGAACGAACTCAACGGAGTATTCCAGCACATCGGGGTTCGCCTACAAAGAGACTTCTTTAATGTGCCCCAAAGTAAGGATCATCGCACCCAGGATCAGCGTCACCGTCGGCAAACGGATTTGTTTGACCTGTAGTGGGGATGTCCCATTGAGCCGATGGTGGTGGCTGCGAAAGCTGAGCAAAACTATGAGAAACTCTTCGGTCGAGTGGGAACGACTGGGTAATAATACCCATCGGACAATTACGGGGACAGACGGACAAGTGAAAGTCTGTTGGGACAAATGGTGGGAACCGGATGAGGGGATTTATGTATGTATGTGGGGGTCAAAGTACGTTTGCCCCAAAGGCATCTCCATATTTTTTATTAATCAGTGGCAGGATAACGGACAGGGGATGAGGTGGGATGCGAGCACCAGGGGGTGCGGAGCCCCATTCTCCCCGATCCCAGTAAATGCCACTGAGCTCATTACGCGCCCACGCAAAGCCCCGCCCACGATTCCGGTGGTTCTAGCTGAGGAAGAAGGGTGCCCTAAAACTAGTAAGGGACCCGGGAACGGTTTGGTACTGGTCCCCACAGACCAGATACTATTTCAGGGGGTACATTACGCGGTGGCCTCGGTGATTTTAAATCTCACTGAGGTACGGTTACCAGAGTGGTGCCCCAAAAAGACGGAACAGTTGTATCAGGTCCTGTTGACCAAGATGTTCAGACAATTTTACGAGTTTGATTTTGCAGAAATTGATAAGACAAGTTTGTACACCGCACCGCAGGAAGTTTTGGATCAAGTAGGGAGGCAAAGAAGGGGTTTGGTGAACGATGCGTTCACTGCTTTTAACACAGGGACATCTGTGGTCAACGCTCTAGACAGTGTGGAGCTGCAGACCCAGATTAATGGTTTAAAAACACAGTTAAAAGACATTCTAACAGATGAGAATAAAGTGGTAGGGTCAGGTCTCCACGAGGACCAAGCCATGACTCTCCATTTAAAGGAAATTATAGCAGAGCTGGAGAAACATGCGCGTACGGTAAATGCCCTGATCAGGGAAGATCGGAATGCATCCGATCAAGCTGCGCAGAACGAGGTGTGCGTGCTTTACGGGGCGTGGTTACTGGGCGAGGGCCGCAGTAATTTGGAGGATTTAAAACAAGGTTTGGTTCCGTCCTGGATAAGTAACAAACACCTACGGGCGCTCCACCCTTTTCAGAACGCATTAAGTCCGTGCCAGCTCAGGCTAGCTTCAGAAGCTTACCCAGTCCCCGTGGACTGTGGACGTTCAAACCATACTATTATGGGAATAGTATTACGCATGCCGGTTTTGGGCAACACAGCAAAGCCCGCCCCGGTGTATCGGGTAGAGAACATTGGTGTCATTCAGGGGGGAGCCCACATTCGTTATGCAGCGGTTCCACCTTACGTCATCCGCTGGGAGCAAACGATGACAGGTACAGATCTCTCTGGTTGTCGTGGCAGGGGAGCACACATAATACTGTGCCCCCAGCACTTGAATGCCTTTTTAACACCACAGTGCGGGTTCAGAACGGCTGGCGCCAAGTCCATGAATTGCACCATGGAGGCAATGGCACAAGATCATGTGCCTCCGCAGGTAGCATACATCGGGGGTGGAACATATTGTGTTACCACTGCAGCGCAACACTACCAGCATGGAAACCGTAGCCGGTGTCCGGTGAGTGACAGCAGTTTCTGTTTTAAACCCAGGGCTGAAGTTCAAGTAGCACAACAACGAATTATCCCAATCCCTGAACCATCCACTGTTCACCTCACAGTAAAAGAGAATTTCACCGACTTGCAGCGATTTGTCGCGCATTTTGGATACCTCATTCCCCCTCTCCCTGAGCATTTAACCAAACTTCTGAAAGCCGTCGCGGTGTCACAAAAGCATTTTTATACATTAGAACAGAAAACCGTCGAGATAGGTACAGACATTTTGGACATAGTGGTTCCACCGTGGTGGAATCTGTTCACGAATATTGAAGTGCCCTCATGGGTCAGAATAGCCTCCCACATTTTAGTCGTCTGTCAAGTGTTTATTGTAGTATACCTATTGTTCATACATTGTAAAAGAGACAAGCGCCTCACCAAGCATGAGAACACGGGAGAGTGGCGAGAACGTTACGTGCGCGTGCACGATGAGAGCGCCGTGTAATAGGAAAATGGCGTCACTCCCGCTCGCCGCGTGCGCCGCGGAAGTTTGTACTCATTGTAAATACGTTGGAAACTCGATATGTTTAAGAGTTGGGATTTGTTTATTTTGGTGATGGTGTTGATTGTTTGGTTTTTGGGTTTTGTTTTTCCTTTCTCTGAATAAAAGACAAATATACAGGTGATGCGTGAGGTATCGGCCTGGTTACGCCGGGAAGGAAAACAAGTGGTGTAAGTTTAAGGGCAAATGATGCCTACGGTGATATAAAATGTGATCTTCTTGGGAAATAAGGACGACACAGAGACCCTAGTTAAGTTAAAATTTATGGGATTAATTTACTGGATTCGGAGTGAAATCGAGATAAGATTGCTCACCACTGAGAGTTTTGATACGATAAGCGGAGTTATTCGCATCAACAGGAGGGACTGTAGAATTCGCAATTATCACGATTTGATTAATAAGGAGAAAACACAAAGTTTCGTTCAAACAGCTTTTATTTCAGCAGAATGCTGTCAGGTTTAAATTGGACACAAGCAGCCTGTAAAATGGCCGCCGCACCTCGTGACAGAACATTCTAGACTTTTCAACAGGCAGACAAGATGGCGTTCCAATAAACATTTTTGCAAGATCGATAACGATTCAGCACAGTGAAGCATAATACACGAGACATTATGGGTTTACAGTATAAACATCGATACTGGAATCGGTCTCCCAGGTACAAAGGAAAGCCATCAAGGGCCCATCCAAAGGACATTAATATGTAAACTCCCAACGGCTCTACGATGAGAGAGCCGTTAGCAGGTAGTTATACAGGACACTTGGAAGCCCCAAACCCCTCCAGGGGGAACACCGACCGATTTAACAATGGGAGAAATATTAACAGGTACTCAAACATTCATGAGTAGCCCCGAAACCCATTAAAGACGGAGATCACCCACACAAGACATTTGGGCGCCAAACCCTAAACAAAAGAATGGACATTATAGTTGGGCGGGAAACGGAAGAATTGTGCACTATAATTGCAGGCCCCAAACCGTCCATTCGCTCTCTTGCCTCTTGACTCTTGCCTCTTGCTCGCTTGCTGCTGTTATCATCGTGGCTGCTCCTGTGTTTTATCCGGTCGATTCGTAACCTCGTGGCTGCTCCTGTGTAAAAGACTGTTGAACTTTCTGATCCGTTCGGATCTACCTCGTGTCGCGTAAAGAAGACCTATGTTGGTAACTGGCAGCGGAACCAAAGGCCCGAGATGAGATGAGATGAGATGAGATGAGAGGAGAAGAGAAGAAGACCTTATCCATCGCCACGGTCAGTAAATCCCGACCGCGCCTGTAGGTCGATCAGCCAAGTCTTCTCGACAGGAAGTTTTCTTCTTTAACAAGACATATTGCATCGATGATAACTGGACTGTGCAAACACATCGTATCAGTGATATTGACAACGGTGCTCCACGATTATACTTTGAAGCCAACCAACAGAGGTCTTCACTACAGCGGACGGTCCAGCCGACTGGCCGAGCAGCAGAAGCAGTAAACAAGTGGGACCAGGAGATCTCCTGACCAACACGTGGGTGCTGCGGTGAAAAACATCCGATCAGCTATTCGGGATTTCTCCGAGTTATTACGAGTGGTGAGCATGAGTCTCGAGATCCTACGAAGCTAGTTTAGGATAGATATTGAGAGGGGAGGGTGTAAAGATTAAGGATATTTGTAATGTGTGCCCTATTTACGTTGTGCCGTTCGTTCCTCGTTTCCCTAAGAGTGATTATAACTGTTTGTAAGATTGTACTGTCATTAATCTGTGCGTATGACATGTATTTCATAATTTTAAGTATCATGCAATAAAGATTTTCCATTTCGTACCGTTCAAACCAAGTCTACATGAGTTTTATCTCCATTACTGCTCTCGCATCTAAGTCCAGTGTCTAGAACCGTAAGGGAGAGTGATTCGAACCACTCACAGGGGTGTCTAGTGTTCCCAGACTGGCTGGAGACCAGGCCTAGACCCGCACTGACATACAGGCTGCACAGAGCCGCGTGAATCTCACAGGCTACGAGACACGCAGGGTCAGGAGAGAATCCCTTACATAGGTAAGGGGACCAAAAAGGTACACAGTTCTCCAGGTGTGGCCCTATATAATTGTCACATCTCCTTCAACAGAAATTCCAAAGTGACCTGAAAACATGGAAGAATTTTGCCCACAATTTTTTTTGCCTCAATTGTACTGATTTTGCTGGCCAAGGAAAAAATACCCTTGCTTTCTGCAGAGAATGATACCGGAACTAAACGGGTTAAATTATGAGGACAGGTTGCATAGATTAGGCTTGTGTTCCCTTGAGTTTAGAAAATTAAGGGGTGATCTAATTGAGGTGTTTATGATGATTAAAGGATTTGATAGGGTAGATTGAGAGAAACTATTTCCTCTGGTGGGGGGAATCTGGAACAAGGTGGCATAACCTTAAAATTAGAGCCAGGCCATTCAGGGGTGATGTCAGGAAGCACTTCTTCACACAAAGGGTGGTGGAAATCTGGAACTCTCTCCCCCAAAAAGCTGTGGATGCTGGGGGTCAATTGAAAATTTCTAAACTGAGACCGATATATTTTTGTTGGGTAAGGGTATCAAGGGATACGGAACCAAGGCGGGTAAATGGAGTTAAGATACAGATCAGCCGTGATCTCATTGAGTGGTGGAACAGGCTCGAGGGGCTGAATGGCCTCCTCCTGTTCCTATGTTCCTTTAAGGGCCAGGAGCAGCCCTTAGAGAGCTGATTCCAGGCGGGGTTTCCTGACCCTGGTCTATTGCTCTGTTCATCGTGCTTCTGTTTTTCATGTACAGGGACTTTATTCCAGGCTGGTATCACAAAACTCTGTCCTGCTGCCATGTGAAACCTGTAAGAGCAGATGCAGAAAGGACAATGCCTGTTCTTTGGCAGAGGCATGTTTTTATATTTGAAGAAGATCAGGGGAGTTCTCCCCGGTGTCCTGGTCAATATTTCTCCACAAACAACATTACTGTTTGTGGGATCTTGCTGTGCGCAAATTGGCTGCCGTATTTCCTTCATTACAACAGTGACTACACGTCAAAAAGTACTTCATTGGCTGTAAAGCGCTTTGGGATGTCCTGAGGTTGTGAAAGGCGCTATAGAAATGCAAGTCTTCCTTTCTGTGGAAGCCATCGCAGGTGAACCACTTGCTCTCACCCAGCACCCTTGCCACTGGATAGCGATCAGGGATGGGAACGCAGGTTGATTTTTTTTTTAATCCCCTCTCTCAGGCAGGGGTGCCCAGGGGGATTAATTGTATCACCTCTTCTGTTGCCCCAGCTGGGCCCAGACTGCGGATGGAATCGTGCCGCTGTCCTGGTTCGAGCTGGAGCGCTGGCCGCGATGCTACAGTTGGTCTCAGTTCCCCAGTATGGGTCGTTGGGCGAAGACTGGAATTGATCGCAACTGTGATGCCCTCTGCTGTTGAATAGCTTGCCAGGAGAGAGAATGAGAGGGGGTGGGGGGAGCTGAATGACAAAATGCTGTTATGATAAATAAATAGGCAGACGGCTTTAAACTTCATTCTGCAAGCATTACTCCAGTAAAGAATGATGGCACGAACCCAAATTCCCCCAATAAAACACTGAGATTGCGTGGAGCCAACTGCTGTTTGCTTTTCAGTGCTCTCATTCCACGTTTGATAAATGAAGTACAGATGCGGGTTGGTGCTGGCCTTCCTAATCCCTTTCACCTCTCTGTAGAGTCAACCACATTGGTGGAGTCCCACATCATGTATGGACGGCAGGTTTCCTTCCCTAAAAGGGACATTAGTGAACCAGTTGGTTTTTTAACGGGAATCCGACAGCTTTATGGTCACTTTTACTGGTCACAGATTTTTATTTCCAGTTTTTCAAAAAGAACTGAATTTAAATTTTCAAAATGCTGTGGTGGAATTTGAATTTGCGTTGCCTGAATTTCTAGTTCAGTAACACAACCAAAAAAAGTACCTAGACGGGCTATTCTTCCATGGGATTTTGGGCGGGGGGCATCAGAGCTGAGCCTGATCCTGTCCTCGTGCAATGTCTACAAAGGTGTGCTATCCAACAGGGTCCCCAAGATGGTGATCTGGAGTGAGGAGCCTGGGCGACTCTTTTCCCCATTGCTAGTCCAGGGGCCAGGAGGCCGATTAGGGGTACAGTAACGAAGTGTTCTTGTTACTGGACTAATAATCCAGAGAACGTGAGCTCAAATCCCACCAGGGCAGTTTGAGAATTTGAATTCAGTTTAAAATAAAAAGCTGGTGTCAGTAAAACTGAGCATGAAGTCGGATTGTCGTAAAAACCCAACCAGTTCACTAATGCCCCCTTAGGAGAGGAAACAAATGGTCCCTTTAAGTTGCGCGGCTGCTCAGCTCACAGGCTTTTTAATGGTAAAAACCGCGCATGCGCGGAATTTTGAATGGGCCGTGCGGCCAAGGGAACATTGAAGAAAACCTGCCGTCTTCACCCAGTCTGGGCCTATATGTGACTCCAGTCCCACACCTATGTGGTTGACTCTTAACTGCCCTCTTTAAAATAAAAAAATTATACTGCACTATGGAAAAACGGTTATGGACTGTCCGGGTCAAAATTCCCCCCATCCTCAGCCAACACCGTCAAAATGAGATTAACTGGTCATTCATTTCATTTCTGTTTGTGGGATCTTTCTGTGTGCAAAATGGTTGCCTCTTGCCTACATCAGGAGAGTCAGTGCACTTCAAAGTAATTCACTGTACGCGAAGCGCTTTCAGATTTTCTTTTAGGAGGGAACAACAGAACAGTTCAGAGGACCAATGATGATAGTAAAGAAACAAACTCCATTTCTATAGCGCCTTTCACGATCTCAGGATGTCCCAAAGCACTTCATAGCCAATGAAGTACCTTTGAAGTGTAGTCACTGTTGTAATGCAGGGAAACTTGGCAGCCAATTTGTGCACAGCAAGCTCCCACAAACAGCAATGGGATAAATGACCAAATAATCTGTTTTAGTGATGTTGGTTGAGGGATAAATATTGGCCCAGGAAACCGGGGAGAACTCCCCTGCTCATCTTCGATTAGTAGCATGGAATCTTGAATGTCTCATCCGAAAGATGGCATCTCCGACAGTGCAGCAATCCCTCAGTACTGCCCCTCCGACAGTGCAGCACTCCCTCAGTACTGTCCCTCCGACAGTGCAGCACTCCCTCAGTACTGCCCCTCCCACAGTGCGGCGCTCCCTCAGTACTGCCCCTCCGACAGTGCAGCACTCCCTCAGTACTGCCCCTCCGACAGTGCGGCACTCCCTCAGTACTGCCCCTCCGACAGTGCACCGCTCCCTCAGTACTGCCCCTCCAACAGTGCAGCGCTCCCTCAGTACTGCCCCTCCGACAGTGCGGCGCTCCCTCAGTACTGCCCCTCCAACAGTGCAGCACTCCCTCAGTACTGTCCCTCCGACAGTGCAGCACTCCCTCAGTACTGTCCCTCCGACAGTGCGGCGCTCCCTCAGTACTGCCCCTCCGACAGTGCAGCACTCCCTCAGTACTGCCCCTCCGACAGTGCGGCACTCCCTCAGTACTGCCCCTCCGACAGTGCACCGCTCCCTCAGTACTGCCCCTCCAACAGTGCAGCGCTCCCTCAGTACTGCCCCTCCGACAGTGCGGCGCTCCCTCAGTACTGCCCCCCCGACAGTGCAGCGCTCCCTCAGTACTGTCCCTCCGACAGTGCAGCACTCCCTCAGTACTGTCCCTCCGACAGTGCGGCGCTCCCTCAGTACTGCCCCTCCGACAGTGCAGCACTCCCTCAGTACTGCCCCTCCGACAGTGCGGCACTCCCTCAGTACTGCCCCTCCGACAGTGCACCGCTCCCTCAGTACTGCCCCTCCAACAGTGCAGCGCTCCCTCAGTACTGCCCCTCCGACAGTGCGCCGCTCCCTCAGTACTGCCCCCCCGACAGTGCAGCGCTCCCTCAGTACTGCCCATCCGACAGTGCAGCGCTCCCTCAGTACTGCCCATCCGACAGTGCAGCGCTCCCTCAGTACTGACCCTCCGACAGTGCAGCGCTCCCTCAGTACTGCCCCTCCGACAGTGCACCGCTCCCTCAGTACTGCCCCTCCAACAGTGCAGCGCTCCCTCAGTACTGCCCCTCCGACAGTGCGGCGCTCCCTCAGTACTGCCCCCCCGACAGTGCAGCGCTCCCTCAGTACTGCCCATCCGACAGTGCAGCGCTCCCTCAGTACTGCCCATCCGACAGTGCAGCGCTCCCTCAGTACTGACCCTCCGACAGTGCAGCGCTCCCTCAGTACTGCCCCCCCGACAGTGCAGCGCTCCCTCAGTACTGCCCATCCGACAGTGCAGCGCTCCCTCAGTACTGCCCATCCGACAGTGCACCGCTCCCTCAGTACTGCCCATCCGACAGTGCAGCGCTCCCTCAGTACTGCCCATCCGACAGTGCAGCACTCCCTCAGTACTGCTCTGAAGCGTCAGCCTGGTTTACGAGCTCAAGTCCCTGGAGTGGGATTTGAACTCTCGACCTTCTGACTCAGAGATGAGAGTCAAGGCTGACCTTGTAGATAATGACAGCAGTGATAAAATAGAAAGAGTCAAGAAAGGTTACGATGGAATGATTGAATCAGACTTTATTTCAGCTCGGTAATCTTTTCCTTGCCGTAGATGCAGCATTCGCTCTTTCAGTAAATGGGTATGGTGATGCCCTCTAGCTTTCAGCTGTAGCACTATAGCTGCAGGACTTCACACACATCATTCTACTGCACAATACTTAATGCTTTTGATATGGTGAACACATAACGTTCTACTTAATTGGACATCACTCCCCTGATCATTTTCTTGTAAGTCCTGCATTTATTCCCATTGTACAAGAATGACACCAGAACTGAGAGGTTATAACCATCAGGAAAGACTGAACAGAGGCTTGGGCTCTTTTCTCTAGAAAAAAGACTGAGGGGTATCCTGATAGACGTCTTAAAGATTATGAAGTGGTTCGATAGGGTAGACGTAGAGAAGATGTTTCCACTTGCAGGCAAGACCAGAGCTCGGGGCCGTAAATATAAGATAATCACGAATAAATCCAATAGGGAATTCAGGAGAAACTTCTTTACCCAGAGTGGTGAGAATGTGGAACTCGCTACCACAGGGAATGGTTGAGACGAATAGCATAGATGCATTTAATGGGAGCTAGATAAACACGAGGGAGAAAGGAATAGAAGGATATGTTGATGGAGTGAGATTAAGTAAATACAGTGGGAGGAGGCTCATGTGGAGCATAAACACCAGTTGGGCTGAATGGCCTGTTTCTGTACTGTAAATTCTATTGAATTCTATGTCTTGTAAATGCGGAGTGAATATATTTTTATTCATCATCCTCTGAATCTTCTGAAATTTTTTGCAATGAGAGGCCGTCAAGGTTTTCTAAAACCAAACTGTTTGAACTCAATATATTGAGGATTGTTCTCTTTAGAGCAGAGAAGGTTAAGGGAAGATTTAATGGAGGTGTTCAAAATCATGAGGGGTTTTGATAGAGTAAATAAGGAAAACTGTTTCCAGTGGCAGGAGGGTCGGTAACCAGAGGACACAGATTTAACGTAACTGGCAAAAGAACTAGAGGGGTGATGAGGAGAATTTTTTAATGCAGCGAGTTATGATGATCCAGAATGCACTGCCTGAAAGAGTGGTGGAGGCAGATTCAATAGTAACTTTCAAAAGGGAATAATATAAAAAGAAAGTCTTGTATTTCTATAGCATCTTTCACGACCACCGGACATCTCACAGCACTTATACGATAGCAATTTAGTATACTGTATTCGCTGCTCACGATGTGGACTCCTCTACATTGGGGAGACCAAACGCAGATTGGGTGACCGCTTTGCGGAACACCTCCGTTCAGTCCGTAAGGGGGACCCCGAGCTCCCGGTGGCCTGTCACTTTAATTCACCGCTTCACTCCCACTCTGACCTCACCGTCCTCGGCCTAATACACTGTTCCACGGAAGCTCAGCGTAAGCTCGAGGAACAGCACCTCATCTTTCGTTTAGGCACGCTACAGCCCTCTGGACTCAATATCGAGTTCAACAATTTTAGATCATAACCTCAGCTCCAATCACATTTATATTTTATTTTATCCACCCTTTTATTTGTCCCCCCCACCTTTTTTTTCCTCCTAGAAGCTGGCAGCTGTCCTTCATTCTGCCAGTAGATTTCACACTTCATTCAGCCTTAATCTGTCACATTAACACCACCTCTAGCCTTGCATATCTCTTAATGTCTCTTAATGTCTCTTCATCTCCTCCTTTGTTCCTTTATCCCCTCCCCCTTTTCCCAGCTTTACCCTGGCCTTAAATCTATTTGATTTCCAGCTCTTCCCAGTTCTGATGAAAGGTCATCGACCTGAAACGTCAACTCTCTTTCTCTCTCCACGGATGCTGCCTGGCCTGCTGAGTTTTTCCAGCGTTTTCTGTTGTTATCTCACAGCACTTTACAGCCAATGAAGTACTTTTGAAGTGTAGTCACTGTTGTAATGTAGGAAACGTGGCAGCCAATTTTCGCACAGCAAGATCCCACAAACAGCAATGTGATAATGACCAGGTAATCTGTTTTTAGTGATGTTAGTTGAGGGATAAATATTGACCAGGACACCGTGGGAGAACGCCCCTGCTCTGCTTCAAAATAATGCCGTGGGATCTTTTACGTCCACCTGAGATGGCTGACAGGGCCTCGGTATAATGTCTTATCCAAAAGACGGCACCTCCGACAGTGCAGCACTCCCTCAGTACTGCCCCTCCGACAGTGCAGTGCTCCCTCAGTACTGCCCCTCCGACAGTGCAGCGCTCCCTCAGTACTGCCCCTCCGATAGTGCGGCGCTCCCTCAGTACTGACCCTCCGACAGTGCAGCGCTCCCTCAGTACTGCCCCTCCGATAGTGCAGTGCTCCCTCAGTACTGCCCCTCCGATAGTGCAGTGCTCCCTCAGTACTGCCCCTCCGACAGTGCAGCGCTCCCTCAGTACTGCCCCTCCGACAGTGCAGTGCTCCCTCAGTACTGACCCTCTGACAGTGCGGCGCTCCCTCAGTACTGCCCCTCCGATAGTGCGGCGCTCCCTCAGTACTGACCCTCCGACAGTGCAGTGCTCCCTCAGTACTGCCCCTCCGATAGTGCAGCGCTCCCTCAGTACTGCCCCTCCGATAGTGCAGCGCTCCCTCAGTACTGCCCCTCCGATAGTGCAGTGCTCCCTCAGTACTGCCCCTCCGATAGTGCAGCGCTCCCTCAGTACTGCCCCTCCGATAGTGCAGCACTCCCTCACTACTGCCCCTCCGACAGTGCAGCACTCCCTCAGTACTGCACTGGAGTGTCAGCCTGGATTATGGGTTCAAGTCTCTGGAGTGAGGCTTGAACTTATTATGATAAGGAGTCCCCTAGAGGTTCATGTGCTACTGCCCAGAGCCCAGGGGCTGTTACCTCACATCCAGCAATCGATCTCCAATTAGATACGAAGAAAAACTTGCAAAGTTGGGTCTTTTCATTAGAACCAGGCAGTTTACAGGGCGATGTGATAGAAATGTTTAAAATGATGAAAGGGTAGGGACAAGGTAGCTAGCACACTGTCTCTAGAGGACACAGATTTAAGGTGATTGGCAAAAGACCCAGAGGCGACATGAGGAAAAAAATGTTATGCAGTTATGATCTGGAATACACTGCCTGAAAGGGCGATGGAGGCAGATTCAATAGTAACTTTCAAAAGAGAATTGAATAATTACCTGAAGGGGAAAAATTTGCAGGGCTATGGGGAAAGAGCAGGTGACTGGGAGTAATTGGAGAGCTCGTTCAAAGAGCCGGCACAGGCACGATGGGCCGAATGGCCTCCTTCTGTGCTGTATGATTCTATGATTGGAGGATGGGAAACCAATAGAGCAAGGCTTAGTGTGCAATAGGATGCTGGAGTGAAGCTCCAAATGATCATGTTGCTCAGTTGCGAGCATTACGAGCCTGAGCCCAGAGGTGACCAAGGTTTCAGCTGCAGCTGGGGGAAGGCACTGGGGGAGGCAGCAATCTTGCACTGAGGCATTCTGTGGTACTGGTTAAGGAACAGGAATGGAACTTTTATCTGGATCATTAGTCGTTACAGGGAATATTGACTCAGATACTTTGATATGTGCAATGAGAAGGGACTAATTAGTAATCTTGTTGTACGGGGACCCTTGGGTCAGAGCGATCATAACATGATCGATTTCTCACTCGAAATGGAGAGCGAAGAAATTGACTCAGAGACTCAGGTCCTGAATTTAAACAAGGGGAATTATGATGCCATTAGACGGGAACTGAGTAGGTCTGATTGGACAACGTTCCTGGGAGGACTGGAGGTAGATAAACAATGGCAAGCATTTAAAGATAGAATGACAAAATTGCAAAAATTGTTTATACCAATCTGGCATAAAAGGAAATCTAAAAAGGTGACTCAACCGTGGATAACAGGGGAAATTAGAGACAGCATAAAATCCAAAGATAGGGCGTATAAAATAGCCAAAAAACGCGCCAGAGCGGAAGATTGGGAACAGTTTAAGATAGAGCAAAGGAGGGCAAAGGGCTTAATCAAGAAGGGCAAAATAGCTTACGAAAGCAAGCTGGCGGAAAATATAAAAACTAACTCCAAAAGCTTTTATAAGTATATCAAGAGGAAAAGACTGGTGAAAACCAAAGTTGGTCCATTGCAGTCAGATACGGGGGAATATATAATGGGAAATAAGGAAATGGCAGACCAACTAAATGCATACTTTGGGTCAGTCTTTACGAAGGAAGACACAAAAAACCTCCCTGGGATATCGGGAAAAATAGGGACATTGGCAAAGGAGGAACTGACGCAAATCAATATCTCTAAGGATATGGTGTTAAGGAAGCTAAAGGGATTGAAGGCGGACAAATCCCCAGGGCCTGATAACATGCATCCTAGGGTACTGAAGGAGGTGGCCCTAGAGATAGCGGATGCACTAAGCATGATTTTTCAGAATTCATTAGACTCGGGAACAGTGCCCATGGATTGGAGGGTAGCTAACGTTACCCCACTATTCAAAAAGGGGGGTAGGGAAAAAGCAGGTAATTACAGACCTGTAAGCCTTACATCAGTTGTGGGCAAAATGCTGGAGTCCATCATTAAGGATGAAATAGCGGAGCACTTAGCAAATGGGGACAGGATAGGACAGAGTCAACATGGATTTACAAAGGGTAAATCGTGCTTGACTAATCTATTGGAATTTTTTGAGGGAGTAACTGGTAAAATAGATGGGGGAGAGCCAGTAGATGTGGTGTACCTGGACTTCCAAAAGGCCTTCGATAAGGTCCCACATAAAAGATTAGCATGGAAAATTGAAGCTCATGGGATAAAGGGGAAAGTATTGACGTGGATAGAGAACTGGCTGTCAGATAGAAAACAGAGAGTTGGAATAAACGGCTCATTTTCTGAATGGCAGGCAGTAACAAGTGGGGTACCACAGGGATCTGTCCTGGGTCCCCAGCTGTTCACAATTTATATTAATGACCTGGATCAGGGAGTCGAATGCAGCATTTCCAAATTTGCAGACGACACTAAACTAGGAGGGGGGGTGGGCTCAGAGGAGGAGACCAGGAAGCTCCAGAGCGATTTGGACAGACTGGGTGATTGGGCGGATAAATGGCAGATGCACTATAATGTGGACAAGTGCGAAGTTATCCACCTTGGGTGCAGGAACGGGAGGGCAAATTATTATTTAAATGGCAATAAATTGGGAGAGGGGGAAGTACAGAGAGACCTGGGTGTTCTTGTACACCAGTCACTGAAGGCGAGCATGCAGGTGCAACAGGCGGTCAAGAAGGCAAACGGTATGCTGGCCTTCATAGCAAAAGGGTTGGAATACAGGAACAGGGATACCTTGCTGCAGCTGTACAGGGCACTGGTGAGACCACACCTCGAGTACTGTGTACAGTTTTGGTCGCCTCATCTGAGGAAAGATGTTCTTGCCATGGAGGGGGTGCAGCGGCGATTCACCAGGCTGATACCAGGAATGGCGGGATTGACCTATGAGGAGAGACTATGTAGTTTAGGGATGTACACACTGGAGTTTAGAAGATTGAGAGGGGACCTCATAGAAGTGTATAAAATTCTGACAGGTCTAGACAGATTAGATGCAGAAGGAATGTTTCCCTTGGCGGGTGAGAACAGAACTAGAGGACATAATTTAAGGATAAGGGCTAAACCATTTAGGACAGAAATGAGGGGGAATTTCTCCACTCAGAGAGTGGTGAACCTGTGGAACTCATTGCCACAGAGGGCAGTGTACGCCAGCTCATTAAATATATTTAAGAGGGAATTAGATATATTTCTACAGGCAAAAGGGGTTAAGGGTTACGGAGAGAAGGCGGGGACGGGATACTGAATTGAAGGATCAGCCATGATCTCATTAAATGGCGGAGCAGGCTCGAAGGGCCGGATGGCCTACTCCTGCTCCTATCTTCTATGTATCTATGTATCTATGATATGACACCCCGACAGGTGCAGCAGAACTGGCAAGATTCAGACCGTAGTCTGAGTGACGTTACTTGGCACATGAACAAACCCAACCACAACAATATGCATTTACACAACTTCCATTTTAAGGTCGGAAAACGTCCCAAGGCACTTTACAGGAGCAGAAAATAAAACAAAATTGACACCGAGCCAAAGAAGGAATAGAATCATAGAATGGTTACAGCACAGAAGGAGGCCATTCGGCCAGTCGAGCCCGTGCCGGTTCTCTGCAAGAGCACTTCAGCTAGTCCCACTCCCCCGCCCTTTCCCCTTAGCCCTGCAAATTTTTTTCCTTCAGGTACTTATCCAATTCCCTTTTGAAAGCCATGATTGAGTCTGCCTCCACCACCCTCTCAGGGAGTGCAGTCCAGATCCTAACCACTCACTGCGTAAAAAAGTTTTTCCTCATGTCGCCTTTGGTTCTTCTGCCAATCACCTTAAATCTGTGTCCTCTGGTTCTCGACCCTTCTGCCAATGGGAACAGTTTCTCTCTCTCTACTCTGTCTAGACCCTGTAGGCTTCGCAAAATCCCCCAGAAACTCGAACAGAGCCCTAAAGGGAGTGATTTTTGGACTTTTCATACAAACTTGGGATGATGGTTTCCAAGTGAAGTTATTTGATGTAAAAACCAAAAGATGAGGGAAGAAAAACCTGAGGAAACTGATTTTTTTGAATCTTATTGTTGAGAGAGACATTTTTTTCACAGACACAAGCTGCGAGGGGCGTGGCCGGTCAGTGAACAGATCAAGCTGTCTGGGAATTGTTTGAGACAATGCAAAACTCACAAACACATTCAAATATGGATCCCCAGGGGCAAACAAGATGCTGGAAATCTAAAAACGATTCAATGACAATATAACTTCGATCACAGTTTCATAGCCATTATCCCATCAAAAAAACCAATCAACCAGGTATCCAGAGAACAGATTTAAAAGCCCGCCAACAGAAGGACAATAGGGTGGAGATTTGGCGCATAGATAAGGCAGTGTTTAATGCGGAAAGCGATTAACACTAAGCAAAAACCATCGGAACTGGCAAGCCCGCCAAAAACTAGACAATTGGACGAAGCAAGGGTCATTTACATTCAAAAAGGAATTCGTTTTAGTAAGGGGTTTTTGGGCGCGAAAAAGAAACAGTATAATTTGAAAGCCTGTGCCATAATCTCTCTCTTTCGGACTGACTGGCGATGCGGACACAGCTCTCTCCCTGCTCCAGCAAAACTTACCACAAGCCACGAGGAAGAAGGCCAGAAGACCAGCACGCAAGAAGAAACCAGAGCGACTGCCTGCAGTGACCATCAGACACCTCGCAGCAACAAGGGCCTTACGGAGTCCTTTTAAACAAAAAGACTCTAATATCCTGTCAAGGATTCGTTGGTGAGCATTATCCCTGATCTCCTGAAACCAAAAACATAGCCAGATAGTGGGATCTTTGGGAGGGATAAGGTTTTGTTTGATATATTGTCATTTCCCTCGCTTGTACCGTGTGTTCCCCGATTCTGTGTTTAAGTAATAAGTGTGTTTCAAGTTTGTTACCTTTTTTTTTCTTTTAATAAAGTAAATTTCTTTCATCAGAACCTGTTTACTACAATTTTGTTCACAACCCCTAAATAAGCCCAAAGTCTAGGAACCGGAGGGGTGTTGGAGTGATTCGAACCGCTCACTGTGTCAGAAAGCGAAGGCTGACCCCACTTAAGATACTCCTTACAGACCCTTCATGATTGTGAACATCTCTATCAAATCTCCTCTCAACCTTCTCTGCTCTAAGAAGAACAACCCCAACTTCCCCAGTCTCTCCAAATAACTGAAGTCCCTCGTCCCTGGAACCATTCTTGTAAATCTTTTCTGCATCCTCTCCAGGGCCTTCACATCCTTCCTAAAGTGCGGTGCCATGAATTGGACACAATACTCCAGTTGAGGCCGAACCAGTGTTTTATAAAGGTTCATCATAACTTCTTTGCTTTTGTACTCTATGCCTCTATTTATGAAGCCCAGGATCCCGTATGCTTTTTTAACCACTTTCTCAACAGTAGGAGGGGTGACTAAAAGCTTGGTCACAGAAGTAGGTTTTAAGGAGGATCTTAAAAAAGGAGAGAGATAGAGAGGCGAGAGGTTTAGGGAGGGAATTCCAGAGCCTAGGGTCTAGGCAGCTGAAGACACAGCCACCAATGGTGGGGTGAAGGAAGTGGAGGATGTCTAAGAGGCCAGAGTTGGAGGAATGCAGAGTTCTCAGAGAGTTGTAAAGTGGGTTATCATAATCCGTACCCCACAATTAGTTTCCACTAATTAGGTACAATCTCCGTCCTGTACTCCCAAACCCCCAGAGCTGTTCCTTAGTTGGGGTGACAGTTCGAGTAGTACCATGAACCTCAGGGACCGCCACCCTGACGGGTCCCTGCTCCTGATCGCTCTCCAACAACTCTCGCTGGGAAGTGTATGTGTCGACATGAGGTGAGAGCAGACTCAGGCACGGCCGTGACAAAAGTCCTTCCCCCCACCCCCCAGCTCCCTCTGGTCAAAAGGTAAATCATTTACAAAAGGTAAATCATGCTTGACTAATCTACTAGAATTTTTTGAGGATGTAACTGGTAGAATAGATAAGGGAGAACCAGTAGATGTGGTGTATTTGGACTTTCAGAAGGCTTTCGATAAGGTCCCGCATAAGAGATTAGCGTGCAAAGTTAAAGCACATGGGATTGGGGGTAAAATACTGACTTGGATAGAGAACTGGTTGGCAGACAGGAAGCAAAGAGTTGGAATAAACGGGTCTTTTTCCGTGTGGCAGGCAGTGACTAGTGGGGTACCGCAGGGATCGGTCCTAGGACCCCAGCTATTCACAATATATATTAATGATCTAGACGAGGGAACTAGATGTAATATCTCCAAGTTTGCAGACGACATAAAGCTGGGTGGGCGTGTGTGTTGTGAGGAGGATGCCGAGAAACTCCAGTATGATTTGGACAAGTTGGGTGATTGGGCAGATGCATGGCAGATGCAGTATAATGTGGATAAATGCGAGATTATCCACTTTGGTGGCAAAAACAGGAATGCAGATTATTATGTGAACGGCAATAGATTGGGAAAAGGGGAAGTGCAACGAGACCTGGGTGTCCTTGTGCACCAGTCGCTGAAGGTAAGCATGCAGGTGCAACAGGCGGTTAAGAAGGCAAATGGTATGTTGGCCTTCATAGCGAGAGGATTCGAGTACAGGAGCAAGGATGTCTTGCTGCAGTTGTACAGGGCCTTCGTGAGACCACACCTTGAGTATTGTGTGCAGTTTTGGTCGCCTTATCTGAGGAAAGATGTTCTTGCCATGGAGGGAGTGCAGCGAAGATTCACCAGACTGATACCTGGGATGGCAGGAATGATGTATGAAGAGAGATTGGGTCGATTGGGCTTGTATTCGCTAGAGTTTAGAAGAATGAGAGGGGATCTCATTGAAACTTATAAAATTCTAACAGGACTAGACAGACTAGATGCAGGAAGGCTGTTCCTGATGACGGGTGAGTCCAGAACCAGGGGTCACAGTCTAAGGATAAGGGGTAAGCCATTTAGGACTGAGATGAGGAGGAGTTTCTTCACCCAGAGAGTGGTGAACCTGTGGAATTCTCTACCACAGAAGGCAGTTGAATCCAATTCATTAAATATATTCAAGATGGATTTAGATATATTTCTTAAGGCTAAGGGGATCAAGGGATATGGGGAGAAAGCAGGGACAGGGTACTGAATTTAGATGATCAGCCATGATCGCATTGAATGGCGGAGCAGGCTTGAAGGGCCGAATGGCCTACTCCTGTTCCTATCTTCTATGTTTCTATGTTTCTATGTCAAAACCCCTGCCTCACACACGAGGAGTGGCCACTTGCTGGAGGTACAGGAGGCTGGACGGTGCCCATGAGACATTCCCCAGCTCAAGTCAGCACCTTCAGGAGCAGAAGAGAAAGGAAGTATCCCGCTCCCTGCAAACTTTGGTACTGATTCTTCGCAGAATGATTGCGCTGATAGACCGTGAGCAGGTCCTTCCACATCGAGAGCACTTGTAAGGCTTGGCACCAGTGTGGTTTCGCTGATTTTTCAGACAGTCTGAGGAGGTTGAAAAGGCGTTTGGGCAAGTGGGACACTTGTGGGGTCTGTCTCCGGTGTGAATGTGCTGATGGACTATCAGGGACCAGGACCGAGTGAACATCTTCTCACACTTAGGGCACTTGTATGGGCTCTCCCCTGTGTGGGCCCTCTGGTGAACCGCGAGGGGCTGCGAATGAGGGAATGTATCTGTGCGCACTGAGCACCTTTGGAAGGTCTCTCGCCTGTATGGACCCGTTGATGGACCATGAGAGACTCAGAGTGTGCAAATGCCTTCTCGCGATGGCGACACTTGTAAGGCCTCTCCTCTGTGTGAGTGCATTGGTGAACCGTGAGGGACGACAGCAGGGTGAAGGTCTTCTCACAGGACACACACTTATACTGCCTCTCCCCTGTGTGATTGCACTGGTGAGCGGTCAGGTGCCACAACCGAGTGAAACTCTCCTCGCAGTACCAACACTTGAAGGGTCTCCTTGCTGTAGAACCTCTGCGAGGCTGTGAAGAGTGGACGGTCGATGGCTCTGAGGGCCGTACCAGGTGATCTAAAGTAGGAGGTTGCTCTTTCATAACTCACAGGCTCCATTCAAACACAAAAGGAAAAGCGGCCCAACCATGGCTAACAAAAGAAATCAAGGATAGTATTAGATCCAAAGTGGAGTCATATAAAGTTGCCAGAAAAAGTAGCAAGCCTGAAGACTGGGAGCAGTTTAGAGTTCAGCAAAAAAGGACCAAGAGATTGATTAAGAGGGGAAAAATAGAGCATGAGAGTAAACTTGCACGGAACATAAAAGCGGATTGCAAAAGCTTCTACAAGTATGTAAAAAGAAAAAGTTTAGTGAAGGCAAATGTAGGTCCCTTACAGTCAGAAATGGGAGAATTTATAATGGGGAACAAGGAAATGGCAGAGCAATTAAACAAATACTTTGGTTCTGTCTTCACGGTAGAGGACACAAATAACTTCCCAGAAATGCTAGGGAACCAAGGGTCGAGTGAGAAGGAGGAATTAAAGGAAATTAGTATTAGTAAAAAAAAGTGCTGGAGAAACTAATGGGACTGAAATCCGATAAATCCCCAGGGCCTGATAATCTGCATCCTCTTACTAAAAGAGGTAGCCATGGAAATAGTGGATGCATTGGTTGTCATCTTCCAAAATTCTATAGATTATGGAACAGTTCCTGCAGATTGGAGGGTGGCAAATGTAACCCCACTATTTAAAAAAGGAGGGAGAGAGAAAACAGGGAACTATAGACCGTTTAGCCTAACATCAGTAGTAGGGAAAATGCTAGAGTCTATTATAAAGGATGTGATAACAGGACACTTAGAAAATATCAATGGGATTAGACAAAGTCAACATGGATTTATGAAAGGGAAATCATGTTTGACAAACCTACTGGGGTTTTTTGAGGATGTAACTGGTAGAATATATAAGGGAGAACCAGTGGATGTGGTGTATTTGGATTTTCAGAAGGTCTTTGATAAAGTCCCACATAAGAGGTTAGTGTGCAAAATTAAAGCACATGGGATTGGGGGTAATATACTGGCATGGATTGAAAATTGGTTAACGGACAGGAAACAGAGAGTAGGAATAAATGGGTCTTTTTCGGGGTGGCAGGTGGTGACTAGTGGGGTACCGCAGGGATTAGTGCTTGGGCCCCAGCTATTCACAACATATATCAATGATTTGGATGAGGGAACCAAATGTAATATTTCCAATTTGCTGATGACACGAAACTAGGTGGGATCGTGAGTTGTGAGGAGATGCAAAGAGGCTTCAAGGCAATTTAGACAAGATGAGTGAGTGGGCAAATACATGGCAGATGCAGTATAACGTAGATAAATGTGAAGTTATCCACTTTGGTAGGAAAAACAGAAAGGCAGAGTGACGTAAGAAAACTACTAGGCACTTGGTCTAAGCGTTAAACAAAGCTTTAATCAACTGTTTTACAACATGGAGGTCTAGTTGTGTCCTTCACTAGTTCCTGTTAAGAATGTCCTGCGCAAGCTGGGCCCGTGCCCGAGTATTTATACTCTCCCTGGACAGCGCCACCCGCAGGCCACTCAGTATTATTTCATAAGTCTTTCTTTCATGAATGACAGATTCAAGTCACAGAGTATTATTTAAATGGTGATAGATTGGGAAATGTTGATGTACAAAGGGACCTGGGTGTCCTTGTACACCAGTCACTGAAAGCAAACATGCAGGTGCAGCAAGCAGTTAGGAAGGCAAATGGTATGTTAGCCTTCATTGCAAGAGGATTTGAGTACAGGAGCAAGAATGTCTTACTACAGTTATACAGGGCCTTGGTGAGACCACACCTGGAGGACTGTGTGCAGTTTTGGTCTCCTTATCTAAGAAAGGATATACTTGCCATAGAGGGAGTGCAGCAAAGGTTCACCAGACTGATTCCTGGGATGGCAGGACTGTCGTATGAGGAGAGATTGGGTCGACTAGGCCTGTATTCACTAGAGTTTAGAAGAATGAGAGGGGATCTCATTGAAACGTATAAAATTCTGACAGGGCTAGACAGACTGGATGCAGGGAGGATGTTTCCCCTGGCTGGGGGGAGGGGTCTAGAACGAGGGGTCACAGTCTCAGGATACAGGGTAGGACATTTAGGACTGAGATGAGGAGAAATTTCTTCACTCAGAGGGTGGTGAACCTGTGGAATTCTCTACCACAGAAGGCTGTGGAGGCCAAGTCACTGAATATATTTAAGAAGGAGATAGATAGATTTCTAGACACAAAAGGCATCAAGGGGTATGTGGAGAGAGCGGGAATATGGTATTGAGATAGAGGATCAGCCACGATCGTGTTGAATGGTGGAGCAGGCTCAAAGGGCCGAATGGCCTACTCCTGCTCCTATATTCCTATGTTTCTATGATCTTGCACAGGCAGTTGGTGGTACTTCTCCAGTGCTTTGAGGTGCCTGCTGTACATGGTCCATGTCTCTGAAGCATACAGGAGGGCGGGAATCACTACTGCTCTGTAGACCATGAGCTTGGTGCCGGGTTTGAGGTCCTGGTCTTCAAACACTCTCTTCCTCAGGCGACCGAAGGCTGCACTGGCACACTGAAGGCAGCGTTGGACTTCATCATTGATGTCTGCCCTTGTTGACAGTAGGCTCCCGAGGTATGGAAATTGGTCCACGTTGTCCAAGGCTTCATCGTGGATTTTGATAATCGGGGGCAGAACTGTGTGGCGGGGGCAGGTTGGTAGAGGACCTTTGTCTTACGGATGTTTAGTGTAAGGCCCATGCTCTCGTACGCTTCGGTGAAGGTGTTGACGATGGTTTGGAGTTCGACCTCCGAGTGTGCACAGACGCAAGCGTCGTCTGCATAAATTAATTTGATGACAGAGGATGGGACGACCTTGGATCTGGACTGGAGGCGACGGAGGTTGAACAGCTTCCCGTTTGTTCTGTAGATTAGCTCCACTCCAGCGGGGAGCTTACTGAGGGTGAGATGGAGCATTGCAGCAAGGAAGATCGAGAAGAGCGTTGGTGCGATGACACAGCCTTGCTTGACCCCGGTCCGTACGTGAATTGGGTCTGTGGTGGATCCGTTGGTCAGGATCATGGCTTGCATGTCGTCGTGAAGCGGAGGATGGTGACAAATGTTTGAGGGCAGCCGAATTTGAGGAGGACACTCCATAATCCCTCACAGTTGACAGTGTCGAAGGCCTTTGTGAGGTCAAAGAAGGCCATGTACAGTGGTTGGCGCTGTACCCTGCATTTCTCTTGTATTTGACACGCGGTGAAGATCATGTCCATTGTGCCCCTTAGTGGGCGGAATCCGCATTGGGACTCTGGGAGGAGCTCTTCAGCCACTGGGAGAAGGCAACTGAGGACTTTCAGAAGGTTTTCGATAAGGTCCCGCATAAGAGATTAGCGTGTAAAGTTAAGGCACATGGGATTGGGGGCAGGGTACTGACTTGGATAGAGAATTGGTTGGCAGACAGGAAGCAAAGAGTTGGAATAAACAGCTCTTTTTCCGAGTGGCAGGCAGTGACTAGTGGGGTACCGCAGGGATTGGTCCTTGGACCCCAGCTATTCACAATATATATTAGTGATCTAGACGAGGGAACTAGATGTAATATCTCCAAGTTTGCAGACGACACAAAGCTGGGTGGGCGTGTGTGCTGCGAGGAGGATGCCGAGAAACTCCAGTATGATTTGGATAGGTTGGGTGATTGGACAGATGCATGGCAAATGCAGTACAATGTGGATAAATGCGAGGTTATCCACTTTGGTGGCAAAAACAGGAAGGCAGATTATTATGTGAACGGCAATAGATTGGGAGAAGGGAGAGTGCAGCGAGACCTGGGTGTCCTTGTGCACCAGTCGCTGAAGGTAAGCATGCAGGTGCAGCAGGCGGTTAAGAAGGCAAATGGTAAGTTGGCCTTCGTAGCGAGAGGGTTCGAGTACAGGAACAAGGATGTCTTGCTGCAGTTGTACAGAGCCTTGGTGAGATCACATCTTGAGTATTGTGTGCAGTTTTGATCGCCTTATCTGAGGAAGGATGTTCTTGCCATGGAGGGAGTGCAGCGAAGATTCACTAGACTCATACCTGGGATGGCAGGAATGACGTATGAGGAGAGATTGGGTCGATTGGGCTTATACTTGCTGGAGTTTAGAAGAATGAGAGGGGATCTCATTGAAACTTATAAAATTCTAACAAGACTAGACAGACTAGATGCAGGAAGGATGTTCCCGATGGCCGGGGAGTCCAGAACCAGGGGTCACAGTCTAAGGATAAGGGGTAAGCCATTTAGGACTGAGATGAGGAGGAATTTCTTCACCCAGAGAGTGGTGAACCTGTGGAATTCTCTACCACAGATGGCAGTTGAGGCCAACTCATTAAATATATTCAAGAAGGAGTTGGATATATTTCTTAAGGCTAAAGGGATCAAGGGATATGGGGAGAAAGCAGGGACAGGGTACTGACCTGGACCATGACCCCACTACTGAACATCAAGCCACCGTGTCCAAGACCGTCACTGACCTCATCTCCTCTAGAGATCTTCCCCCCACGGCCGCCAACCTCATAGTTCCCCAACCGCGCACAGCCCGCTTCTACCTCCTTCCCAAGATCCACAAACAGGACTGCTCCGGTAGACCCATCGTTTCAGCCTGTTCTTGCCCCACGGAACTTATCTCTTCCTATCTCGACTCTATTTTTTCTTCCCTTGTCCAGTCTCTTCCCACCTACATCCGCGACTCTTCCGATGCCCTCCGCCATTTTAACAGTTTCCAGTTTCCCGGCCCCAACCGTCTCCTCTTCACTATGGACGTACAATCCCTCTACACCTCCATTCCCCACCAGGATGGCCTGAGGGCGCTCCGCTTCTTCCTTGAACAGAGGCCCAACCAGTCCCCATCCACCACCACCCTCCTCCGCCTGGCTGAACTTGTTCTCACATTGAACAACTTCTCCTTTGACTCTACCCATTTCCTCCAAATTAAAGGTGTTGCTACGGGTACCCGCATGGGTCCTAGCTATGCCTGCCTTTTCGTGGGATATGTGGAACACTCTTTGTTCCAGTCCTACTCGGGTCCCCTCCCTCACCTCTTTTTCCGGTACATTGATGACTGTATCGGTGCCGTCTCCTGCTCTCGCCCTGAACTAGAACATTTCATTCACTATGCTTCCAATTTCCACCCTTCCCTCACCTTCACATGGTCCATCTCCGACTCTTCCCTTCCCTTCCTCGACTTCTCCATCTCCATCTCTGGGGATAGGTTATTGACTAACATTCACTACAAGCCCACTGACTCCCACAGCTACCTGGACTACACTTCCTCCCACCCCGCCTCCTGTAAGGACTCTATTCCATTCTCCCAGTTTCTCCGTCTCCGCCGCATCTGCTCTGATGATGCCACCTTCCATACCAGTGCTTC
The DNA here is from genome assembly GCA_030390025.1 of Squalus acanthias. Classification (NCBI taxonomy): domain Eukaryota; kingdom Metazoa; phylum Chordata; class Chondrichthyes; order Squaliformes; family Squalidae; genus Squalus; species Squalus acanthias. The sequence continues at coordinate 1,296,831 of CM059429.1, read as the reverse complement.
CGACATGTCTTCCTTTTTCCTCAACCGAGGATTCCCCTCTACCGTGGTCGACACGGCCCTCGACCGTGTCCGTTCTATCTCCCGCACTTCTGCCCTCACCCCTGCCCCTCCCTCCCGGAACCACGATAGGGTTCCCCTTGTCCTCACCTTTCACCCCACCAGCCTCCACATTCAACGGATCATCCTCCGCCATTTCCGCCACCTCCAGCGTGATCCCACCACCAAACACATCTTCCCCTCACCTCCCCTTTCAGCATTCCGCAGGGACCGCTCCCTCCGCGACACCCTAGTCCAGTCCTCTACCACCCCCAGCACCCCTTCCCCTTCGCCCGGCACCTTCCCGTGCACGCGCAGGAGATGCAACACATGCCCTTACACCTCCCCTCTTCCCACTGTCCAGGGCCCCAAACACCCCTTCCAGGTGAAACAGCGATTTACTTGTACTTCCTGCAATTTAGTATACTGTATTCGCTGCTCACGATGTGGTCTCCTCTACATTGGGGAGACCAAACGCAGATTGGGTGACCGCTTTGCGGAACACCTCCGTTCAGTCCGTAAGGGGGACCCCGAGCTCCCAGTGGCCTGTCACTTTAATTCACCGCTTCACTCCCACTCTGACCTCACCGTCCTCGGCCTAATACACTGTTCCACGGAAGCGCAGCGTAAGCTCGAGGAACAGCACCTCATCTTTCGTTTAGGCACGCTACAGCCCTCTGGACTCAATATCGAGTTCAACAATTTTAGATCATAACCTCAGCTCCAATCACATTTATAATTTATTTTTTCCACCCTTTTATTTGCCCCCCCCACCTTTTTTTTCCTCCTAGAAGCTGGCAGCTGTCCTTCATTCTGCCAGTGGATTTCACACTTCTTTCAGCCTTAATCTGTCACATTAACACCACCTCTAGCCTTGCATATCTCTTAATGTCTCTTAATGTCTCTTCATCTCCCCCTTTGTTCTTTTATCCCCTCCCCCTTTTCCCAGCTTTACTCTGGCCTTAAATCTATTTGATTTCCGGCTCTTCACAGTTCTGACGAAAGGTCATCGACCTGAAACGTTAACTCTGTTTCTCTCTCTACGGATGCTGCCTGGCCTGCTGAGTTTTTCCAGCGTTTTCTGTTGTTGTTTCAGATTTCCAGCATCCGCAGTATTTTGCTATCGTACTGAATTTGGATGATCAGCCATGATCTCATCGAATGGCGGAGCAGGCTCGAGGGGCCGAATGGCCTACTCCTGCTCCTATCTTCTATGATTCTATGAGGAGGATTCTTGTGATGACTTTCCCTGTGGCAGACAGCAGGGAAACTGCTCTGGAATTACCACAATCGGACTTGTCACCTTTCATGAAGATGATCCCCAGGGCTGTGTTGGCCAATCAGATCCGAGGTCTGTTTTGGCCAATCTGATTCCAGGGCTGTCTGTCAATCACAGCCTGTCCGGCCCGCCTCCCGCGCGTTGGGGGCGCCAGGCCCCGCTCCCCGCTGGGAGCTGTAGTCCGAAGTCCCGGATGGCGGCGGCTCGGCCCCGGAACTACCAGTCCCGGCATGCTGCGCGCGCGGACCCGCACAGGCGCAGTTGCAGCGGGGTGTGGTGTGGCGCAGGCGCAGTGTGGCCGGGGAGCGGGGCCGCGCTGGCGCAATCGCAATCGCAGTGTGGTCGGGCCGGCCGGTGTTAACATGGCGGCTTATGTGGAAATCATCCGGCGCGAGTTCCCCGACATCGACTCCGAGCTCTTCCAATACGTGACAGGTGAGGGGCCGGCTGGGCCGGCGCGGACCTCCCGGGGGACTGGGCTGCGTTTGCGGGCTGCTCCCGCAGGGATTTGGGGCCTGGGCCCGGCTCCCGGGGAAAGGATGCCCGCGGCTGGGCTTGGGCCTGGGGCCTCTCTGCCCAGCGCTGCCACCATTTGCCCCGTGCGGAGCCGGAGGCCGCTCTAGGAGTGTCGGCATGTCGGTCTCACTCTCTGCTCTGGGTCCCAAGGTCGGGGGTCAGACGGAGCCTCGGTTTAACGTCTCATCCGAAAGACGGCACCTCCGACAGTGCGGCGCTCCCTCAGCACTGCCCCTCCGACAGTGCGGCGCTCCCTCAGTACTGCCCCTCCGACAGTGCAGCGCTCCCTCTGTACTGCTCCTCCGACAGTGCGGCGCTCCCTCAGTACCGCCCCTCCGACAGTGCAGCGCTCCCTCAGTACTGCCCCTCCGACAGTGCGGCGCTCCCTCAGTACTGCCCCTCCGACAGTGCGGCGCTCCCTCAGTACCGCCCCTCCGACAGTGCGGCGCTCCCTCAGTACTGCCCCTCCGACAGTGCGGCGCTCCCTCAGTACTGCCCCTCCGACAGTGCGGCGCTCCCTCAGTACTGCCCCTCCGACAGTGCGGCGCTCCCTCAGTACTGCCCCTCCGACAGTGCGGCGCTCCCTCAGTACTGCCCCTCCGACAGTGCGGCGCTCCCTCAGTACTGCCCCTCCGACAGTGCGGCGCTCCCTCAGTACTGCCCCTCCGACAGTGCGGCGCTCCCTCAGTACTGCCCCTCCGACAGTGCGGCGCTCCCTCAGTACTGCCCCTCCGACAGTGCGGCGCTCCCTCAGTACTGCCCCTCCGACAGTGCGGCGCTCCCTCAGTACTGCCCCTCCGACAGTGCGGCGCTCCCTCAGTACTGCCCCTCCGACAGTGCAGGCGCTCCCTCAGTACTGCCCCTCCGACAGTGCGGCGCTCCCTCAGTACTGCCCCTCCGACAGTGCGGCGCTCCCTCAGTACTGCCCCTCCGACAGTGCGGCGCTCCCTCAGTACTGCCCCTCCGACAGTGCGGCGCTCCCTCAGTACTGCCCCTCCGACAGTGCGGCGCTCCCTCAGTACTGACCCTCCGACAGTGCAGGACTCCCTCAGTACTGACCCTCCGACAGTGCAGGACTCCCTCAGTACTGCCCCTCCGACAGTGCAGCGCTCCCTCAGTACTGCCCCTCCGACAGTGCGGCGCTCCCTCAGTACTTCCTCTCCGACAGTGCGGCGCTCCCTCAGTACTTCCTCTCCGACAGTGCAGCGCTCCCTCAGTACTGCTCCTCCGACAGTGCGGCGCTCCCTCAGTCCTGCTCCTCCGACAGTGCGGCGCTCCCTCAGTCCTGCCCCTCCGACAATGCCCAGCTCCCTCAGTACTGCACTTGGAGTGTCGGCCTGGATTTTTGTGCTCAAGTCTCAGGGCCCCAGAATCCACGAGGCATTAAACCGGCGCCCTGGCTGTCTGTTTGGGTTGCACAAGTTGGACCATAACTCATCTCATTGCAAGGGTGTTAGCCTTAAGTCAGTGGGTAGCACTCTTGCCTCTGAGTCAGAAGGTTGTGGCTTCAAGTCCCACTCCATATATTTGAGCACAAAAATCTAGGCTGACTCTCCACTGCAGTACTGAGTGAGTGCTACACTGTAGGAGGTGCCGTTTTTCGGAGGAGACGTTAAACCGAGGCCCATCTGCCTTCTCGGGTGGGCGTAAAAGATCCCGTGGCACTATTTCGAAGAAGAGCAGGGAAGTTATCCCCGGTGTGCTGGCCAATATTTATTCCTCAACCAACATCACTAAAAAAAAAAACAATTATCTGATGCTTATCACCTTGTTTGTGGGATCTTGCTGTGTGCAGAATGGCTGCTGCATTTCCTACATTCCTACAAGGGCTTTGGAATATCCTGACGTCATAAAAGACCCTTTTATAAATGCAAGTATTTAGTTCCTTAAGAGGAGAATGGAATTAACCCATGTCACAAGGTTGTATGGGTGAGGAAGACGCTTCGATCCACAGCCGCTCATCGCAGCAGCTTAACTGCTTCTTAAAAGATTCCATTGCCCTCCCTGGATTCCATTGCACGTGTTGATCACTGTGTGAGGCTGTGACCCCTTATCCAAGTGCAGTAGTTTAGTTTATGATTTTGTTTATCTTCTTTTTCTCTGTTAGATCAATTTTTTTAAAAGGCTGAAAAGTCCAAGCCTTTCCTCACTGCTCAGTGCTGGCGCCAGGGATCAGGCTTATGGTTTTTTTCTGCACTTAACTCAAGTGGCTGGAACCCCGAGCTCTCTTTTGATTTAATTTTTAGCTGTTTCAGCTATTCATGGAGTCATGTCTATAAGTGGAAACAATAGCAAGTCATTCATCTTTGCTATTTGTGGAATCCTGCTCCCTTGTTTGCCATCACAGTCATTCATTGTATGGTTCAGTGCAGTGACTGTGTGACATGCTCTATAAATACATGTCTTTTGAAGTTTATTAACTGCTGATGAAAATTAATTGAAAGCCACTGTAACTAATGCCCCAATTCCCCAAACCAGGAAGTAAGTGGGGGAAATGGACTTTTACAGAAAGAAAATATTTTTTGAAAGTTCTGGTTTGTCCCCTCAAATAAAACTAGATCGTCTAGTGTAAAAATACAATTGGCTATCTAAGGAGAAAGATCCCTTTTTTTAGAGCTGTTTATGCTGTGGTTCAGATCTTTAGATGTGTTAAATCTGAATTTTAATAGTGCATATTCCTTCTCTGGTGTTACATTTGCCCAGGGTTAATTTGAAACCGACTGCTGATCCCATGGAGATTGATGTGGCACTTGGTGTTACACAGTCCACTCATGGCAGTGTTAATGTAACAGCACATAAGGAAGTCACTGCAACATTTTTCTCTCCGGTACATTTGGTTCCTGTATCGAGCCCTTTGTCCTCCCCAGCTTGACCATGATCTTGCTGTGAAAATCATGTGAATCCCTCGAACGGAAATTGTATGGGATCAGACACATCGTAATGAGCAGACCTGATGCTGTAACACAAGATGACTTGAAGTATGGTTAGCAAGTCCAGCTCGACCTCATCCAGAACAGAGCGGTCCTCTTGATCGGCACCCCATCCACTAGATTAAATATCTACTCCCTCCACCACCGGCGTACCGTGGCTGCCGTGTGTACAACAACAACAACTTGTATTTATATAGCGCCTTTAATGTAGTAAAACGTCCCAAGGCGTTTCACAGGAGTGTTATAAGATAAAAAATTTGACACTGAGCCACATGAGAAATTAGGGCAGGTGACCAAAAGTTTAGTCAAAGAGGTAGGTTTTAAGGAGTGTCGAGGAGGAAAGAGATGTAGCGAGGCAGAGAGGTTTAGGCAGGGAATTCCAGAGCTTAGGGCCCAGGCAACAGAAGGCACGGCCACCAATGGTGGAGCGATTATAATCGAGGATCCTCAAGATGGCAGAATTAGAGGAGCACAAATATCTCGGTGGGGGGGGGGGATGGTTGTGGGGCTGGAGGAGATTACAGGGATAGGAAGGAGCGAGGCCATGGAGAGATTTGAAAACAAGGATGAGAATTTTGAAATCGAGGTGTTCTTTAACCGGGAGCCAATATAGGTCAGCGAGCACAGGGGTGATGGGTGACTTGATGCGAGTTAGGACACGGGCAGCCGAGTTTTGGATGACCTCAAGTTTACGTAGGGTAGAACGTGGGAGGCCAGCCAGGAGTGCGTTGGAATAGTCAAGTCTAAAGGTAACAAAGGCACAGATGAAGGTTTCAGCAGCGGATGAGCTGAGGCAAGGGCGGAGGCGGGCGTTGCTACGGAGGTGGAAATGGGCGGTTTTAGTTATGCCGCTGATATGTGGCCGGAAGCTGATTTCATAGTCAAATATGACACCAAGATTGTGAACAGTGTGGCTCAGCCTCAGACCAATGTTAGGGAGAGGGATGGAGTCAGTGGCTAGGGAACGGAGTTTGTGGCGGGGACCAAAAACAATGGCTTCGGTTTTCCCAATATTTAATTGGAGAAAATTTCTGCTCATCCAGAACTGGATGTCGGACAAGCAGTCTGACATTTAGCGACCGTGGCAGGGTTGAGAGAAGTGGTAGTGAGGGAGAACTGGGTGTCGTCAGCGTACATGTGGAAACTGACGCCGTGTTTTTGGTTGATGTCGCCAAGGGGCAGCCTGTAGATAAGAAATAGGAGGGGCCAAGGATAGATCCTTGCGGGACACCAGAGGTAACGATGCGGGAACGGGAAGAGAGCCGTTGCAGGTGATTCTCTGGCTACGATTAGATAGCTAAGAATTGAAGCAGGCGAGTGCAGTCCCACCCAGCTGGACGACGGTGGAGAGGCGTTGGAGAAGGATGGAGTGGTCAACCGTGTCAAAGGCTGCAGACAAGTCAAGAAGGACGAGGAGGGATAGTTTACCTTTGTCACAGTCACAAAGGATGTAATTTGTGACTTTGATGAGAGCTGTTTTGGTACTGTGGCAGGGTGGAACCTGATTGGCGGGATTCAAACATGGAGTTGCGGGAAAGATGGGCACGGATTTGGGAGGCGACAACAAGTTCAAGGACTTTGGAGAGGAAAGGGAGGTTGGAGATGGGGCGGTAGTTTGCAAGGACGGAGGGTTCAAGGGTTGTTTTTTTGAGGAGAAGGGTGATGACGGCAGATTTGAGGCGGATAGTACCTGAGGAGAGAACCATTAACAATGTCAGCTGACATGGTAGCCAGAAAAGGAAGTTGGGTGGTCAGCAGTTTGGTGGGAATAGGCTCGAGGGAGCAGGAAGTGGGTCTCATGGACAAGATGAGCGCAGAGAGGTCATGAGTGGAGATTGGAGAGAAACTGGAGAAAGATACGAGTTCAAGCCTAGGGCAGCCGGAACCTTGGAGGAAGTTTGGCCCGGTGGGCTAGGGGAAGGAAGGGAAGTGGCAGAGGCAGCTGAACGGATGGTCTCAATCTTGGAGACAAAGTCCATGAGCTCCTCACACTTGTTGTCAGAGGTGAGGGTGGAGGAGACAGGGGAGAGGGGTTTAAGGTGGTCAGCAGTGGAGACTAGAAGCCGGGGTTTATCTTTGCATTCCAGAATGATTCTGGAATAGTGAGCAATTTTGGCAAACCCGTGACCATCACTCCTTAATAGGGCAAGGACAGCAGATGCATGGGAACACCATCGCCTCCCCATTCTCCTGAATCACACACCATTTCATTTACATATATCACCGTTTGTTCCTTAGTCGTCGCTGGGTCAGAATCTTGGAACTCCCTACCTAACAGCAATGTGGGAGTACCTTCACACGGACTGCAGCGGTTCAAGGAGAAGACCCACCACCACCTTCTTGGGGGCAACTAGGGATGAGTATTAAATGCCGGCCTTGCCCAGCTACACCCACATTTCAAGAATGAATTAAAAAAATCATGAAGAATGGCCACTTGGGGGAGTTACGGGAGGATGACTGAGTCCTGTGTAACCAGCAAGAGTTGACGCTTTCAGGAGTGCAGTAACTTAAAAATGTCTCACATTTTACTTGGTTAAAAGCTTTTTGATCTTCAGAATCAGTGCGGCATATCCGTGCAGAGTCCCTGAAGTAGGAAGTGCCTCAGTCCCCAGAACTAGCATCTCTTGCCTTCTATGAACAGGGGGAAAAAATTCACTTAAATTTAAACTTGAAGTTATTCACAACATAACATAAGAAATAAGAGCAGGAGTCGGCCATACGGCCCCTCGAGCCTGCTCCGCCATTCAGTAAGATCATGGCTGATCTTCAACCTCAACTCCACTTTTCCTGCCCGATCCCCATATCCCTTGATTCCCCTCGTGCCCAAAAACAACCAGCGACAACCACTTAATCGGTATCGGTTGATGTTGAGCAAATAGAAAACAACAGTATGTAGAAAACATAATTACTTTGAGAGTTGCTGCTTATTTAACCAATGCAACAATAACTTGCATTTATATACTGTAGCGCCTTTAATGTAGTAAAACATTGCAAGGCGCTTCACTGGAGCGTTATCAAACAAGATTTGACCCCGAGCCACATGAGATACCAGGACAGGTGACCAAAAGCTTGGTCAAAGAAGTAGGTTTTAAAGAGGGTCTTCAAAGAGGAGAGAGAAGTGGAGAGGCTTAGGGAGAGAATTCCAGAGCCTAGGGTCCAGGCAGCTGAAGGCACGGATGCCAATGGAACGACTAAAATCGGGGATGCGCAAGAGGCCAGAATTGGAGGAGCGCCGAGGCCTTGGAGGAATTTGAAAACCAGGATGAGAATTTTAAAATGGAGTCATTGCTGGACAGGGAGCCAGTGTACGTCAGCGAGCACAGATATGGGTGATGGGTGAACGGGACTTGGCGCGAGTTAGGATACGGCAACATAAACCCCTGCAGAAGCATGACTGCACATTCAATCTCGCAGCATTCTATTGGGTATGATGAATGTGTCTGGAAACAGTCGCGTCTAAAGGCTGTAGTGAATATTGTCAAAGAGCCTACGTGTGTGAAGGGGAGGGAGTTTATTTGCTGGTTTTCACCCCTCCCCCAGGGTTCCGATTCCACAGGCGCCAGTCAATCACTTCTACATCGGCTAAGTGGCCATTCTTTGTGTATGAGTATAGACTGACTATCAGTGGGCCATTCGATCATGGAGGACTCACAATGATCCTGTCCCCAGGAGCCAGTTGAGCAAAAGCTGTAGCTGATTTTCTTTTTCTTTCTCTCTCAGCTGAGGTTAGTTACATAGGATTACATCGGATATACGGCACAGAAACAGGCCATTCGGCCCAACCAGTCCATGCCGGAGTTTATGCTCCACTTGAGCCTCTCCTGTCTTTCCTCCTCGGAGCTGGCTCGAGGGGCTGAATGGCCTACTCCTGCTCCTATTTCTTATGTTCATCTAAATCTATCAGCATAACCCTCTATTCCCTTCTCCCTCATGTGCTTGTCCAGCCTCCCCTTAAATGCATCTATACTATTCGCTTCAACCACTCCCTGTGGTAGCGAGTTCCACATTCTCACCACTCTCTGGGTAAAGAAGTTTCTTCTGAATTCCCTATTGGATTTCTTGGTGACTATCTTATATTGATGGTCTCTAGTTTTGCTCTTCCCCACAAGTGGAAACATTCTCTCTGTATCCACTCTATCAAAACCTTTCATGATTTTAAAGACCTGTATTAGGTCACCCCTCAGCCTTTTTTCAAGAGAAAAGAGACCCAGCCTGTTGATCCTTTCCTGATATGTATACCCTTGTATTTCTGGTATCATCCTTGTAAATCTTCTCTGCACCCTCTCCAGTGCCTCTATATCATTTTTATAATATGGCGACCAGAACTGTACGCAGTACTCGAAGTGTGGTCTAACCAAGGTTCGATACAGGTTTAGCATAACTTCCCTACTTTTCAATTCAATCCCTCTAGAAATGAACCCTAGTGCTTGGTTTGCATTTTTTTTGAGAAGTCGCACAACACCAGGTTATAGTCCAACAGCTTTATTTGAAATCACAAGCTTTCGGAGCTGCTGCTCCTTCGTCAGGTGAAGTGAAGAAATACATATGGGCACAGCATATATAGTCAGAGAACAATGCCAGACGACTACAGTTAATCTTTCTAACTGCCCTTTATCACAAAAAGGGCAGTTAGAAAGATTAACTGTAGTCGTCTGGCATTGTTCTCTGACTATATATGCTGTGCCCATATGTATTTCTTCACTTCACCTGACGAAGGAGCAGCAGCTCCGAAAGCTTGTGATTTCAAATAAAGCTGTTGGACTATAACCTGGTGTTGTGCGACTTCTCACTTTTGTCCACCCCAGTCCAACACCGGCATCTCCACATCATGCTTTTTTTTTGGCCTTGCTAACCTGTATCGCAACTTTTAGTGATTTGTGTATTTGTACTCCGAGATCCCTTTGTTCCTCTACCCCACCTAGACTCGCACCCTCCAAGTGATAAGTGACCTCCCTGTTCTTCCTACCAAAATTCAACTTTTTAAAAAAGAAAGGGAATGTAACATCCCTGATCTTCTCACCCTTAACTTTATTTTTAAAAATCCTGATTTGTATATTTATGCTTGGTATAACAAGTTCACCTGCACAGCAGGATTGCTGGAAGTGTTGTTGAGTAATCTGTGGAAAAAAAACTTGTAACCACGCTAGCTGGATGAAACTTGTTGAAAACTGGCTGAGGCTCAGAGTGGAGACTCTCAGCCCGACAGCACAGCAGTTGATAGAGGTGGGAAATACATTTTTGGATTCGGGGCAATATTGGACAAAATAGTGGTGAAAGATAAGTACAGATGAGGGAGGCCAATCGGCCCAACTCGCTCATTCTTCCACAGAAACCTATGATTCCGGCCCCCGACTCAGCATCTAACTGCCCCTTGAATGACCCAAGGGCATTTGTCCCCACTACTCTTCTCTGGAGATCATTCCAGGAATTGCCCATTGTGTAGAATTGCTTCCTGACATCCGTTCTGAACTTGTCTTTTACCTTTTCTGTTTCACTTAGCAATTTATTTAACTCTGTAAGGTCCCCCCTTCATTCGTTTTGTTCCAAGTTTAAACATTAGGAAGTTACAGCATGAAGGGCAGTGGAGTGGAGTTTTTTCTCACTCCAAGGATAAATGAACGTTACCAAGAAGAGTCTTTGAAGTGACCAGTATAAATGGTTTGGGAGAGCAATTGAGTCGGTCTCTGGAGAAAGAGGCAATGGAGCAGATGTTGAGAAGGTGTATACGGGCTTGAGATTACTCAGAAGTGATGGGTATGTTGGGCCGAATGGTCTTTTTTTTTCTGCTTCAAAAAGTTCTTAAATGTGTAGTCAAAATGGAGTTGAGTAAGGAAACAAAATTTGGGGCACCAAATCCAAAATAGTGGCTCAGCCAAGCACATCTGCACAACTGATCAAATGGGATTTTGTATGTCACATTCTGGGGTGAATTTGAGGTGAGGTGCTTGAATTGCACAGGAGTTCCTAGAGTGCTGCGCAATGGTGCCAGTGAATGAAAGGAATACTCTTGGGGAGGCTCCAGGAAATTACACAGGATGGATACAGATGCAGAAGGCCTTTCAGCCTATCCTAGCTCCTCCATCTAAAAAGAACCTGTCGTCCCCAACACTGCATCAACCTATTACGTGATTCAAGTTTTCCCCCCAACTATCCTTTCCCCGGCCATTGATGACGTCACTTTCCCATAAAACACAAGGAGATGCCGACTCCATGAAGTTGGGTAAAACATACCTTGCATTTGTTATCTTAACATTTTTTAGTTTCTTCTATTTTTTCCCTCCCTCCCTCCCTTTACACTCACTCTGGTGTGTGTTTCCACAGGGTAATTTACTTTTAATCTAAAACACTGGCAGATACAGGGTACAGTTGTCTTGCAAACGTAATCCTTGTGAGCCTCACCTGGAATAATCATTTATACAAAAAAGAAAGTTCATGGGAATCACCTGCTGTGTGAAAGGGAGCAAGCGGCTAAAGGCAACACTTGAGGCTGATTTGTAAAGTAATAACTCCCATGTTCTGTAAATTGGCAGAAATGTGTAGGGATAAGCAAGTTTATTTTGAGATTAAGCACATTGTATCAGATCACGGAGTCTAAAACTGAGATAAGAACATTCTTGGGTTGCTTTGAGCTGACTCCTACAGTTGTGGGAGTATTGAAATTCCTGACTGTTGGTATTGTGGTTCATCTTTATGGCTGAATTGTAACTTGGCCAAATCCCCGGTGTGCTGTTAGCTGTTCTGAGCCTGGGGTGACAGTCGGTGGTGTGATAGTTGCCTCCATGCCACTGGGATAACCAGGGAAGGGGAAAAGTCAGCCGTGGATCACTTTCCTGATTGCTATTCAGTCTCCCCTTCTGGAAAGAAGCTGTTTGTTGTCAGACTGCTTGTCCAACATCCAGTCTTGGACGAACCTCAGTTTTACTCCAGCTAAACATTGGTAAGACCGAAACCATTGTCTTCGGCCCCCGTCACAAAGTCTGCACTCTATCCGCCAATTCAGTCCTCCTCTCAGGCTAAACCAGTCTGTTTGCAACCTTGGCGTTCTATTGGCGAGCCCTGAGCTCATTTTCTGACCTGTATGCTCTCCATTGCAAAGCCCGCCTACTTCCACCTCCGCAACATCTGTGTCCGCCCCTACCTCAGCCCTTCTGCTGCTGAAACCCTTGTCCTTGCCTTTGTCACATCCAGTCCCGTCTATTCCACTGCTCTCCAGGCCAGCCTCCCGTCCTTCACCATCGAAAACTTCAGCTCATCCAAAACTCTGCTGCCTGGATCCTATCCCGCACCAAGACCCGCTCACCCATCATCCCTATCCCGCACCAAGACCCGCTCACCCATCATCCCTATCCCGCACCAAGACCCGCTCACCCATCATCCCTATCCCGCACCAAGACCCGCTCACCCATCATCCCTATCCCGCACCAAGACCCGCTCACCCATCATCCCTATCCCGCACCAAGACCCGCTCACCCATCATCCCTATCCCGCACCAAGACCCGCTCACCCATCATCCCTATCCCGCACCAAGACCCGCTCACCCATCATCCCTATCCCGCACCAAGACCCGCTCACCCATCATCCCTATCCCGCACCAAGACCCGCTCACCCATCATCCCTATCCCGCACCAAGACCCGCTCACCCATCATCCCTATCCCGCACCAAGACCCGCTCACCCATCATCCCTATCCTCACTGAGCTACGTTGGCTCCTGGTCCCCCAATGCCTCAAATTTAAAATTGTCATTCTTATTTTTAAATCTCTTCATTTCCTCGTTCCTCCCTGTCTCTGTAATCTCCTCTGACTTTGACCTCTTGTACATTCCTTCCCTTTACCATTGGTGGCCGTGCCTTCAGCTATCTAGGCCCCCCGCTCTGGAATTCCCTTCTTAAGCCGCTCTACCTTCCTCTCCTCTTTAAGACCCACCTCTTTGACCAAGCTTTCGGTCAGCACTCCCAATATCTCCTTTGGCTCGGCTTCCATCTTTTCCTTTCGCCTTGGAGTGTTTTTTCTACATTAAAGATACTATGTAAATCGAAGTTGTGTGTGGGTGCTAGGTCTTGGCAGGATTGGGTTCACTGTGATGCCATCCCAGGTCAAATAGCCCTCCGTGTGGGCAACCCATCATGAAATGGCCGCTTAAGCAAAGTCCAGAGGGCGACAGGCCCTCAGCAGAAACTAGTACTTCCAGGAGAGGAGAAGGGGAGAAAATTGGCAATAAAAAGTTGAAACTTTTATATGGGTTTCAGTGACTGAGTTAGAATAATGTATCTTCAGAAATCTGCATCACAACTTCCACTATTGGAAGCTTTCTGTGCTGAATAACCTGATGGAGACAACACTGCATGGTCAAGTGTGAAGCTCAATCCAGGCTTTCAGACTTGTGACTTGGGAGTTTAGTAATCTTGTGTTCTCGATACTGGGCTGTTCCATGGATTTGGAGCTCCAAAACTGTGGAGCTGTTTCTCTAGAGAAAAGGGGTTCATTTCATGCAATATGTCTGGCAAATTATTTGGCACATAATAGTAGGAGGGAGCATGAGCTGAGAGATGAGAATGTGTGCTGAAGAAAGTTGTACTTTCTGTGGTTCTACATATCATGAGAAGTCGCACAACACCAGGTTATAGTCCAACAGATTTATTTAATTTTACAAGCTTTCGGAGCGGTTCGCTCCTTCCTCAGGTAAGTTAGCAGTGAGAGAATCTCCCAGAATTCACAATTTAAACACAGACAAAATCTATTCAAATCTTTCCCTACATCAAAGACACACTAAGAGTACAGCCAAGACAATGAGATGTGTCCCAGGGGGTCCAACGTGTCAAACCACCTGCTGGCTGCATATCCTGTCAATTTGTGTTGGTTCTTGTGTTAGTCTTTTTTAAAAAAAAAACCACCTGGGAAGACCGGCCATGATGTCAAGTCACGTTCTGTATCGTGACATGAACCCGATATCGCGATTGAGGCCATCCTCATGAGTGCGGAACTTGGCTATCAGTTTCTGCTCTATGATTTTGCGCTGTCGTGTATCCCGAAGGCCGCCTTGGAGAACGCTTACCCGCAGATCCGAGGCTGAATGCCCCTGGCTGCTGAAGTGTTCCCCGACTGGGAGGCAACCCTCCTGCCTGGCGATTGTTGAGCGGTGTCCGTTCATACGTTGTCTCAGTGTCTGCATGGTCTCGCCGATGTACCATGCTCTGGAGCATCCTTTACTGCAACGTATCAGGTAGACAACGTTGGCCGAGTCACATGAGTATGTACCGTGTACCTGGTGGGTAGTGTCCTCACGTGTGATGACGGTATCTGTGTTCATGATTTGGCATGTCTTGCAGAGGTTGCCGTGGCAGGGTTGTGTGGTGTCTTGGTTGCTGTTCTCCTGAAAGATGGGTAATCTGCTGCGAACGATGGTACTTTTGAGGTTAGGCGGCTGCTTGAAGGCGAGTAGTGGAGGAACATTAAATAAATCTGTTGGACTATAACCTGGTGTTGTGCGACTTCTCATTTTTGTCCACCCCAGTCCAACGCCGGCATCTCCACATCACTACATATCATGGACACAGCAAAGGCAATGCTTTCCTCGGCTTAGCTGCAGGAATTCTTGTGTTCTGGCCAGCAATCTAAAAGCTGCTCTGTCCTGTAGGATGGAGTGTAGCTACCTTGTGAGCTGGCGGCTGTGCTTTCAGAAGAATGTGCACCTCTCTGTTCAAATTGGTTGCTGAGTTTTGCCTATGAGAACAGAAGTGACTACACTCCAAAAAGTAATTAATTAGCTGTGAACCACTTTGCGACGTCCTGAGAACGTGAAAGGTGCTATATAAATGCAAATGTTTTTATTATATACTGCAGAAGTGCCTCAAACACCAAGTGTTCCCTCTGAGGTCATTGCCTAAAGTGGGAATGAGAATCAGAATTGTTTTCAATGCCTCCAATTTTAGTATCGTCTGCAAATTTCGTCATAAAATATGGTATTGTCTAACTTACCATGAGCGGCGTCACAAGAGAGCTGCTAATATATAGTATTTGGAACAAGGTCAAGTTTTATTTTTCCTTTAAGAAACCAAGCCAAGGAGTTTTACCATTGCTTTGCAATTCCTAAAACTGGATAGCAGACCACGCCATGTAGGGGCACAAATGCACCATGCTACCTTAAGGGCAAAATGCATTGCACCCACTCTTGCGGGTGTAGGAAGATGAAGGGAAGCAATGCTCATGAAATAGGTGCGTCTCTAATACAGCGTAACTAACTTCTTCTTAAGAGGTACAACCTCGGGATATATTGCTTAAAGGTCAGCTTCAATACACCGCGTCACCGTGTGTTGAGACCTCAGTGTGCCCCTGCGGTTTCCCCACGCAGTGAGCTGCCGATTTCAACCGTGCAGTTGCCAAGTGGAGGCCAATGTGCACAGAAGGAGATGGTAAAACAACAGGATTAATAGCCCTATTTTAAGGTGCTGGGTGGGAGCTGGGGCAATCCTCATCATAGTCCATTTCCTCCTTTTGCTGCAGAGCAAGAGGAGGAGAGTGAGCAGCACTGAATCCCAGTTTGGCGGGCTTTGAATGGAGGCCTAGTGGTGCCCTGAACATCAATCTACCGAGTGTCACAGATGGAAGTGGGCTGAATGTGGCCGGGGTGCCATTGAGTACCAGTACTGCAGCGCATAGATTTTCAAATGGGTCCGCGGGGAGCGGGGTAAACCCGTACTCTGGGATTGCACTATCTTTCGAATTCTTTCTGCATCTTTTGACTTGGTATGTTGTTTCTGTTGTTGCATACTAATAAGCACGTAATGCAATGATGGTCCTGTTTTTCTTTGGATAGCTGTCACTGTCTTCTGGAATTTAGCATAGAGGTCCCTGGGAATGCGTTTCCCCCACGCAGAAAGGTCAACCACTTTTAAGTGAATGAAATTTATTCAAATGTTTCATAGAATCATAGAAATTTATGGCACAGAAGGAGGCCATTCAGCCCATCGTGTCCATGCCGGTCGACAAAGAGCTATCCAGCCTAATCACAGTTTCCAGCTCTTGGTCCGTAGCCCTGCAGGTTACGGCACTTCAAGTACATATCCAAGTACTTTTTAAATGTGATGAGGGTTTCTGCCTCTACCACCCTTTCAGGCAGTGAGTTCCAGACCCCCACCACCCTCTGGGTCAAAAGAAAATTCTCCTCAACTCCCCTCTAATCCTCTACCAATTACTTTAAATCTATGCCCCCTGGTTAGTGACCTCTCTGCTAAGGGAAATAGGTTTGTTAGACCTTGACTTGTTTTTTCAATATGATCCCCATTAGGTTTACTTTGGATTGTTTTGAAGGTCAGTAAGCTGTTTATGTCGCAATGGGCGCTGCCAGCTACCATGAGTAAGGTTGCAGTGTGGCACCGATCTTCGACTTCCCAACTGGGAAAGGTACTTTTAAACCTTTCGTCTGAACCCAAGTTATTTAGCTGCACCTGCCTCCCTAGCTTTCTAGAATTAGATGCTTGTCATAAAAACAAAATACAAGAGGGACGTGAGGAACAAACGAACAAACCTGCTCCTTTTACATGCCTTGGCCGCCTGTACCCACCGTCTCATCTGATCCCTCAATTTCTCTTATTGAACTCGTGTATGCTTCAGTGGTCGTCCCTAGTAATGTATACCACACCTCTTCCCATTGGGTGGAAAAAGCATCCCTCCCTCTCCTTGCCTTCCCTTCTTCCTCCAGACCTCTCTATTTTTAACCATGTTGGCTATAAGGTGTAATACTATGGCCTAGACGGAAGGTAGATGTGCTTTTGAATGGCAGCTTGTGTCCTTGCAGCATGCAGTCAATCCTTAAGGTTTATCCCTGGAATATAGAAGGTTGATTTGATTGATGTTTTTAGGATTTTGAAAGGAATTGATCGGGTGGATAGAGAGAAACTTTTTCCACTGGTGGGGGAGTCTAGGACAGGGGGACAGAACCTTAAAATCAGAGCCAGACCATTCAGGAGAGAAGTTAGGAAACACTTCTTCACACAAAGTGTGGTAGATGTGTGGAACTGTCTCCCACAAAAAGCAGTAGATATTAGCTCAACAATAATTCGAAATCTAAGATCGATAGTTTTTTGCTAGCCAAGGGTATAAAAGGATATGGAGCCAAGGCGGGTGGATGGAGTTCGGATACAGATCAGCCATAGAATGGTTACAACACAGAAGAGACCATTTGGCCTGTCGAACCTGTGCCGGCTCTCTGCAAGAGCACTTCAGCTGGTCCCCCTCCCCCACCCTTTCCCTGTAGCCCTGCACATTTTTTTCCTTCAGGTATTTATCCAATTCCATTTTGAAAGCCACGATTGAGTCTGCCTCCACCACCCTTTCAGGCAGTGCATTCCAGATCATAACCACTCGCTGCATAAAAAAGTTTTTCCTCATGTCGTCTTTGGTTCTTTTGCCAATCACCTTAAATCTGTGTCCTCTGGTTCTCGACCCTTCTGCCAATGGGAACAGTTTCTCTCTATTGACCCCTCATGATTTTGAACACCTCTATCAAATCTCCACTCGACCTTCTCTGCTCCAAGGGGAGCAACCCCAGCTTCTCCAGTCTATCCACGTAACTGAAGTCCCTCATCCCTGGAATCATTCTCATAAATCTTTTCTGCACCTTCTCTAAGGCCTTCACATCCTTCCTAAAATGCAGTGCCCAGAATTGGACACAATACTCCAGTTCAGGTCGAACCAGTGGTTTATAAAGATTCATCATAACTGCCTTGCTTTTGTACTCTATGCCTCTGTTTATGAAGCCCAGGATCCTGTATGCTTTTTTAACCACTTTCTTAACATGTCCTGCCACTTTCAACGATTTGTGCACAAACACCCCCAGGTCTCCCTGTTCCTGCACCCCCTTTAGAATTGTACCCTTTAGTTTATATTGCCTCTCCTTGTTCTTCCTACCAAAATGTATCACTTCGCACTTTCCTGCGTTAAATTTCATCTGCCACATGTCCGCCCATTTCACAAGCCTGTCTGTCTGTCTTGAAGTCTATCACGATCCTCCTCGCTGTTCACTATACTTCCAAGTTTTGTGACATCTGCAAACTTTGAAGTTGTGCGCTGTACACCCAAGTCCAAGTCATTAATATATATCAAGAAAAGCAGTGGTCCTAGTACCGACCCCTGTGGAACACCACTGTATACCTTCCTCCAGTCCAAAAAACAACCGTTCACCATTACTCTGTTTCCTGTCACTTAGCCAATTCCGTATTCATGCTTCCACTGTCCCTTTTATTCCATGGCTGCACTGCCGGTGGTGCCGTTCTTCGGATGAGACGTTAAACCGAGGTCCCGTCTGCTCTTTCAGGTGGATGTAGAAGATCCACATGGCACTATTTCGAAGAAGAGCAGTTATCCCCAGTGTCCTGATCAACATAACAAAAAACAGAGTTCTGACGAAAGGTCATCGACCTGAAACGTTAACTCTGTTTCTCTCTTCACAGATGCTGCCTGACCTGCTGAGTATCTCCAGCATTTTCTGTTTTTATAACAAAAAACAGATTATCTGGTCATTATCACATTGCTGTTTGTGGGAGCTTGCTGTGCGCAAATTGTCTGCTGCGTTTTGGTCATTACAACAGTGACTACACTTCAAAAGTACTTAATTGGCTGTAAAGCGCTTTGGGACGTCTGGTGGTCGTGAAAGATGCTGTGTAAATCCAAGTCTTTCTTTCTTTTCATGGGCTTCAACTTTGCTGGCAAGCCTATTATGTGGTACTTTATCAAATGCCTTTTGGAAATCCATGTACACCACGTCAACCGCATTGCCTCATCAACCCTCTATGTTACCTCATCAAAAAACTCGATCAAGTTAGTTAAACACAATTTGCCTTTAACAAATCCGTGCTGGCTTTCCTTAATTAATCCGCACTTGTCCATGATCTCATTGAATGGCGGAACAGGCTCCAGGGGCTGAATGGCCTCCTCCTGTTCCTATGTTTCCATCAGATTCACCCAATCTGGGCGATGTGACTCTTCAGATTTGCATAGTGTCTTTAACCTGTTTATGACCAGTAATTACTTTTTAAGTCAGTATCCTTCACACTGCATCAAGTGTCTTATGGTATTTGGCTTCTTGTCCAGTATGACAGTGCGCGTCCTAGAATGCTGAGGGATGTCAGAGAGGAAACAGCAGAGGCTCTGACTGCAACCTTTCAAACATCCTTCAATGTGGAAGTTGTGCCAAAGGGCTGGAGGGTTGCCAATTTGTTGAAGAAGGGAAAAAAGAATGAACCAGGTAACTGGAGACCAGTCAGCTCAACGTTCGCAGGGAGTAAGCTTCTCGAGGTCATATGTGGGGAAAAACCGCGCATGCGCGTAAATTTGAATGGGCCGCGCAGCCAGTTAAAGGGCCCGCACACTGAAAAAAGAGGGAACATTGTTTAGGATCATTCTTTTTTGTGCAGAGGGTTGTTGCGAGATGGAAAGTCCCACCAGTGGAGGAAGCAGAATTCAGAATGGCTTTTAAAGGGAAAGTGCATAAATATTTGAAAAAGAGAAAATTAAAAAGGTGAGGGGAACGAGACTCTGAATCGCTCTTTCAGAGGGCTGACGCAGGATGGAGGGAAGGAATGGCCTCCTCGTGCTGAGAAATTCTATAATTCAGAGCCCTACACCTCAAATTTGTCTTTCCAAAGTTTGATGCAGTATTTATAAGAATTACAATTTTTCTTCAAAGCTGGGCTGAAATCTTGGGTGCAGTTATACTGCGGTACCAGTATGAGACCAGTGCTAGCTTAGTGTAATGCAGATCTGGCAGACCTGAGATATACTGTTGGCTGCGAATGACTAGGTAGGAACAGCAGAGTTATGTGCATTCACAGGTGTCCGGCTGTTTGTAATGAGCCAATGGGATAGTTTGCTGCCAGTGGTCTAATTCGCTGCCTGGGAACGTTTTAGTTTTGTGTTGCACTGGGTGCAGTTATACTGCAGCTGGTACAGAAATAGTGTGGTGTGATCTTGAGAGACATTCCCACTGTTTGCTGCAATGTATATAGCTATTAGTTTGGCAACTTTGCATACAAGTCATACCACACAACTTGTGTTGGTGAAAATGGTGCTGTGCAGTTGTCTGTTCAAATCAGAACACTCCATGTAAATCCCCAATAGTGAACTGTACAGAATAAGAATCTTGCTGCAGTTGAGAGACTGGTCAGGAGATGCACAGGAAACCCTGTACAATGCTTCAGGGTCGTCCCTGGAGTTTCGACTGAACTTTTGCGAGTTTGGTATAATCTTTAGAACGTTGGTGCCCTTTCTGCCAGAGCTGCTGACTGCAATAGGAGACCCTTCCCTCGTATTTGGTTCCACAGGAAATACATTTCTAACTCTGTTTATGGCAAATACTGATCAGACATTGGATGACAACACCAGCTGTATTGGGTGAATGCGCCCAGCTATTGGAAAGGATGGTTGCTGTCTTTTATAGTGACAGACCTGTACCCACCAGTACTGTACCCCAGTTTTATACAGTGACAGACCTGTACCCACCAGTACTGTACCCAGTGTTATACAGTGACAGACCTGTACCCACCAGTACTGTACCCCAGTTTTATACAGTGACAGACCTGTACTCACCAGTACTGTACCAGTGTTATACAGTGACAGACCTGTACCCACCAGTACTGTACCCGTGTTACAGTGACAGACCTGTACCCACCAGTACTGTACCCCAGTGTTATACAGTGACAGACCTGTACCCACCAGTACTGTACCCCAGTGTTATACAGTGACAGACCCGTACCCACCAGTACTGTACCCGTGTTACAGTGACAGACCCGTACCCACCAGTACTGTACCCGTGTTACACAGTGACAGACCTGTACCCACCAGTACTGTACCCGTGTTAGTGACAGACCTGTACCCACCAGTACTGTACCCGTGTTACACAGTGACAGACCTGTCCCCACCAGTACTGTATCCCAGTGTTATACAGTGACAGACCTGTACCCACCAGTACTGTACCCCAGTGTTATACAGTGACAGACCTGTACCCACCAGTACTCTACCCTAAAGCTATACTGCTCAAAATGCAAGTTTGGAAGGACAACATCTATAATTGTGCTGCTTGATGTTTTTCACAGTTCAAGTGGACAATGTATGAAAACTCCACACACTTCACTGAAATCAACAGGCAGTACTGGTAATTTGTCCTCTTTTTTGTGCCCAGCTGCTCGAAGTTTATCGTGTGGTATACAATATGCTGTCTGTGTGTTGGAACCTACTTTGCTTATCTTTGTAAGTGTGTTTAAAACTCAAAGTGAGGATAGGGTGTTGTTTCCCTCAGGTGTGCTGGACAGCAGTGCTGCTGATTTTGAATCCGTTGATGAGATTTTTGAGGCGATTGGCGACGTTCTCCAAGAAGTGTCGGTCTCAAAAAATGAAGATGACGTGCGAGAGATTTGTCAAAAAATGTTTAATACCCTTAAACTGTGAGTAAATATTTTCATTCAAACTTCTTTTGTTTCTGAATGTTTTGGTGAGCAAGATGAAAGGTGTTAGTGGTTGGAAATGAAACTCTTGA
The DNA here is from genome assembly GCA_030390025.1 of Squalus acanthias. Taxonomy (NCBI): domain Eukaryota; kingdom Metazoa; phylum Chordata; class Chondrichthyes; order Squaliformes; family Squalidae; genus Squalus; species Squalus acanthias. The sequence goes on along the minus strand of CM059429.1, from coordinate 1,275,541 downwards.
AAACAGCCAGTGTCAACATCAAGCGCTGCTGGGTCAGGTTTAGCAGGGCCCCCATGCAGAGCAAAACTTTCTACCCGAGCAGCACACTGCAGCAATGCAAACATGTCAGGCTTGTGCATTATTCAAGGGTCACGGTGCACCACAGAATGATGGGACACCTTTTAGCCTGCGATTTTCCCACCTGCTTTAAATTAATGCAGCATTGGGCAATTGCCAAGTAAACGCTCGTACTTCCATGCAGATTGGAGGAAAACCTTTCAAGTCACAAGTTCCATCAAATAGTTTTGTAAGGCCTTTCACTTGTCCCGTGAAAGGGGGTGCAATTCCCCACATTACACGAAAGAAAGAAGAGGGTGAAATGTAGTCAAAGAGGGTCTTTGCGGGGGTTTTAGAAGGCAGAGTGAGCACAGCGATAGGGAGGGAGTTCTCGATGGTGGGGCAGGATGGCTGAAGGAAGGAGTCACTGATGGAGGAGTGAACAGAACAAGGAATATGAAGTAGGCTGTTGTTGGAAGACCAGAGGATGTGAGCAAGGGTGCAAGACTGCCATCGATTGTTGAGGCTGTGCAGGGATTTAAAGGTGAGAAGATGCGTGTTGGTGAATTTTCTGGGACACCGGGACCCAGTGGAGCTTGGTGAGAGTTGGTGATGGGGGTGAGAGTCTCGATGCGGGCAAGGACGTGGCCAGGCTCTTTTGGGTGACTGACAGTTTGTGAATGGTGTTAGCAGGGAGCATGTTGGATTTCCAGTCACAAGATGGTAATAGTGTGGATTAGGGTTTCGCTGGCAGAGATGGAGGCCGATGGGATGTTGCAGAGACTAAGAGAAATATTGGGGAGGGGGGGAAGCTGACATCGCGAGTAAGTTCCGCACCTCTGTGAAGTGCTCTGTACTGGCAAAAGGATATTGATCTGCACAATCAGGAAAGATTGAGCAGGCTGAGGCTCTCTTCTCTGCTAAAGAGAAGACCAGAGAAGAGACTTGATGGTGGTCTTTAAAATGATGAGGGGGTTCAGTAGGGTGGATGTGGAGAAACTGTTTTCACTTGTGGGTGAGTCCAGAACAGGGGGGCATAAGTACAAGATAGTCACAAACAAATCAAGTAAAGAATTTAGATGCAATTTCTTTAGAGTGTGGTGAGAATGTGGATCTCGCTGCCACATGGACTGGTTGAAGCAGAGAGAATTGATGTATTTAAGGGGAGACTTGATGCATACAGGAGGGAGAAGGGAATAGAGGGATACGGGGACAGGGTGGGAAGAGGTAGTTAGAGTGGGAGGAGGCTCGTGTGGAGTATAAACACCAGCAGAGACCAGGTGGGCCGAATGGCCTGTTTGTGTGCTGTGCAATCTATGCAAGCGTGAGCTGGCAGCCAGAGAAGGAAATGGAGTCGAGACCTCAGGTGCATTGATGTTTGTAGAAGCCAAACAGGTTGGCTTCAGTTTTGCGAACACTAAGCTGGACAGTGAGAGAAAGAGAATGAGTACCATTGAATCCCAGTTTGACCAATGTCTCATGACCAGGGAGGTCATGAATGAAAGGGTGAACAGGCGATTAGCGACAAATCGACCTCACTGTAATAAAAGGAGCTGCTGTACGCAAGATTGAAACTTTATCTAAACCCTGTGTTGGTCCATTTATGCATTACTGTAACCATAATGATTCATTATAATAATTTACAGAATCTTAGATGTACGTTTGTGAACAGTTGAGGTCGGTGGTTTATTGCCGTACTCTGTACCACCCAGGCTCACAGCTGGTGTAACTCTTTGTTTTTACTTAGCAGCAATACATCCAACTCCTCAAAACAAAACGTGCTGCTGAAAGCTCCGATACAGCTCTCGAAAATGACTGGCCACTCTGGTAAGCAATGCATTCAAGAGTGCTCTCGTTTCTTGTATGTTGTGGAACTTGTATCGTTTGACCCACTCTTTTATATTGCCAGTTTCTTTACCCCTTTCCTGAAAGCCTTGACTTGACTCTTGCTAAAAGTGTGGTTCACAGGTTCTGGGTGCCCTCCGTTATCCCGCCCAAGAGATCGTTCTTTCTGAGCGACCTTAACTATTGAGTGTCGGCAGACCGTGCTGATGTGGGGCATCAAAGATGAGCCTGATCCTGTCTTTACCCCAAGTCCAAGCTTCCAGCGAGGGTCGCTGGATCAGGATCGGGAGCACGATCCCTGGCTGGTTGTTTTCCCTCTCTAGCCGAGGGGCTCGGAAGCCGTTTGCCGTCACCGGTGAGATCAGCTGACCCATCACAGACTCAAGTCTGGGGCCTTTCTGGACAATGTCTTATCTGATCGTTGCCAAACAGCTGACTCATTTGGGGAGCTCAAACCATTTATCAACTCAAAAATGAAAACCGTCTGAGGTGTGGAAGATGTTCAACACGTGTACTTGTTCCCATTGGAGTCAAATCAATTGCAAGAGGATTCACGAGAGGGCTTCACGATGCACAGCTGCAATGAAGTTGCAAACTTGCCGTTACCGCGATTTCACAGAGCACGGTGTGTGGGAAGTGACGTTTGTGGATCTGGCCACAAATGTTCTCTGTTGTTGGGGAAAGGTTTATACAGAGATCCTATCTTGTCTTCATTTGATGTCCACACATTGTGCCCTTTACACCATGAGTCATTAGATAGCAATCGGATGTAGGATCCCTGCTTGATTCTTTTTTCTCCTCGTGGCCCAGGGTACTGGTGCCGGTTTGAATATCCCTACCACTGCCTTGGCTGAGATTGGCTAGTAGCACAGAATGGGGATTGAGCTCGGGATCTATCCAGTCTGTATAGCTCAACACCACATTCGGAAGTGCACATTTTAACTGAGGAGTCGGGGGAATTCTCTAGTTTTTAACTTGCAGTCTTAGAAAAATCTGTTACTTTAACGCCTCCTTTGGTACTTTATTGAACTTTGTTTACAAACACAGAGACTTGAGTAGTTTCAGGTTATCAAGCTAAACGCCATCCAGGACAAATCAGTACTCTTGATCGACACCCCATCCATCACCTTAAACATCCACTCCCTCCACCACCGGCGCACCGTGGCTGCAGTGTGTACCATCTGCAGCAAGTGGCTATGGCTTCTTCGGTAGGACCTCCACCACTTAGAAGGACTAGGGCAGCAGGCGCATGGGAACAGAACCACCTCCAAGTTCCCCTCCAAGTTCCCCTCCAACCATCCCGACTTGGACATATAATGGCCATTCCTTCGTCGTCACTGGGTCAATATCCTGGAACTCCCTCCCGAACAGGGAGTACTTTCACCACAAGTTGAATAGGACCAGAAAAGATTAATTTAGCTAAGTGAAAAGTAAATTTCGAACAGAAAGAACTCCTTTACTGAAAGGATGAATGTTTGGATTAATCTACCAAGGGATTAATAGAGACAAGCAGTTAAAATGCTCCGCCTGTAGACTGAGGGTACTGGAGGGGCAAGTTCCATTTGGCCAAATGGCCTTACCTTGTCTTCAGTGTCAGCTTCTTACTAGGTGCCTGAAATAGAAGGCAGTCGAACCAGCACAAACACCTTAATAAGCCCAACCTTTCCAAAAGATAAACATTGCAGTAGCTCTACTAATAACCTGAATGGGCCAAATTGTTGCTTTCACAAGTATCATTCAAGCTGCTCTCTGCTGCGCCCTATTTTCCTGTGGTTTAGGTACATTATTGATCTGCATTGTATTCTTTTTGTCACTCCTTGTTACATTGTTAGGTTTTTAACCCATTTGCTGCCTTGGGCTTAGCATCACTGGCTTCCCCCCTACAAACCAGGTGTCATCTTTACTTGCCCAGTAACTAGGTAAACACAGTGAGACCCACCCGTCAAGCAGAGAGCCCTTATGTCATTGCTTTTTGCTGGAATATACTCACATGCCGTCTTGTTATCTCTTCCCTTTCGGTAGGTTTAACAATGTGCGCTCCATGAGTCAGTGGCTCAGGCAATTAGCTACTACATTTATTGAAAATTGTACGGGTAAATGGGCAATACTCAGTACAAACTGGGTATTTACGAATTCAATCTCAAACGAACAACGTTGCTTTTCCGGAACTGGCCCTCAACATTAAACCGGCCCTTGAACCACAGTCACTTCCTTCATTCTTGGCTGTCCAGCACCACGGAAGTCTTCTGAGTGGCTCTGTACCCCTGACTGCTCCAGACTGACTGCTATCATCATGCATTACCACCCTAGGATATAGCTTCAAATTCCCAGAACAATGGGGCATTAAAAGCTGAGAGTCTCATAACAGGATTAAGTGGTCAGTCATTTGCCCACACAAGTGCAGTTGCCAAACAAATGTACTGTTAACAACGCTCCTGTGAAGCGCCTTGGGAGGTTTTACTATGTTAAAGGTGCTGTATAAATGATATACAAATGCAGGTTGTTGTACTATAAACATCTTCATGGGTTGCTTGTATTTGAATTAAATGGCTTGAATCCATTGATCTGTTCCAGTCACTTTAAGTTACCCATTAAGATAGGTGCCCAACAGTGACTACACTTCAAAAAGTACTTCATTGGCTGTAAAGTGCTTTGAGATAGCTGGTGGTCCTGAAAGGCGCTGTATAAATGCAAGTCTTTCTTTCATTGAAGGACAATGGCAGCAGTCAACACGTCCATATCAAAGCCTTGCTGACCGATCTGAGACCGATAGATTTTTGCGAGCCAAGGCTATTAAGGGATATGGAGCCACTGCGGGTGGATGGAATTAGGATACAGATTGGCCATGATCTCATTGAATGGCAGAGCAGGTTCGAGGGGCTGAATGGACTCCTGTTCCTATGTTCGTCTACCTTGTCCTGAGGCTTGTGGTTCAGCCAGGCTGGGAAATGCTTAATTTTTGTCACGGCCCAGAAGAGGTGGTTGGTTATTTGTTTTTTTTTTATATACAGTTTTGCAGCTGAGCAGACGCTGAGCACGAAGAAAAGTGGTGCCTGATTGCATTGAAGGCCAAGCTGAGAGAGACTGTCTCCTCGATGGTGTCTCACCACTTGCTTAAGTGTATTTTGTGTACTCGAGTGACATTAGCCAGTGGCAGAACGATGCTGAAGTTACACTGTATCGGGGACTTTTCAATATACGTGATCGGTTTATAGGAAAAGAACGGACTGATTTTTCTTTTTTTTTTACATGCTGCTTGCAGACTACAAGACTGAAGATGTCAAAGGAATCTGGATGATGAGAAGGGATTTAGGCACGGTGAGTGAACAACAACTTGTATTTATATAGCGCCTTTAATGTAGTAAAATGTCCCCATGCGCTTCACAGGAGTGTTATAAGACACAAATTTGACACCGAGCCACATAAGGAGAAATTAGAGCAGATGACCAAAAGCTTGGTCAGAGGTAGGTTTTAAGTAGTGTCTTAAAGGAAGAAAGAGAAGCGGAGAGGTTTAGGGAGAGAATTTTAGGGCTTAGGCAACAGAAGGCACGGCCACCAGTAGTTGAGCGATTAAAATCGGGGATGCTCAAGAGGGCAGAATTAGAGGAGCGCAGAAATCTCCAGGGGAGGGGCGTGGGGGGGGTGGTGCGGTGCGGGGGGGGGGGTGCGGTGCGGGGGGGGGGGTGCGGTGAGGTTGGGGGGGGAGGGGGGGTGCGGTGAGGTTGGGGGGGGGAGGGGGGGTGCGGTGAGGTTGGGGGGGGGAGGGGGGGTGCGGTGAGGTTGGGGGGGGGAGGGGGGGGTGCGGTGAGGTTGGGGGGGGGAGGGGGGGGTGCGGTGAGGTTGGGGGGGGAGGGGGGGGTGCGGTGAGGTTGGGGGGGGAGGGGGGGTGCGGTGAGGTTGTGGGGGGAGGGGGGGTGCGGTGAGGTTGGGGGGGGAGGGGGGGTGCGGTGAGGTTGGGGGGGGAGGGGGGGTGCGGTGAGGTTGGGGGGGGGGAGGGGGGGTGCGGTGAGGTTGGGGAGGAGGGGGGGGTGCGGTGAGGTTGGGGGGGAGGGGGGGTGTGGTGCGGGGGGGGGGTGCGGTGCGGGGGGGGGGTGCGGTGAGGTTGGGGGGGGGTGCGGTGAGGTTGGGGGGGAGGGGGGGGGCGGTGAGGTTGGGGGGGGGGGGGGGTGAGGTTGGGGGGGGAGGGGGGGTGAGGTTGGGGGGGAGGGGGGGGGGGGGAGGGGAGGGGGGGGGAGGTGAGGTTGGGGGGGGAGGGGGGGGGGAGGTGAGGTTGGGGGGGGAGGGGGGGTGAGGTTGGGGGGGGAGGGGGGGTGCGGTTGGGGGGGGAGGGGGGGTGCGGTGAGGTTGGGGGGGGGAGGGGGGGTGCGGTGAGGTTGGGGGGGGGGAGGGGGGGGTGCGGTGAGGTTGGGGGGGGGAGGTGGGGTGCGGTGAGGTTTTGGGGGGGTGCGGTGAGGTTGGGGGGAGGGGGGGTGCGTTGAGGTTGGGGGGGAGGGGGGTGCGGTGAGGTTGGGAGGGGAGGGGGGGTGCGGTGAGGTTGGGAGGGGGGGGGGGTGCGGTGAGGTTGGGAGGGGAGGGGGGGTGCGGTGAGGTTGGGAGGGGAGGGGGCGGTGCGGTGAGGTTGGGGGGGTGGGGGGGTGCGGTGAGGTTGGGGGGGGTGCGGTGAGGTTGGGGGGGGTGCGGTGAGGTTGGGGGGGTGCGGTGAGGTTGGGGGGGGTGCGGTGAGGTTGGGGGGGGTGCGGTGAGGTTGGGGGGGGTGCGGTGAGGTTGGGGGGGAGGGGGTGTGCGGTGAGGTTGGGGGGGAGGGGGTGTGCGGTGAGGTTGGGGGGGAGGGGGTGTGCGGTGAGGTTGGGGGGGAGGGGGGGTGCGGTGAGGTTGGGGGGGAGGGGGGGTGCGGTGAGGTTGGGGGGGGAGGGGGGGTGCGGTGAGGTTGGGGGGGGAGGTGGGGTGAGGGTTGGGGGGGTGGGGGTGCAGTGAGGGTTGGGGGGTGGGGGTGCAGTGAGGGGGAGGGTGGTGCGGTGAGGTTGTGGGGAGGGGGGTTGCGGTGAGGTTGGGGGGAAGGGGGCTGCGGTGAGGTGTGGGGGTGGGGGTGCGGTGAGGTTGGGGGGGAGGGGGGCTGCGGTGAGGTGTGGGGGTGGGGGTGCGGTGAGGTTGGGGGGGAGGTGGGGTGCGGTGAGGTTTGGGGGGGGTGTGGTGAGGGTTGGGGGGGGTGGGGGTGCAGTGAGGGGGAGGGGGGTGTGGTGAGGTTGTGGGGGAGGGGGGTGCGGTGAGGTTTGGGGGGGGTGTGGTGAGGGTTGGGGGGGGTGGGGGGTGCAGTGAGGGGGAGGGGTGTGTGGTGAGGTTGTGGGGGAGGGGGGGTGCGGTGAGGGTTGGGGGGGTGGGGGTGCAGTGAGGGTTGGGGGGTGGGGGTGCAGTGAGGGGGAGGGGGGTGCGGTGAGGTTGTGGGGGGGGGTGCGGTGAGGTTGGGGGGAGGGGGGGTGCGGTGAGGTTGGGGGGAGGGGGGGTGCAGTGAGGGGGAGGGGGTGTGGTGAGGTTGTGGGGGAGGGGGGGTGCGGTGAGGGTTGGGGGGGTGGGGGTGCAGTGAGGGTTGGGGGGTGGGGGTGCAGTGAGGGGGAGGGGGGTGCGGTGAGGTTGGGGGAGGGGGGCTGCGGTGAGGTGTGGGGGTGCGGTGAGGTTTGGGGGGAGGTGGGGTGCGGTGAGGTTTGGGGGGGAGGTGGGGTGCGGTGAGGTTGGGGGGGAGGGGGGGTGCGGTGAGGGGGGGGGGAGGGGGGGTGCGGTGAGGTTGGGGGGGAGGGGGGTGCGGTGAGGTTTGGGGGGGAGGGGGGGTGCGGTGAGGTTTGGGGGGGGAGGTGGGGTGCGGTGAGGTTTGGGGGGGGAGGTGGGGTGCGGTGAGGTTTGGGGGGGAGGTGGGGTGCGGTGAGGTTTGGGGGGGTGTGGTGAGGGTTGGGGGGGTGGGGGTGCAGTGAGGGGGAGGGGGTGCGGTGAGGATGTGGGGGAGGGGGGGTGCGGTGAGGTTGGGGGGGGAGGTGGGGTGCGGTGAGGTTTGGGGGGGGGGGTGCGGTGAGGTTTGGGGGGGTGTGGTGAGGGTTGGGGGGTGGGGCTGCAGTGAGGGGGAGGGGGGTGCGGTGAGGTTGTGGGGGAGGGGGGGTGCGGTGAGGTTGGGGGGGGGGTGCGGTGAGGGTTGGGGGGTGGGGGTGCAGTGAGGGGGAGGGGGGTGCGGTGAGGTTGGGGGGGAGGGGGGCTGCGGTGAGGGGTGGGGGTGCGGTGAGGTTGGGGGGGAGGGGGGCTGCGGTGAGGTGTGGGGGTGCGGTGAGGTTTGGGGGGGAGGTGGGGTGCGGTGAGGTTGTGGGGCTGGAGGAGATTACAGCAATAGGGAGGGGCGAGGCCATGGAGGGATTTGAAAACAAAGATGAGAAATTTGAAATCGAGGCGTTGATGAACCAGGAGCCAGTGCAGGTCAGCGAGCACAGGGATGATGGGTGAATGGGACTTGTTGCGAGTTAGGACACGGGCAGCCGAGTTTTGGAATACCTCAAGTTTACATAGGGTAGAACATGGGAGGCCAGCCAGGAGTGCATTGGAATAGTCAAGTCTAGAGGTAACAAAGACAAGAATGAGGGTTGCAGCAGCAGATGAGCTGAGGCTACCTTTTAAGTTAATGCATCTTAAGTAGATTCCTGCCTTTGGTTTGAGATCGGATCAAGTGAAAGTCAAAGCCGTGCTGATGTTCTAAACCCTGATGCCAACAGTAGCAATGTTCAGGCAACGAACCCATCAAGCCACTGAGTACACAGTTGGTCCCCAGGAGTTGCTGTTAGGTCCACTGCTCTTTTTGATGTACATTATTGACCTGGACTTTGGTATACAGGGCATAATTTCAAAGTTTATAGATTACTCGGAAATGTAGTAAACAATGAGGAGGATAATAACAGACTTCAGGAGGATATAGACAGACTTGTGAAATGGGCAGAAACATGGTGGATGAAATTTAATGTAAGGAAGTGTGAAGTGATGCATTTTGGTAGGAAGAATGAGGAGAGGCAATATAAACTAAATGGTACAATTTTAAAGTGGGTGCAGGAACAGAGAGACCTGGGGGTGTACGAACACAAGTCTTTGAAGGTGGCAGGGCAAGTTGAGAAGGCTGTTAAAGCAAACGGGATCCTTGGCTTTATTAACAGAAGTATAGAGTACAAAAACAAGGAAGTTATGCTAAACCTTTATAAAACACTGGTTAGGCCCCAGCTGGAGTATTGTGGCCAATTCTGGGCACCGCACTTTAGGAAGGATGTCAAGGCCTTGGAGAGGGTGCTGAAGCAATTTGCTGGCATGGATGAGGGATTACAGCGATGTGGAGAGACTGGAGAAGCTGGGATTGTTCTCCTTAGAGCAGAGAAGATTAAGAGGAGATTTGATAGAGGTGTTCAAAATCATGAAGGGTTTTGATAAGATACGGAGAAACTGTTTCCAGTGGCAGAAGGGCCAATAACCAGAGGACACAGATTTAAGGTGATTGACAAAAGAACCAAAGGCGACACGAGGAAAAAAATGTTCACGCAGCGAGTTGTTGTGATCTGGATGCGCTGCCTGAAAGGGCGATGGAAGCAGATTCAATAATAACTTTCAAAGGGGAATTGGTAAATACTTGAAGGAGAAAAATTTGCAGGGCTATGGGGAAAGAGCAGGTGAGTGGGACTAATTGGAGAGCTCTTTCAAAGAGCTAGCACAGGCACGATGGGCCGAATGGCCTCCTTCTGTGCTGTCATTCTATAGAAGAAAACTGAGCCCCCTGCTAGAGAGAGAGGGGCAAAGGGCAGCTCATCCAAAATAAGAAAGACTTCCCATGTTTACTGTTTAGTAAAAGCGTTCCAGCCCGTGTAGCTCACTCTTCTCACATCTATCATAGATTCCACTTAATTCCTCCTATGCAAAGAAAGGACTTGCATTTATCTAACTCCTTTCACATCCTCAGGACGTCCCAAAGTGCTTTGCAGCCAGTGAATGTGTTTTGAAGTGCAGTCACTCGTTTCGCAAACCTGGCAGCCAATTTCTGCAGAATAAGATCCCTCAAACAGCAATGAAATAAAGGACCCGATAATCTGTTTTCGGGGGTGTCGATTGAGGGGTAAATGTTGCCCAGGATACTCGGGGGAACTCCCCTGCTGCTCTTCCGATAATGCCATTTTACACCCTTGAACAGGCAGACGAGGCTTCGGTTTAATACCTCATCCAACAGACACCATGTCTGACAATGCAGCGCTCCCTCATTACTGCACTGAGGTTTCAGCCTAGGTTATGTGCTAAATTCTCTAGATTGGTGCCTGAACCACATGGGCCAAGCTGGCACTTGCCAGAGTCACGGTGTGGTTTCTGCATAGTATGCTGGTACAGACCTCTCCCAGCCATCAGGGAGCACACTTAACTGTCCGCGCTTGTACAAAGCTATTTCTTCGTTTGAGCCTGTGTTGTGGAAACTGCTCATTTACAGCACAGGCACCTCTCATGCATTGTAGACGATCTGCTGGAATATAAAGCATTCATTAAAATTCCCCGGTGGCTTAGTGTGTAATTGTACTGATAATTAACAGCGTTCTCCACTTCAACATGTCCAATCGTGGGCCAATAACCCAGGCCCACAGTTTGCTTTACAACTGGAGCAGTCTGAACTTGATCAAACCGAAGTTGGGCATATTGATGTGATAGAAAGAAACAATGAACTCTCATTTGTATAGCACTTTTCACAACCTCAGGATGTCACAAAGCGCTTTACAGCCAAGTAAGTACATTTGAAGTGTAGTCACTGTCGTAATGTAGGAAAAGCAGCAGCTAATTTGCACGCAGCAAGTTCCCAATGAGATACTGACTGGATTATTTGTTTGTGTCGGGGAGAACTCCTTTGCTCTTCAAATAGTGGCTGTGGGATCTTTTACATCCACCGAAGCGGGCAGGCTGTCCCTCGGTTTAACGTCTCACCCCAAAGACGGCATCTCCAGCAGTGCAGCACTGAAGTGTCAGCCTGGATTATGTGCTCAAGTCTTTGGCGTGGAGCTTGAACCGCAACCTTCTGATCCAGAGGCAAGAGTGCTACCCACTGAGCTACGGCTGGCACATCTCCTGGAGAGTAATCTCCTCGTTAAACTGAGGCCCCGTCAGCTCTCTCAAGTGGACTTAAAAGATCCCATGGCACTATTTCGAAGAAGAGCAGGAGAGTTCTCTCCGGTGTCCTGAGGCCAATCTTTATCCCTCAATCAACATCACTGAAACAAATGATCTGGTCTTTATCACATTGCTGTTTGTGGGAGCTTGCTGTGCGCAAATTGGCTGCCGCAGCTCCTACATTACAACAGTGACTACACTTCAAAATGTACTTCATTGGCTATAAAGCGCTTTGGGACGTTCGGTGGTTGTGAAAGGCGCTATAGAAATGCAAGTTTTTATTTTTCAATTCCTGGAGATTCTAGGACATTCCTGGAGAGTTGGCAACCCCACGGAGTGGGAGGGTACAGCTTTAGATCCTGTAGCTCGTGTGTAAGGTGCTGGATGGGAGGAGAATCGTGTGGCGTATAAACACCAGCTCAGACTAGTTGGGCCGAATGGCCTGTTTCTGCTGTACAATCTATGTAAATCTATTTAACAATATCATCAAACTACAAGCAGCAAAATCAGCCAAGAACAATGCCTCTTAACAGTACCAGTGCGATCCTTTCTATTGCCCATGTTACAACCCTGGCCACTTCCCGTCACTCTGCATGACCTTGCAGGGCACCACTGTATGCTCATGATTTCTCTTATTTCAATGAGAGGGGAAATGGGGTGGGGTGTTGGAGTGGCCTGGAAGCAAGACCACCTGCCCATCCTTCAAATAGGATCCTACTATTATTGGCTAGAATGATGCCTGCACTGAGTTATCCAATCCCAGTTGAGTGCTTTAATTCTCCTCTGTACCCAGGGTTAGGGAGGAGAAAAACCAAAAGCCAAGATTCACAGAAACATAGAAGATAGGAGCAGGAGTAGGCCATTCAGCCCCTCGAGTCTGCTCTGCCATTCGATGAGATCATGGCTGATCATCCAAACTCAGTACCCTGTACCTGCCTTCTCCCCATATCCCTTGATCCCCTTAGCCTTAAGAAATATATCGAACTCCTTCTTGAATATATTTACTGACTTGGCCTCAACTACCTTCTGTGGTAGAGAATTCCACAGGTTCACCACTCTCTGGGTGAAGAAATTCCTCCTCATCTCTGTCCTAAATGGCTTACCCCTTATCTTTAGACTGTGACCTCTTGTTCTGGACTCACCCGCCATCGGGAACATCCTTCCTGCATCCAGTCTGTCTAGCCCTGTTAGAATTTTATAAGTTGCAATGAGATCTCCTCTCATTCTTCTGAACTCCAGCGAGTATTCTTGATCGCTCTCCTGATCGGTGCCTCCTGATAGAAAGTGTGTCAGCGAGGACACAGTGAGCATGATTAGGCTGCATTTCCACCCCCCCCCCCCCCCACCACCATAGGCAAATAACCTGCCAACTCTCAATGCCTCGTGCATGAAGAGTGGCCACTTGGGTGAGGGCTGCTGGTACTCGTGTATCCAGGAAAGGCGATCAGCACCTTCAGGAGAGAAGGGGATGAACTTTGGGGTGGGGTAAAGAATACAGCATTCAGGTTATCACAGTTTCAGGTGGTAGTTTGACGTACATAACTCTGAGGAAGAATCTCCAGGTAAATCGAAGTGAACTATTTCATTTCCTCCTGCTTTCAAATTGTGTGATTTCAGACGGTAGACGCTAAGAAGCTGGAAAAAGCTGAAGCCCGCCTAAAAGCAAAGCAAGAAAAGAGGACCGAGAAGAGCTCGCAGAAGACCGCAAGTCCTTTGTAAGTACTGGGATTTGTGTGCGTGCTTGTTTGCTGGAACTGAAGGGGTGGGTTGTGTATAAGCCAGAGCATTGCTGCTAATCTTGAGAATGTATATGAAGCGTGAAAGGAGAGAACTTTAATAAGCTCGGGCTCTTCAACCTCGAAAGATTTGTCTCCTTGTTCTGCTCCTTCTTAAATACTGTTCATCTGTAATAGCGTTCTGAGGAAGAGCTTATACCTAAAACGTCAACTGACTCGTGTTCCAGGAACATAGGAGCCTTTACAATTGCCTTCTGAAAGTCTATATAGACAATATCCATAGACACTCCCCTATCCAACATGCTAATAACCTCCTCAAAAAATGTAACTAGATAAGTCAGACTTGACGCACCCTTTAAAAATGCCTGACCTCCTGAGTGTCTCCAGAGCTTTCTATTTTTATTTAAAATAAAGAAAATAACCTGGGCCAAAAGTTTGAGATGTCAAGGCAGCAGGTTCAGAGTGTGAAGGACAAGTTTAGGACAGACACCAAGCTGGAACGGGTTATCGGGAAGGATGGGTGAGGCCAGAGCTCTGGGCTCATTTAAGAACTGGGTACGTGCTGTAATGGGGAGACGTTTGGGTTGGTATTCTGTAAAAGCAATGATCACGTTTATATTGTGCCGTATCACATGGCCAACACATTTGAATGCTTCACCCACTGGATTGTTTTTAATGTGTTGGGATTGTGATGATCCAAAGTGAGGTCAAATGGGTCCCAATGCCGCCTTCACCTGAACCGATCTTGTGCTGCATTGTTTTCCCCACGGAGTTGAGTTTCTCACCACATGCCTCTAACACAAACCCGTAGCATTGAAAACAAATTGTAAAAAGGAGCGTTTTACAGGCCTTGCCGCATCGTGCTATTGATTCTAACTAGTCGGCGTAGCAGGTCCTGTCAGACGTCAACAGTTCTCAGTGTTGAGTCACTCACCTCAGCCCTGCTGTTGTGGAGAGGCAGCAAGCCAGAGAAGGAAAAGTTTCCTTGGAGTCAGCTCCAGGTTGTGCTTATTCACATGTCAAAGAGTAACATTGGTGCAGTCGTGTGAGGAAGTGCACGGCACAGGGTGTGCCTTTTTTTAAAAACTTTGTTTTCTCAAAAATAAATAAGCCACAGCCTTGCTTCAGCTCCTCTCAGCACATGTTCTGCCCCTTTGAAGTCACCCAGCAGGACTCTAGATTGTGCTGTGCCTGCTTCCTATTCCCACTGTTGCTGGCAAGCAGCCGAACTCCACTGTTCCAGAAAGGAGCAGCGGAACAGTTTGGTCAGGAGCCCTGTCTGTGACATTGCGCGTGAGGGAGGACCCGGAATCCTCGTGAACCAACTGGGAGACTCGAGTCGTAAGGTACGATGTTCTCCTTCACTGGTGCTCGCTCATCTGTGGAAGGTCAGTCTGCCTTGCTAGAATTCCACTGTATTGGTCTCGAAAATGAATAGAAATGCGGTTGGATTTGTTTTGAGCGTCTTAACTTTGTATGCAGTTCCTTAACGCTAGCTAAAAATGTCACTTTATTTTCAAGCAACGTGTATAATATAAAATGAAAATATCTCTCAAGATTTGAATGCTAAAAGTGTGCAGTCTCTTCACATTGTTTCATTCTCCTCTCTTGGATGAACTGTTCAGTTGTGTTTCTGCCCTAAAAACTGTCGCATCGCGCTGCGTTAATGGATAAATTTCAAAGGCTCCTTTGAAGTCTGGTTTCTCCTGGAGCTGCTGGCTTTGATGTGGCTTCTGCTCTGACATACTCAGCGCTCTCTCACATGAGAAGTTGAAAATACATTCCTGTTGCAAGAAGTTGATGTTTTTTTTATGTTCTGGTTGTGGATTTTTTATTTTAAAAGAGTAAGATTGCCGGTCACTCATGACGGCAAATTTGCGGGTTGTTTCTGGGGCACGGGAAAGTTCGAGTCTTGCCCGCGTTGCTGGTTCTTTGAACTGTTTGAACGTAGGGCGTTGGTTCGAGCTGGATTCAGTCGCAGTTCTCCAAGATGAAAGGACAGTACGGTGACCGTGCGTTACTGATTTAAACATTCTTTTATTCCTCACTGATAACTGGAAATGAACATCTGGTGCCCCCTGTGGCTGAGTGTTTGAATGCGCTGCCTGATGTGGTACTGAGCCATGCAGTCCACATTGGACTTTAGTGCTTCGCCAGATAATTCTCTCGTGGTCAGCACCAGCAGCCACGCCCACTCCCACTCCCATGAACCAAACTGTGTGACTTTATACACACAGTAGCTGCTAATGTAATATTGCCCAGAGGTGGAACAGACAAGCTTGTTACTGTAATTAGCTCACTAAATTGGCGTGCACTCTCTACTCTTCTATTAGCCTTCGGATAGCAGAAAAATAAACACCAACAGACATCAAATCTTCGAAATTTATGGCACAGAAGGAGGCCATTTGACCCATCGTATCTGTGCCGGCCGAAAAAGAGCTATCCAGCCTAATCCCACTGTCCAGCTCTTGGTCAGTAGCCCTGTAGGTTGCGGCGCTTCAAGTGCATATCCAAGCACTGTTTAAATGTGATGAGGGTTTCTGCCTCTACCATCCTTTCAGGCAGTGAGTTCCAGACTCTCTGCCCTCTGGGTGAAAAAAAATTCTCCTCAACTCCCCTCTAATCCTTCTACCAATTACTTTAAATCTTTCCCCCCTGGTTATTGACCCCTTCCTTTCCACTCTATCTAGGCCCCTCATAATTTTATACACCTCAATCAAGTCTCCCCTCGGCTTCCTCTGTTCCAAAGAAAACAACAACGATGACTTGCATTTATATAGCACCTTTAATGTAGTAAAACGTCCCAAGACGCTTCACAGGAGTATTTTAAGACAAAAAATTTGACACCGATCCACATAAGGATAAATTAGGGCAGGTGACCAAAAGCTTGGTCAAAGAGGTAGGTTTTAAGGAGCGTCTTAAAGGAGGAAAGAGAGGTAGCGAGGTGGAGAGGTTTAGGCAGGGAATTCCAGAGCTTAGGGCCGAGGCAACAGAAGGCACGGCCACCAATGGTTGAGTGATTATAATCAGGGATCCTCAAGAGGGCAGAATTAGAGGAGCGCAGATATCTCGGGGGGTTGTGGGGCTGAAGGAGATTACAGAGATAGGATGGGGTGAGGCCATGGAGGGATTTGAAAACAAGGATGAGAAATTTGAAATTGAGGCGCTGCTTAACCAGGCACCAGTGTAGGTCAGCGAGCACAGGGGTGGTGGGCCAACGGGACTTGGTGCGAGTTAGGACACGGGCAGCCGAGTTTTGGATGACCTCAAGTTTACGTAGGGTGGAATGTGGGAGGCCAGCCAAGAGTGCGTTGGAATATTCAAGTCTAGAGGTAACAAAGGCATGGATGAGGGTCTTTCCTCATAGCTAAAATTCTCCAGTCCTGGCAACATCCTTGTACATCTCCTCTGTACCCTCTCTAGTGCAGTCACATCTTTCCTGCAATGTGGTGACCAGAACCTCGTGATTTAAGTTATAAACTTCAAATCAGCTTTATTGAAGGAGAGAGCAGCTCCAGGCAGGGTCTGTCGAAGGTGCCAGGCAATCTGGAAACCTACTCTTCCCAGACATTCCCACCTACACAATCGTACTGCCCTCCAGAAAGGCAAGAAGGGTCACCTTGGAGCCTGAGGCCACGTTAGAAAGGATTCTCTTCTGTTTAGTTGGAATGAAATCCCCACATAGGGCAAGGATCCAACCATGCAAGACTGTCCGCACAGGCAGGACCTTTGAAATCCCCCTCACTAAGCTGAACTTGAGGGATGTCGCTGAAGTACTTGAACCCTTAATGCACGTGGTTCCCAGCATGTACCGAACTGAATCCAACAACCTCAAACAGTCTGACAGCGCAGAGGCAAGAGAGGTAGAGCTCAGTGTCGTTAGCATACCCGTGGAAGCTGACCCCATGTTGCCATGGGGCACCATGTAAAGTAGGGCGAAGGATGAAACCTTGTGGGACTCCGAAGGTAACAGTGTATGAGGAGAAGCCATTGCTAGAGATGCTCGAGATTGGTAAAAGTGGTACCAAATAAGGGTAGTCACGTGGAGCTGGACAATGGAGGAGAGGCAATAGAGGAGAATGGTGTGGCCCACCATGTCAAAGGCTGCAGAGAGGATGAGGAAGGATAATGCACCATGGTGAATGTTGCTCGGGACTTTAGTTAGGGTAGTATTGGTGGTGTGGAAGCTGGATTGGAGAGATTTGAACGGGGAGTTGTGAGGAGGATGGTTATGGAGCGGGGAGGGAATAAAAAGTTAAAGGACATCTGAGATTGGCGATGGGGTGGTCGTTAACAAGGGCCCAGGGTGGTTTTCTTGAGGGGTTTTGATGGCTGACAGTGCATGATTAGAGGGACCTATTTACAATGGCAATGAGCATGAGGCTGGGAAGGGAAGGTAGGTGATAAAGAGCCAAAAATCCAAGATCTAAGGCCATAATCTCAAGATAAGCCCTAGATTTAAAAAAAAAAGGGGAAAGATTGGAAGAAACTTGTTCATGCAAAGAGTTCTTGGAGTGTGGAATGCTTTTCCACAAGTTGGGATCAATGCTAAATCAACTATAGCATTCAAAGAAGTGTTGGATCATTATTTAATCAGGAAAAATATGAAAAGAATATGGGGAAATGGGACTGTGTAAGATCAGCCCCAAGAGGGGCCTAGTTCATTGCAGACAATAAGGGCCAAATGGCCGCTTCCTGTGCTAAAACTTCTGTTTGTATAGGACAATTAAAAGGGCCAATCAGCAGCTACCACCGTAGCATAGCTGAGGTTAGCAGTTCGCAGTGTTGGGAATTGTGTGCACCAACCCATCGCTCCATAGTTCAGAGTGTTGCAGCGCTCCCAAGAGTGGCCCATCAGCAAGACCCTACTCGTGATTGTAGCACGTGACGAAATATACAGTGAATGACGCTCGTCCAGTGATGCCTTTTCTGTTGTATCAGCCGTTGGCCATAAGGTTATGCTTTATGATTTGTTCTAGGGTTCTTGAGGAAGCCTCGGCCAGCCAAGCTTCCAATAAGAAGGAAAACCGCTTGGAAGCTTCAGGAAAGAACAAGTCGTACGATATTAAGATCGAGAATTTCGATGTCTCCTATGGAGACCGGTGAGTATCGCTGTTGACGAGCACTGAACATGTCTGGGTCTGTTGTAGATTAATTGATAGAGATTGATTGCCATGTTATCCAACCATTATCGTTGTATCGTGCGACTACCAGGGTGGTTGAAGGCGAACTAGATGGACCTCTGTCTTTTTTTGTCTAGCAATTCCTATTCTATATAAAGATCCTTATGTGCAGGATGCTGGGGCACCTTTCCCTTGTATATTGGGTTATGGGAGAGTGACCTCTTCTCCTGGCCTCCCATGCTATACTATGCGTCTGATGTCCTATAGGTCAGATTCAGAAAACATTAGACCTGTTATTGTGTGTGCATGTGCGCGCGCAATGGGCCTATGGGGGATAAAAGGCAAACAACTGCACAGGTAGCATAAAAGACTGTTCTTGTTCTTTCAGTTGTCCCCATGGATTACAAATACAGACTTGACTGGCCTTGGAGTTTAGTGGGCCTGGGAATTCCCACTGTTCCTGGTTCCATGCATCCATGTGTCTGCGTCCTTGTGCTGTTCTGCACCACGATGTAAACCAGCGTCGCGGGCTAGACGAGAGGTAGCTCACCTAATGGCAGGTCACAGGCCTGCATTGCTGTCAGGTCTTTTATCTTCAGAAACATTGTCACTGTCAGGAGAATCTCCTGCTCAATAACATTGCATCGAAGCAGAGGGGGTAAGAGCCCATGCAAAACCTATTAGTACCTGGACCAAAGTGTACACTCAACACCTTTCCTATCTATAGGGAAGCCTTTACTGAGACAAATAGGATAATTATATTTAGTGGAAGTATCGTCAGGTGCTTAATTAGTTTTTGAGCAAACAACTTGATACTGGATCTACTAAAAATGCCCTGTGGAGCTTTGTATATCTTGCATTAGAAATGAGCACCACAGGGTGTCCAATTACCTTGCAAGTGATGTAAAAAATATGGAATAAATTAACAGAGTGGATATTAACACCACTGTCAGCCAATGAGTTGGAGGCGGGGTGGGACTTGTGATTTTAATTGAGTCCCTGAACTCATGACCGAAACTACAGCAAACAGAGTCTCCCAATTACTGCAGGATTATTTCTCCAGCAAAATGCAGTGAGCGGAGGATAGTTACACAATACAAATGATGTGTAAAATCAGTCCCAGCCACTTACTCCAGGTGTGATTGATGGAATTACCCAATCATCTCCATTTGGGCCGGGACTTGTGGTGTCACTATATACAGCCGTAAATTAATGCAGGGGTGCCCAACCCTTATGTCTTCATGGGCCACGGAGTTGGGTACTGTGTAGCCTCAAGGGCCACATGTAAAGTTGAAATCCACAGTCCCATTAATGCCCATATATCTCAAGTTGCTGTACTAACAGATCCGTGTTCTTTAGGATTTATCCACCAGTGAGGCATCAACACTAAGAAGAGCCCTTTCCAAACCTTCAGGCCCACAAAATTCTAATAGCACAAGTCAGCAAATAAGAAATATAAGTGCAAATAGGTAGCTGGGTTACGAAGCTGGATGCCAGAGTAAGCACGAATCCGTCAGGTACAGGTTTCAGAAAAGGCCAAACTCCTCAAGTTAAGTATCGCTGGCAGCACCTGGCGTCTGGGATACCAAATGGATTCTCGTTATGGGTGGATAATCTGGCAACGCTGTTTCCCATCGGGTGGATTGAGGGAGCGTGCAGGAGTGTATTCTGACCAATCTACGTCGATCTAATGTTGGCATTTTAACTCTAATCCACCCCCTCTTCCCCCCCACAGAAACTACCACGGCCTGCCACTCACCAGTATGGTGTTCTTACTGCCTCAAAGTTCGATGTATATAGGCGCACCATACTGCGACTCCGTATAGGGGAAACTGTCAGAGGCACAGGGGCTTTATTTGTCATGAACATCAATGAATCACATTGAGGGAGTGCAGTACGGTGTGAGTGAATGGAAAGGAAGTGGTTGAGTTGGGTGGCAGTGAATGAATATACTCAGGCTACATCTGTCTTCTGTGTTCATCTTTTCAAAGCTAATTGTGTTTCTCGCACTCCAATACTCTGAACACAAGTACCCGCGTACACCCGAGTATGAGATATTAAAGACTTTTGTCCACCAATATCTTCACCTTCGTGTCTGCTGCATTTTCCCGCTGATCTTTCTCATTCCAACCAGTCCATTCGTGTCCGGTGCTGTGATACTGAAAGGGCCACTCTCCCTCCCCGCTACAGTCCTGGCACATGCTGCTCATTTTATATTTTCTTTCCCTATATCTATCCTGCTGGACAGTCTCTGACTTTAAATCTCTCTCTGTGTCTCTCCTGCTAGGCTGTCTTTGAGTTTTAACTCGCCTCCCGCAGCCTCTACCTTGCTGGGTTGTCTCTGATTTAAAATCTCGTGTATCTATCCTGCTGGGCTGTCCGAGTCCCTGCTTGCTCAAAGTCCAGAGGTTGCCAGCCTTGGCGTGCTGCTTGACCCTAAGCTGAGCTTTGAATTTCACGTCTGATCTACCACCAAGACCACTACTGTCACCACCAAAAAAAAATCCCGTCTCCATCCCTACCTCATTCTACCCCACTGAAACCCTCTTCCACACTATCATTACCCCAGAATCAACTTTGCCATTGTTGTCCTTACAAGCTCTTAAAATTCACTCAACGTAAACTTCACCTCATCCAGAGCTCTGCTCCCTGCATCCCACCCATTGGTGATCCCACTCACCTATCATCCCTGCCCCTGCTGCTGTCCGATGGATCCTCTTCCTTCAGTGCATTGATTTCAAAATGCTCACCCTCCTCTGCAATCCCTCCCATGACCCTGCTCCACCCTACCACTGCAGCCACCTCCAACCCTATGTCCCGCTCTTCTACCCTCCACTCCTCTCGACTCTGCTCTACTATACATTCCCACCTTCCCGATCGCTGCCATAGCCTTCAGCCACCTTGTCCACACACTCTAATTCTGTCCCTAAACCCCTTGGAATATCTCCGCCCGTCCTCAAAAACCTCTTTAAAACGTACCTCTTCGACTGCACCCTCGTCTGCCTCCTCTTAACTCCACTCCCCCCTCCTGCTTGGATCCAACTCCCACCAATCGATACGTTAGAGGCACTTGTACGCGTTTATTACTCTGTCCATGCCGGAACCCCCACTGAAATCAGACGACTCTGAATTTAATCGATGAATCGGTGACGCAAGTTGCACCCTTGCTAAAAAGTCATTTTGACAAGAGGTGGATTTGGTCAATGGTTGATTGTATTACATTTTTTTTCAACAGTATTCAAAATTACGAGGGGCTTTGATAGAGAAAATAGGGAGAAACTGTTTCCACTGGCAGGAGGGTCGGTAACCAGACACACATTTAAGATAATTGGCAAAAGAACCAGAGGGGAGATGGGAATTGTTTTACGCAGTGAGTTGTTGTGATCTGGAACTCACTGCCTGAAAGGGTGGTGGAAGCTGTTTCAATAGTAACTTGCATAAGGGAATTGGTTATATACTTCATAGAATCATACAGCACAGAAGGAGGCCATTCGACCCATCGTGCCTGTGCCAGCTCTTTGAAGGAGCTATCCAATTAGTCCCATTCCCCTGCTCTTTCCCCATTTGCAAATTTTCCCCTTCCAGTATTTATCCAATTTCCTTTTGAAAGTTACCATTGAATCTGCTTCCACCGCCCTTTCAGGCAGCGCGTTCCAGATCACAACAACTCGCTGCGGAAATGTTTTTTCCTCCTGTCGCCTCTGGTTCTTTTGCCATTTACCTTAAATCTGTGTCCTCTGGTTACCAACCCTTCTGCCAGTGGGAACAGTTTCTTTTTATTTATTCTATCAAAACCCTTCATGATTTTGAGCACCTCTATCAAATCTCCCCTTAACCTTTTCTGCTCTAAGCAGAACAATCCCTGCTTCTCAAGTCTGTCCACATAACTGAAGTCCCACATTTCAGGTACCATTCTAGTAAATCTCCTCTGCACCATCTCCAAGGCCTTGACATCCTTCCTAAAGTGTGGTGCCCAACTGGGGCCTAACCAGTGTTTTATAAAGGTTTTGTATAACTTCCTTGCTTTTGTACTCTCTGCCTCTATTATAAAGCCAAGGATCCCGTATGCTTTTTTAACAGCCTTCTCAACTTGTCCTGTCACCTTCAATGTTTGTGCACATACACCCCCAGGTATCTGTGTTCCTGCACCTCCTTTAAAATTGTACCATTTAGTTTATATTGCCTCTCATTCTTCCTACCAAAATGTATCACTTCACACTTCTCTGCGTTAAATTTCATCTGCCATGTGTCTGCCGATTTGCTGGGCTATGGGGAAAGAGCAGGGGAATGGGACTAATTGGGTAGCTCTTTAAAAGAGCCGGCACAGGCACGATGGGCCGAATGGCCTCCTGTGTAAGATTCTATGATAAAAGTAAGGTGCACAGTATTAAAATATTGGGGGAAAGGGGCTGTATTTTAAAATCTGGTGTCTCTTCATTTCAGGACCTTACTTACTGGCGCTGAGTTGCACCTCGCTTACGGTAGACGTTACGGTTTGGTCGGCCGGAACGGCTTGGGGAAAACAACGCTGCTGAAGATGATGTCTGCGCGGAGTCTACGCATCCCGTCGCACATCAGCATCTTGCACGTGGAGCAGGAGGTGGTGGGCGATAACACACAGGCGTTGCAGAGCGTGCTACAGTGCGACACCGTGCGCGAGAGCCTGTTGCAGGCAGAGAAGGAGCTGACGGCAAAGCTGAACGCTGGTCTGTAAGTAAAGACCTGCAGCACAAGGCGCAAGGACTCTGCAAACACGTAGCACTCAGACAAGCGCTCGGCCGGGTTTCTCAGCTGGTGCTGGAGGATGTTCCCTGATTTGGTCACGTAGCCCGTGTGTTGGCCCTTTTATTTTCATATTCCACATTTTTTTCTTGGGTTCAGTGTCTCCGAACACCCCTCTAGGTGAGCCCTCGGTTCTGACAGACTGCTTTCAACCTGCCCATCGTCCAGGTAACTTTTTAACAAGCCCAACATTTAGAAAGAACTCTCATTTCTACAGTGACTTTCATGGCCTCAGGACATTCCAAAGCGCTTCACAGCCAATGCGGGTCTTTAGCAGTGGAGTCACTAGTTATGCAGGGAAACGTGTCGGCCAATTTGCAAACAACAATGAGCAGATAATCTATTTTGCGGCTGTTCATTGAGCTATACATTTTGGCAAGGACGTCTTGAGAGCTCCTTGTTCTTCGGGTTTCGGAGCTTGAGCAGCAGCTGGCGTCACTGTGGTGCATCCGCAAGTCTGAGAGCTACGTGGACAGCACTTTTCAAGAGGTGGTCGTAAGAACATAAGAAATAGGAGCAGGAATAGACCTTTTGGCCCCTCGAGCCTGCGCCGTCATTCAATAAGATCATGGCTGATCTTCTACCTCATCTCCATTTTCCTGCACTATCCCTATATCTCTTGATCCCAGCTTAATATCCAAAAATCTATCGATCTCTGTCTTGAATATACTCAATGACTGAGCCTCCACAGCCCTCTGGGGTAGAGAATTCCAAAGATTCACCACCCTCTGAGTGAAGAAATTTCTCCTCATCTCAGTCCTAAATGGTCGACCCCTTATTCTGAGACTGTGACCCCTGGTTCTAGACTCCCCAGCCAGGGGAAACATCCTCCTGCATCTACCCTGTCAAGCCCTGTAAAAAAAAAAATTTGTATGTTTCAATCAGATCACCTCTCATTCTTCTAAATTCTAGAGAATATAGGCCTAGTCTACTCAATCTCTCCTCATAGGACAATCCCCCCATCCCAGGAACCAGTCTGGCAAATCTTTGTTGCACTCCCTCTATGACAAGTATATTCTTCCTTAGATAAGGAGACCAAAACTGTACACAATACTCCAGGTGTGGTCTCACCAGGGCCCTATATAATTGCAGTAAGACGTCTTTACTCTTGTACTCAAATCCTCTTGTGATAAAGGTCAACATACCATTTGCTTTCCTAATTGCTTGCTGTACCTGCATGTTAACTTTCAGTGATTCATGTACAAGGACACCCAGGTCCCTCTGAACACCAACATTTCCCAATCTCTCTCCATTTTAAAAAAAATACTCTGCTTTTCTATTTTTCCTACCAAAGTGGATAACTTCACATTTCTCCACATTATATTCCATTTGCCATGTTCTTGCCCACTCACTTAGCTTGTATATTTCCCCTTGAAGCTTCTGTGCATCTTCCTCACAACTTACATTCCCACCCAGCTTTGTATCATTAGCAAACGGATATATTACATTTGGTCCCCTCATCCAAATCATTGATGTGGATTGTGAATAGCTGAGGCCCAAGCACTAATCCCTGTGGTACCCCACTAGTTACAGCCTGCCAACCCAAAAATGACCCATTTATTCCTACTCTCTGTTTTCTGTCTGTTAACCAATCCTCAATCCATGCTAGTATATTACCCCATCCCATGAGCCCTAATTTTGTTTATTAACCTCTTGTGTGGCACCTTATCGAATGCCTTCTGAAAATCCAAATACACCCACTGGTTCCCCCTTATCTATTCTGCTAGTTATCAGCCATGATCCTATTGAATGGCGGAGGAGGCTCGAAGGACTGAATGGCCTACTCCTGCCTATTTCTTATGTTCTTATGTTCTTACAACCTCAAAAAACTCTAACCGATTCGTCAAACACGATTTCTTTTTCATAAATCCGTGTTGACTCTGCCCAATCCTATTATTTTCTAAGTGCCCTGTTACCACGTCCTTAATAATAGATTCTAGCATTTTCCCTACTCCTGATGTCAGGCTAACTGGTCTGTAGTTCCCTGTTTTCTCTCTCCCTCCTTTCTTAAATAGTTTCAGGAGGTGGTCACCCCACAGCTTGGAGTGTGCAGGCAGAGAGGGAATGGGTGACCACCAGGCAGGTAGTGCAGGAGTCCCCGAGTGCATCTCGCTCTCCAACCAGTATTCGGTTCTGAGTGCTGGTGAGGGCGATGGTTCCTCTGGAGAGAACAGCCAGAGCCGAGCCCGTGGCACCACGGGTGGCTCAGCTGTATAGGGTGGGGAGGAAGAAGAGTGGGAGAGCAATACTGGTAGGGGATTCGATAGTTAGTAGGAGCTGCAGATGTGACTCCAGGATGGTATGTTGCCTCCCTGGTGCCAGGGTTAAGGATGTCTCTGAGCGGCTGCAGAACATTGAGGGGGGAGGGTGAGCAGTCAGAGGTCATGGCCCATATTGGTACCAACGACATAGGTAGAAAGATGGATGAGGTCCTGCAGGCAGATTCTAGGGAGCTAGGAAAGAGATTAAAAAACAGGACCTCAAAGGTAGTAATCTCCGGATTACTCCCGGTGCCACGCGCAAGTGAGTATAGCAATAGGAGGATAGAGCAGATGAATGCGTGGTTAGAGAGATGGAGGGAGGGCTTCGGATTCCTGGGGCATTGGGACCGGTTCTGGGGGAGGTGGGACATGTACAGGCCGGACGGGTTGCACCTCAACAGGGCTGGAACCAATATCCTCGCGAGGAGGTTTGTTAGTGCTGTTAGGAGGGTTCAAACTCATTTGGCAGGGGGATGGGCACCAGGATGTAACATTAGAAAGTGGAAATAAAGTGCTCAGGATTGGGAGAGGGAGAGAGCACTTAAGTAAGAAATGGTAAGGTATTAGGTGGGGTCAAACTAAGAGAGAATACAGGATGGTCTAAGATGGGTTTACAGTGTATGTATGTGAACGCCCAAATCATAGTAAACAAGGTAAGTGAGCTGCAGGCACAAATAACCACATAAAAATATGATGTGGCAATAACTGAGACCTGGCTCAAAAAAGGGCAGGATTGGGTATTAAATATTCCTGGTTATAATGTGTTCAGGAAAGATGGGGAAGGAAAGAAAGGAGATGTCAGGTTGCAAATACATCTGAGAATCAGGCTATATATAGAACGGTCAGAGGAGAAGTGAAAAAGAAAATAAGAGGGGCAAAGAGAGGGTATGAGAATAGAATGGCAGCCAACATAAAAGGTAATCCAAAAGTCTTCTATAGGCATATAAATAGTAAAAGGGTAGTAAGAGGAGGGGTGGGGCCGATTAGGGACCAAAAAGGAGACCTATGCATGGAGGCAGAGGGTATGGCTGAGGTACTAAACGAGTACTTTGCATCTGTCTTCACTAAGGAAGAGGATGCTGCCATAGACATAGTGAAGGAGGAGGTAGTGGAGACACTTGATGGGATAAAAATTGATAAGAGGTATTAGAAAGGCTGGCTGTACTTAAAGTAGATAATCACCAGGAGCGGATGGGATGCATCCTAGGATGCTGAGGGAATTGAGGGCAGAAATCGCGGAGGTACCGGCCATAATATTCCAATCCTCCATAGATACGGGGGCGGTGCCCAAGGACTGGAGAATTGCAAATGTTCAAAAAAGGGTGTAAAGATAAACCCAGCAACTACAGGCCAGTCTGTTTAGCCTCGGTAGTGGGGAAGCTTTTAGAAACAATAATTAGGGACAAAATTAACAGTCACTTGGATAGGTGTGGATTAATTAAGGAAAGCCAGCACGGATTTGTTAAAGGCAAATAGTGTTTAACCAACTTGATCGAGTTTTTTGATGCGGTAACAGAGAGGGTTGATGAGGGCAATGCGGATGATGCGGTGCACATGGATTTCCAAAAGGCGTTTGACAAAGTGCCACATAATAGGCTTGCCAGCAAAGTTGAAGCCCATGGAATAAAAGGGACAGTGGCAGCATGGATAAGGAATTAGCTAAGTGACAGGAAACAGAGTAGTGGTGAACAGTTGTTTTTCGGACTGAAGGAAGGTACACGGTGTTCCCCAGGGGTCGGTATTAGGACCACTGCTTTTCTTAATATATATCAATGACTTGGACGTGGGTGTATAGGGCACAATTTCAAAATTTGCAGATGACACAAAACTTGGAAGTATAGTGAACAGTGAGGAGGATAGTGATAGACTTCAAGAAGACATAGACAGGCTGGTGGAATGGGTGGAGACGTGGCAGATGAAATTTAACACAGAAAAGTGTGAAGTGATACATTTTGGTAGAAAGAATGAGGAGAGGAAATATAAACTAAATGGTACAATCCTAAAGGGGGTGCACGAGCAGAGAGACCTGGGGATATGTGTGCACAAATCGTTGAAGGAGGCATGGCAGGTTGAGAAAGCAGTTAAAAAGGCTTATGGGATCCTGGGCTTCATAAATAGAGGTATAGAGTACAAAAGTTTGGAAATTATGATGAACCTGTATAAAACACTGGTTCGGCCCCAACTGGAGTACTGTGTCCAATTCTGGGCACCACACTTTAGGAAGTGTGTGAAGGCCTTAGAGAAGGTGCAGGAAAGATTTACGAGAATGATTCCAGGAATGAGGGACTGCAGTTACGTTGATAGACTGGAGAAGCTGGGGTTGTTCTCCTTGGAGCAGAGAAGGTTGAGAGGAGATTTGATAGAGGTGTCCAAAATCATGAGGGGGTCTGGACAGAGTAGAGAGAGAGAGAGAAACTGTTCCCATTGGCAGAAGGGTCGAGAACCAGAGGACACAGATTTAAGGTGATTGGCAAAAGAACCAAAGGCGCCGTAAGAAAAAACTTTTTTACGCAGCGAGTGGTTAGGATATGGCATGCACTTCCTGAAAGGGTGGTGGAGGCAGACTCAATCGTGGCTTTCAAAAGGGAATTGGATAAGTATCTGAAGGAAAAAATTTTGCGGGGGAGTGGGACTAGCTGAAGTGCTCTTGCAGTGAGTTGGGACGGGCCGAATGGCCGCCTTCCGTGCTGTAACCATTCTATGATTCTTCGACCTGTGCCATCAGATTAATATCTCATTCGAAAGACGACATCTCCGACAGTGCAGCGCTCCCTCAGTACGTTGTCAGTTGTGGCTCAATGGTAGCGCACTCGGCTCTGAACTCTGCTGAAGTGAATGGGGCTGATCGAGCCGCATCGCGGCCGCCGTCGGCGACCAGCTGACTGGTCCCAATGCAGAGCCTGCAGCGATAGCCCTTCCCTTTCAGGGAGGGAAGGAGCCTCGGGTGGTGTGCTTCATTTAGCGCTCCACTTCCTCCTTGGAGTGCTAAACCCAATATCGTGTAAGCTGGGAATCATTCGCGCCTGGCGCTAAGTTTCCCAGCTTTCAAAGGTTACCGCCCCCAAACGGGGCAATAATGAATTTCTCCCCCTATGTAACTCCATGTGCTCAAGATTCGAGTGAGGCTTGAACCCCCACAGCCTTCTGACTCAGGCGTGAGTGCTATCACCGAGCCAAGGCTGATTAAAACAGAAGAGAGCGTCATCGCTGTGTCTTGGCTTACTGGTTATATCACACAATCTTTCTTGACTTCGAGGCAGTAGAATAAGCACTCCACTAGACCATGACTTGGGCTATAAACTGCCAAACAGATTTATTAAACTGTAAATGTATTAGTCAACAGTAGCAACGGTGCACTAGATTTACAGTAGTTACAGACTTAACCTTGGAAGGTGGAAAACTTTTCAATCTAGTCATTCCTGTTTGGCAGCTGTCTTGTATCAGTAAGAAATTCTGTTTTAAAGGGCTATAAAGTGTTTTAATAGCGCGGTGTGATCGGTACTCCTCAATTCTACCTACCCGATACCTGCGTGAGGGATGTTCCACCAGATTAAGGACTGCCTTTGGCCCCTGTTTGGTCCATTGAGTAATGTAACTCCTCTGAAGCTGTGGTGAGCATTGTAGGAACTTGACACTTCTCCCAGCTCTCCACGGGAAGCTGTTGCAAATAGGATAGTTGGTAGTTAGTGCGCAGCTGAAACACACAGAGCAGTGTGTCCCAAATTTGATCTCCAGTCAGGTTGACTTGGGTGCTAATGTTGACCTCAGTACCTCCTGGGTGAGGGAAGGGCAAACCAGCCAGGGGTCACTGCGCCGGTCAACCCTTGTTGGGAAAGTGTGGGTGTGATGGTTAGATGTGGACAGGATCGGGCTTGGCTTTGAACTGCCTGCCAATGCTCTCAGATGTGAAACACTGCCACTTCCACTGAGGTATTTAGGGTGTTTAGCACACCACGTACTGTATCCTAGTGAAAGTCAGGAGAGGAGAGAAAATGGGTAAAGAAAAAGATGTACATCACCTTCGAGTTAGTGATGTTGGAGTTCAGCCTGTAAGCTGTAAATATAATTGTCTTTGTGACTTTCTCTTGCAGGAGCGATGGCACAGAGAGCAGCAGGCTAACAGAAATTTACGCCAAGTTGGAGGAGATCGAGGCAGACAAGGCTCCGGCCAGGTGCGTTTAGAATGAATAAGGGTGAGATGAGCGAATCCTTTAAGAACGACAGTACGTTCCAGAGCTTGGGAGGTAACGGGTTAATGCATCAAAAAACAGTGAAGAAACGTTTCTGCCAAGACAACAGGCGGAGTCGCGAACGGCCTCAGTGACCCCTGACCTTGAGAGACGGAAATATCAGCCCTGATTCCTACGACCCAAAGACCCAGCTGGGAAATGTGTGTGTTTGGATGGCAAATGAGGATGGGGTTGGGATTAGTTGTTGTGCACCCCCCCCCCCCCCCACGGTCAAATAGCCTACTGACACTCGATGTGAAGGACGGGCAGTTGGGCAAAGTACCAGAGGGGCTGGTCTTGCTTGTAGAACGTACCCCGTCAGGATTTGGCACCTTTGGGTGATGGGGGAAGGAGCAAATGAGAACGTACAGTGGTACATAGGAACAGCAGGATGCCATTCAGCCCCTTGAGCCTGTTCCACCATTCAATCAGATCATGGCTGATCTGTACCTCAATGACTCCATTTACCCGCCTTACCTCCGTATCCCTTGATACCCTTACCCAATAAAAATCAAGCTATCTAAGTCTTGAAAGCTCCAATTGATCCCCAGACTTTTGAGGGTGAGATTTCTAAATTGACACTGTCCTTTGTGTGGAAGAAGTACCACCTAATTTCCCTCCTAAATGGCCTGGCTCTAATTTTAAGATTATGTTCTTGTTTCCCCCACCAAAGGAAATAGTTTCTCTCTATCTACCCTATCGAATCCTTTTAACGTTTTAAACACCTCCATTAGATCACCCCTTAACCGTCTAAACTCAAGGAAATACAAGCCAAGTTTATGTAACCTGTTATAATTTAACCATTTAAGACCCGGTATCATTCTAATGATTCTGCCTCCCCTCCAAGGTCAGTACATCCTTCCTGCGGTGCAGTGCTCAGAGCTAACAGTTACTCCAGATGGGGTCTAACCAGAGCTTTATATAACTGTAGCATAACTTCTACCCCTTTGTATTCCGGCCCTCTTGAGATGAAGACCAACATTCCATTAGCTGTTTTGTACCTGCGCATTATCTTCCAATGATTTGTGTACAGGGACACGTAAATCCCTTTGCTCCTCCACAGCTCCTAGTCTCTGGCCATTCTTCTGCAGTAGTTGAGGAAGTGCTGCAGTAGCAGAGGTGCCGTCCTTTGAATAGGATGTTGAAACTGAGGTGCCTCCTGTATAAACTGAGCTTAAATGCCCCTCTTTGAACATGAGCATGGAATTCTTGTGTCCTGCATGAGCCTTTTCCCAGTGAGAAGAGACCTTGTGCTCCCTTCCATAGAAAGAAGGAACTTGCATTTCTATCGCGCCTTTCACGACCACAGGACGTCCCAAAGCGCTTTACAGCCAATGAAGTACATTTGAAGTGTAGTCACTGTTGTAATGTAGGAAACGCGGCAGCCAATTTGCACACAGCAAGCTCCCACAAACAGCAATGTAATAATGACCAGATTATCTGTTTTTAGTGATGTTGATTGAGGAATAAGTATTGGCCAGGACACCGGAGAGAACTCCCCTGTTCTTCTTCGAAATAGTGCCATGGGATCTTTTATGTCCACCTGAGAGCGGACGGGACCTCGGTTTAATGCTTCATCCGAAAGACGGCACCTCCGACAGTGCAGCGCTCCCTCAGTACTGTGCTGACGTGTCAGCCTAGATGGAGTGGGACTTGAACGCCGAGGCGAGAGTGCTACCCACTGAGCCCCGGCTGACGGTCCTAACTCTCTAAGCTCACGCATAAAGAATGGCCACTCGGGTGAAGTGCCGGGAAGGCTGCCAGCCCCTTGGTTTATAAAGGTTGCTTGCTCTGATGTCAATGACAACGTTTCTGTGACGTGGATTTGGCAGTTTTACAGCTGGACTGCAGATGTAACTCGGTGTTCTACCTCGACATGGTGATTCATCTTTCAGTAAAGTTTTCTGTGAGAAGTTCATGCAACACTGGAGCAGTCAGGTTTTCCAGGGCAATATGTTGGCACATTTCAGTATTTA
Organism: Squalus acanthias; assembly: GCA_030390025.1. Lineage (NCBI taxonomy): Eukaryota > Metazoa > Chordata > Chondrichthyes > Squaliformes > Squalidae > Squalus > Squalus acanthias. Next base: position 1,244,400 of record CM059429.1, on the reverse strand, counting down.
GTATGATTGAGAACGCTGGGAATGATTTGGCTGATGTGATGGTACTTTGAGTTTGGATGGGGCAGGGCATGTGTGGAGAGTTGACCTTGCAGAACTGCATTGTTGTCCTAAACCAAGGGAAAAAAATAATAATTTTATCCCCCTTCTCTTCTCTTTCCCCCATGAAATTCACTGTACGTGTGTGCGGTTCTCCCTCGCGTGCACTCTCCCGCTCTCGCCTCTCGCTCACAATAACCATTCCAATACAAACACCTGTATCTATCTCTGCTTTGATGGTCTCTCTCTATTTTTAGGGCCTCGGTTATTCTGGCTGGTTTGGGCTTCAGTTCCAAGATGCAGCAACAGATGACCAGGTAAGACACTGTGCGTAAAATGTTTCTTTTGAATAAGCTGTTGATTTAGTACTTGTAGGAGAATGTCAGAGAATCAGTATATTATTGGTGAGAGCAAGCAGTCCATCACAGAGTGCTGAATAATATCAGTAACAACCAATGTTGCTCCATGTGTATGTTATTTATTGCCTGTTGTAACCTCCGATACAGGTAGTTACCTCTCCCCGTTTTACTTAAACTACAGCAATTCTATATAAGCCAGTGAGGCGAAGTATTAAATTACTATCTACCCAAACTTTCCTTCAAACTTTAAATGAGTTTCATTTAACTTGTGCATCCCTGTTCTCCTTTTCAATCGTTTTGTAGTTATGGAAAAGTGTTTGTTTTAAAACCCAGTGTTAACTTTGTTTGTGTTTCAGGGAGTTCTCTGGAGGCTGGAGAATGAGGCTGGCTTTAGCCAGGGCACTGTTTGCCAAGTAAGTGATTGGCCCGCCATGGTCCCCGGTCTGTGTTCGGTTTAAAGCCGGAGAGCTGGCTGCTTTGAATACATTCAGCATTGTATAGTGATATAGACCAAAGGCGGGTAAATGGAGTTGAGGTACAGATCAGCCATGATCATAATTGAATGGTGGGACAGGCTCGAGGGGCTGAATGGCCTACTCCTGTTCCTATGTTAGCCTTCAGCTATCTTCAGTTCAGAGTAATTTTAAACTCCTTTTCTTATGCCCAACTTTGTTTTACAAAATCAGCCAAAGTTTGATCCTGGGAATGAACTCAAACAAGAAAGCTACCCAGTCACGTACTGGAGTGCGGTGTATCTATAGAATCATAGAATAGTACAGCATAGAAGGAGCTCCACTGTATACCTCCCTCCAGTCCTAAAAACAGCCATTCACCACAACTCTCTTTTCTATCCCTTAGTCAATTTTGTATCCGTGCTGCTACTGCCCCTTTTATCCCATGGGCTTCAATTTTGCTAACAAGTCTAGTGGTACTTTTATCAAACGCCTTTTGGAAGTTCATGTACGCAACATCAAGCTTATCCACTATCTTCATCTGCGAGCCTAGACAACGAACGTCGGCAGACTTATTCCACTGTTGTTTTGGGGTTTCTCTGAAACCGGGCCAATGCATTGCTGAGTGTGGTGCTGAGCCGTAGAGACCAGGAAGGACCCAAGCTCAGTCCCTGGACTTCACTGAGTTAGTTAATCTCAACTGGGGCAGCATTAAATTGGCCTCAGCACCCCTGAGCGAAGAGGAGGATAAATCAGCCCGGATTCCTCCTCCTGCTGGGGAGGTGCGGTGTGGAGATGTTGGGTGATAACAGGTTTGGGCTCAGTGTGATGCATCCAGCAGTCGAATAGTCTGCCCGACTCTGCCGACGTTCATAGTCTAGGCTTCCAGGTGAAAGTAGTGGATAGATAGGCTTGGAGAAAATTGGAAAAGGAAATTATTCTAAGTCATTCTGATATATTTTTTCTAATCTGCTTATAAAGGAGCCGAATTAAGAGATGCATTTAATCTTTCATTTACATTCCTGTTTGTTGTGGATAGGGAGGAAACGGAAAACTTTGGAAAATACACGGAGGTCTAAAATTTCTAAAACCACCATGCCACCTAGCGCACCAGACAAAAGAACGGATCACAGGCTGGAGTTATACTGCCACTGTCGCACTGATTCAAGGTGTATCAGCATGAAAGTGGCAACGTTGCTCCAGAGCCAGTCCCACGTAGATCAGTGCCAAATGGTGCGAGACCCCCTCAGGGAGTCCATCTCTTACCATTATGGACTGTAACCCCAGTGTACGACAAAGGTCAGGAAAAGGCCAGCTGGCTTGTCGATGCAATCCTGTCCCATTGGCGCAATCTCCTCACACCATTAAACCCGTCCCATCCCCCAGGCAACAAAACCAGTGGAAAACAAACGGGAAATTCCCCCCTCGCCCCCACGGGTTAAACTCTGGCAGGATCCCTACTGTACAAAGGTATGGGAGTGTAAAGGTTATGTTACTGGACTAAATAATCCGGATGCCTGGACTAATAATCTAGAGACGGGAATTCATGGCAGTTCGTGAATTTGAATTCAATTTATAAAAACAAATAGCTAAATAAATCTGGAGTAACAGTAAAAATGACCATGAAGCTGTCGGATTGTCGTAAAAACCCAACTGGTTCACTAATGTCTCTTTAGGGAAAGAAACCTGCCGTCCTTACCCGGTCTGGGCCTGTATGTGACTCCAGTCCCACATTGGTTTTGCTCGGTCTGGAGTCACACCATATGGACCCACACCATATCAGACACTGAGGAAAAACAGCTTTGTATCTCCTGCCTATCTATAGCAGCAAGGAATATAGCGCTGAATAAGTTGATATGTAGTCGACCAGTTGTATGACACAGCCTGTGGCAACAGAAAGTAGTTTGCACTCCTTGCTACCGTATGGCGTGTGAAATAAACACACTTCTGGCTCCTCGCGATTTGACGTCATGGTTGTATTTTAATAGACTCACGGTATACCTCAGTAAGCTCGCTCTACCATCTTTTTGTTTTGTGTTTTTGCTCACAGCTCCCCTTCACTGCCTGAAGGCGCTGACTCTTGGGGTTTTGTTAGCCTTGGGGTACGAGGGGGAGTTGTAGCTCCCTTACTGATAGTCGGGTTGAGATCAGGATTCAAACCTGGGTCCAGTCTGCACTGCAGCGAGCAATTTGATCTCAATACAGATAATTGACGATTGTGGGTTATTACATTATCGCTCTCTTTCTCTCTCTCTCTCAGGCCTGATCTTCTGTTACTAGATGGTAAGTTGATTCGTTAAGAAAGAACTGGCATTCATGTAGCACCTTATCGCACCCCCTCAGCAGTGCTCCAAAGCGCTTGATGTGTAATGAATTGGGTTGAAGTGCATTTGCTCTTATATAATTCATGCTGTGTGCACTTAACGGATAATCTATCTGGCCAGTATTTGTAGTAAAATGTGCTTTTAATCTTAGTTTTACTAGGTACTATTGTATGTCTGAGGGTGCATCGACTTGCAATACCATAGCGGTAGAACGCGTGCTTGCACCTGTAGTCCCCACACACATCCAGTTCTTTATTCCAGTTGTGCTGTTGAGGGGCCAGGTCCTCCCCGCCCCCCCACCCCAGAGAGGGTGGAGCATCAGCAAAGGATCGCTCTGGCTCCTGATTGCATTTCTTCCAGGGGGACACTTTCACAGCCCTGATCTGAGCAACCTCAGAATGAGGTGGTGCCGTTCCAGACGGTGAGGACTGCCCGACGGGGCGATTGCACTGGGCAGTAGTAAGTATAAGGGCTGCTGCAGCCAAGCTGGGCGATGAGGCAACTTCCTCTCGTCGCTTACCTGTGCGGACCTTCCCAGCCACTGAGGAATGAAGGTGCGAATCACGCAACTTCCAAACACCTGTGACAGCTGCGCCATTATTACCGAGGCTGCCCTGCGCTACAAATCCACGCAGTGTGACCAAAGCAGAGTTTTTTCATTCATTCTTGGGGTGTGGACGTCCCTGGCAAAGCCAGCATTTATTGCCCATCCCTAGTTCGCCTTGTATTCTTTGCAGCAGTTTGATACAACTGAGTGGCTTGCTGGTCCACGTCCGAAGGTAGTTAATCGTCAAACATGTTGGTGTGGGACTGGAGTCTCACATAGGCCTAGACCGGGTAAGGACGGCACGTTTCCTTCCCTAAATCTAGTCATCCAGGAAGGTACCTTCAGGGACAGGAACCTGACGCTCTTAGCTGGCCCAGACTACACGTGACTCCTGTCCCATATGACATGGTTGACTTTTAATGCCCTCGGACAACCAACGATGGACAATAAATGCGGCCTTGCCAGCGACACCCACATCTCAACACATTTTTGAAAAATTCCCTCCGAGATATTTGAAGCCAAAGAGCGAATGAAGTGGGTGTCTCTATATTTGGTAGAGAGGTATAGTTCGAATGTAATGCGCAAGCCCCGAGTATCCTTGTACTGTTAACTTCATTTAGTTTGTGAAATCCTGTCAGTGACGTCAATAAACTTAATTCAAATAACTTCTTGTTTTCTTAGAACCTACAAACATGTTGGACGTGCGAGCCATCCTGTGGCTGGAAAACTACCTGCAGGTGAGTCCTTGCTCTGTGCCGGGATTGACGGCTTTTCAGCTCTTTATCATCACGTTCCCTTCAGCAGCAAATGTACTGTGTGCAAAATAAAGCGTTTCATTCTTTCTGAATCGGAATGACAGCAGTTGTGTTTTGCTGTTGAATTTCCTTGCACAGTTTTCAAAATGTATTTTAGACCCAAAAAGTAACTTTTTGGAAATTATTAAATCAAATTCGAAACCAGTACAGAACCACAAAGCTATTAATTGTTTACAATATCCTCTGGGATCAGGGGAATTTGGTTTTTTCCTTAAACTGGATTTTAATGTAATCTCTGCCATGCCTATGTATCCTGAATTCCCTCTGACCATTCACATGCGGATTTTGGCTGCCGCTCTGGGCCCAGGCCCATTACTTCTATTTCCCTTTTTTCTCTCCTATTGGACTCTCCTGTCCTGTCTCCTCCCAGGCCCGTCACCCAGTCATGCTACCTTTCGTTTCTCCCCTCTTGCGTACTTTGCCCCCCATTCCTACCCCAACCCATCACTACTCCTCCACCTTCCTACTCTCCTGCCGCCGTTCAAGGCTGGAATAAGCTCGCAGCTTCCCTCTGGGCCCCTGTGCATTCTTTCGAAGGTGCGATTCAGGCACCCATCGCTGCCTCCTGATGAGCAACAACTCCAACTACCTCACCCTCCTCTCTTGTCAACCTCTTTCCCATTCCGCTCACTCCACCGCAAGATCTCATCATCGCCCCTCTCTGCATTTCTCTCCCGAAAGACCATTTAATCATGAACAAGGCCCTTGCTATCCATGACTTTGTTGTGAATGATTGCGGTGATATTCTGGCCTTGCCTGAAACTTGTCTCGGGTGGCGACACCTTGCCTCTTAACCGAAGTCTCCCCTTATCACCAAACCACCCCATGGTCCCTCCGCCTGCTCCTCTGGTACCTTCTCCTTCCTTGGAGCACTTTACATTGTTCCACCCCTCTCACCTCCTTTAAAATCCTCATTATCTAGTGCCGCCCAAGCCCCACCCCGAGTTTCTCACTGAGCTATCCTGCCTCCTTTCATCCCTCAGCCTCTGCACTGAGCGACTCATCACCGGTGACTTCAATCTTCATCTCCGCTCCCTTGCCCATTCTCTACTGAATTCACTGACCTCCTGTCCTCCCTAAACTGCTCCCTCCATATGAACTCTCCCACCATACTCCTGGTCATTCCCTCGACCTTGCCATCGCCCATGGTTCCCCCCTGCCTTTCAGAACTGCTGTGATCACCTTTTCCTCAAAGACCCACTCTTGACTCCTCTGTTCTTGCAAACTACCACCCAATCTTCAACCTCCCTTTCCTCTCCAAAGTCATTGAACGTGTTGTTACCTCCCAAATCTGTTTTAATCTTTCTAAACAGGTTTGTGTCCCTGCCACCACACTGAAACAGTCCTAACGGGAATCAAGGGATATGGGGATTGTTCAGGAAAGTGGAGATGAGGTAGAAGATCAGCCATAATCTTACTGAATGGTGGAGCAGGCTCGAGGGGCCAAATGGCCGACTCCTGCTCCTGTTTCTTATGTTCTAACCAAAATCACAAAATACATTCTCCAACTGTGACTGGTGTATTATTCCTCCTGCTCTTCGTTGAGCTCTCTGCAGCCTTTGACATGGCTGAGGTGGTGTCCTTTGCAACCACCCTGCACCAAGTTTCCATCCCCATATCCTCCCTGTTGAAAAGACCACCTACTTTCACCATCCTCCTCCAATGCCTCTCCTCCATTGTCCAGCTCAGTGGGCCTGACCTTGCTTGGTTCCACTTTTGCCAAACAAATTGTAGTCAGAGCATTTCCAACAATGGCTTTTTTTCCTGCCCACACCATTACCTCTGGAGTCCCTCAAAGATCTGTCCTTGAATCCCCTCCTCTTCCTCATCTACATGCTGCCCCTTGGCAACATCATCTGAAGGTATGGAGTCAGCTTCCACCTGTATCGATTGGGGAAAAAAAAATTCTCATCCTTGTTTTCAGATTTCTCCATGGCCTCACCCCTCCCTATCTCTGTAATCTCCTCCAGCCCCACAACCCCCTGAACTATCTGCGCTCCTCCAATTCTGGCCTCTTAAGCATCCCTGATTATAATCGCTCAACCATTGACGGCCGTGCCTTCAGCTGCCGAGGCCCTAAGCTCTGGAATTCCCTCCCTAAACCTTTCTGTCTCTCTACCTCTTTCCTCTTTCAAGATGCTCAACTACCCTAATATCTCCTTATGTAGCTCGGTGGCAAATTTTGTTTTACAACATTCCTGTGAAGCTCCTTGGGACGTTTTACTACGTTAAAGGTGCTTTATCAATACAAGTTGTTGTTGTTGCTGCACTGGAGTCTCTCCCCAAGTCCTGGAGTGAGGCTCAAACCCACAGCCTTGTGACAAGAGAGGTGAGAGTGACTGGAGACGGGCTGACAGTACCAGGCAGCGGTATGACAGGAAGAAAAATGGAGATGAGCAATTGCAGAGTGCATGGGCTTCGCGCTCGTCCTCCGTTGTGCTCGGGTTGTTTGGATAGGAATTAATTTTATTACCTGACGAGCAAAATCTCCTGAATTGGTAAATGCCTGTTACTGCAGAGTGATGTATTAGGTAATTTGATTGTGGGAGAGCGAGAGACTCTGAGCCTGGTCTACACGAGTGAATTGCACACTGAATATACAAAGCAGACATTAATAGAAGCCGCGAGGTTGAATGAATCGGGCTAGGGTTGTAATGTTAAGCCTTTGCTTTGTGCGCACTGCTATTCTCTCCTATGCTGCTAGTTGCTGTTTACGTAGGAGTAAAATACATTTCCTGCATTTCTGGACTATTCATCGTCCACACAATAATGGGATTGCAGGATATTTCATTTTCCAACCTAAAGGCTATTCCTTCTCCGTAAATAAATTTAGGTATTGCATGTTGAATCGCGCTGTTCAATACCGGGAATGGTAGTGTAGTGGTAATGTCACTGGGCTAGTAATCCAGAGGCCTGGACTAATGATCCAGAGACGTGAGTTCAAATCCCACCACGGCAGCTGGGGAATTTAAATTCAGTTAATTAAATAAATCTGGAATAAAAAGCTACTATCAGTAATGGTGACCATGAAACTATCGGATTGTCGTAAAAACCCATCTGGTTCACTTGAGGGCAGGAAATCTGCCGTCCCCCTTACCTGGTCTGGGCCTATATGTGATTCCAGACCCACAGCAATGTGGTTGACTCTTAACTGCCCTCTGAAATGGCCTAGCAAGTCACTCAGTTGTAACTAACCGCTACGAAACAAAATAATAAGAATGAAACCGGGCGGACCACCGTTTCGTAGCAGACCTCGGCACTGGCTACGGACACGGCAACGGCACACCCAGCCCAGTCAGCCCTGCAAAGTCCTCCTCACCAACATCTGGGGACTTGTGCCAAAATTGGGAGAACTGTCCCACAGACTAGTCAAGCAACAGCCTGACTTAGTCATACTCACAGAATCATACCTTTCAGCCAATGTCCCAAACTCCTCCATCACCATCCCTGGGTATGTCCTGTCCCACCAGCAGGACAGACCCACCAGGGGTGGCAGCACAGTGGTATACAGTCGGGAAGGAGTGGCCCTGGGAGTCCTCAACATTGACTCCGGACCCCATGAAGTCTCATGGCTTCAGGTCAAGCATGGGCAAGGAAACCTCCTGCATTATTACCACCTACCGCCCTCCCTCAGCTGAATGAATCAGTACTCCTCCATGTTGAACACCACTTGGAAGAAGCACTGAGAGTAGCAAGGGCGCAGGATGGACTCTGGGTGGGGACTTCACTGAAGGACATAACTGCCAGTCTGGGACAGGTGGTGAGTGAACCTACCTCGTCCTCACCAATCTACCTGTCGCAGATGCATCTGTCCATGACGGCATTGGCAGCAGTGACCACCGCAAAGTCATTGTGGAGACGAAGTCCCGTCTTCACACTGAGAACACCCTCCATCGTGTTGTGCGGCACTACCACCGTGCTAAATGGGATAGATTCAGAACAGATCTAGCAGCTTAAAACTGGGCATCCATGAGGCGCTGTGGGCCATCAGCAGCAGCAGAATTGTATTCCACCACCACCTCATGGCCCGGCATATCCCTCACTCTACCATTACCACCAAGCCAGGAGACCAACCCTGGTTCAACGATGAGTGTAGAAGAGCATGCCAGGAGCAGCACCAGGCGTACCTAAAAATGAGGTGCCAACCTGGGGAAGCTGCAACACAGGACTACGTGCATGCTAAAAAGCGGAAGCAGCATGCTATAGACAGGGCTAAGCGATCCCACAATCAACGGATCAGATCAAAGCTCTGCAGTCCTGCCACATCCAGTCGTGAATGGTGGTGGATCATTAAACAACTAACGGGAGGAGGAGGCTCCAAAAATATCCCCATCCTCAATGATGGTGGAGCCCAGCACGTGAGTGCAAAAGACGAGCCTGAAGCATTTGCAACCAACTTCAGCCAGAAGTGCCGAGTGGATGATCCATATCGGCCTACTCCCGAAGTCCCCACCATCACAGAAGCCAATTCAATTCACTCCACGTGATATCAAGAAATGGCTGAGCGCACTGGATACAGCAAAGGCTATGGGCCCTGACAACATCCCGGTTGTCGTGCTGAAGACTTGTGCTCCAGAACTAGCCACGCCTCTAGCCAAGCTGTTCCAGTACAGCTACAACACTGGCATCTATCCAACAATGTGGAAAACTGCCCAGGTGTGTCCTGTCCACAAAAAGCAGGACAAATCCAACCCGGCCAATTACCGCCCCATCAGTCTACTCTCAATCATCAGCAAAGTGATGGAAGGTGTCGTCGACAGCGCTATCAAGCGGCACTTACCAAGAACCTGCTCACTGATACCCAGTTTGGGTTCCGCCAAGACCACTCGGCTCCCGACCTCATTACAGCCTTGGTCCAAACATGGACAAAGGAGCTGAATTCCAGAGGTGAGATGAGAGTGACTGCCCTTGACATCAAGGCAGCATTTGACCGAGTCTGGCATCGAGGAGCCCTAGTAAAACTGAAGTCAATGGGAATCGGGGAAAACGCTCCACTGGCTGGAGTCATACCTAGCACAAAGGAAGATGCTTGTGATGGTTGAAGGTCAATCATCACAGCCCCAGGACATCGCTGCAGGAGTTCCTCAGGGCAGTGTCCTAGGCCCAACCATCTTCAGCTGCTTCATCAATGACCTTCCCTCCAATATAAGGTCAGAAATGGAGCTGTTCGCTGATGACTACACAGTGTTCAGCGCCATTCGCAACTCCACAGATAATGAAGCAGTCCATGCCCGCATGCAACAAGACCTGGACGATGTTCAGGCTTGGGCTGATAAGTGGCAAGTAACATTCGCGCCACAGAAGTGCCAGGCAATGACTATCTCCAACAAGCGAGAGTCTAACCACCTCCCCATGACACTCAATGGCATTACCATCGCCAAATCCCCCACTATCCACATCCTGGGGGGTCACCATTAACCAGAAACTTAACTGGACCAGCCACATAAATACTGTGGCTACAAGAGCAGGTCAGTGGCTAGGTATTCTACGGCGAGTGTCTCACCTCCTGACTCCCCAAAGCCTTTCCACCATCTACAAGGCACAAGTAAGGAGTGTGATGGATTACTCTCCACTTGCCTGGATGAGTGCAGCTCCAACAAGACTCACGAAGCTCAACAGCATCCAGGAATCCAGGACAAAGCAGCCCGCTTGATTGGCACCCCATCCACCACCTTAACATAGAAACATAGAAGATAGGAGCAGGAGTAGGCCATTCGGCCCCTCGAGCCTGCTCCGCCATTCGATGAGATCATGGCTGATCATCCAAACTCAGTACCCTGTACCTGCCTTCTCCCCATATCCCTTGATACCTTTAGCTTTAAGAAATATATCTAACTCATTCTTGAATATATTTAATGACTTGGCCTCAACTACTTTCTGTGGTAGAGAATTCCACAGGTTCACCACTCTCTGGGTGAAGAAATTCTTCCTAATTTCTGTCCTAAATGGCTTACCCCTTTATCCTTAGATTATGACCCCTGGTTCTGGACTCTCCGACCATCGGGAACATTCTTCCTGCATCTAGTTTGTCCAGACCTGTCAGAATTTTATATTTCGATGAGATCCCCTCTCATTCTTCTATACTCCAGCGAGTATAAGCCCAATCGACCCAATCTCTCCTCATATGTCATTCCTGCCATCCCAGGTATCAGCCTTGTGAATCTTCGCTGAACTCCTTCCATGGCAAGAACATCCTTCCTCAGTTAAGGCGACCAAAACTACACAGACTACTCAAGGTGTGGTCTCACCAAGGCCCTGTACAACTGCAGCAGGACATCCCTGTTCCTGTACTCAAACCCTTTCGCTATGAAGGCCAACATACCATTTGCCTTCTTCACCGCCTGCTGCACCTGCATGCTTACCTTCAGCGACTGGTGCACAAGGACATCCAGGTCTCGTTGCACTTCCCCTTTCCCCAATCTATTGCCGTTCAGATAATAGTCTGCCTTTCTGTTTTTGACACCAAAGTGGATAACCTCGCATTTATCCACGTTATATTGCATCTGCCATGCTTCTGCCCACTCACCCAACCTGTCCAAATCATCCTGGAGTCTCTCGGTATCCTCCTCGCAGCACACACGCCCACGCAGCTTTGTGTCAACTGCAAACTTGGAGATATTACATTTAGTTCCCTTATCTAGATCATTAATGGATATTGTGAATAGCTGGGGTCCAAGGACCGATCCCTGCAGTACCCCACTAGTCACTGCCTGCCACTCGGAAAAAGACCCATTAATTCCTACTCTCTGCTTTCTGTCCGCCAACCAGTTCTCTATCCAAGTCAATACCTTGCCCCCAATCCCATGTGCCTTAATTTTGCACGCTAATCTCTTATGCGGGACCTTATCGAAAGCCTTTTGAAAGTCCAAATACACCACATCTACTGGTTCTCCCTTATCTATTTTCCCAGTTACATCCTCAAAAAATTCCAGTAGATTAGTCAAGCACGATTTACCTTTTGTAAATCCATGTTGACTTTGTCCGATCCTGTCACTGCTTTTCAAGTGCTCAGCTATTACATCCTTTATAATGGACTCTAGCATTTTCCCCACTACCGATGTCAGGCTGTAATTCCCCGCTTTCTCTCTGCCACCCATTCTTTCCCTCCTCCACCAGCGTACCGTGGCTGCAGTGTGTACCATCTACAAGATGCACTGCAGCAACTCGCCAAGGCTTCTTCGGCAGCACCTCCCAAACCCGTGACCTCTTCCACCTAGAAGGACAAGGGCAGCAGGCGCATGGGAACACCACCACCTCCAAGTTCCCCTCCAAGTCACACACCATCCTGACTTAGAAATACAACGCCGATCCTTCATCGTCGCTGGGTCAAAATCCTGGAACTCCCTCCCCAACAGCACTGTGGGAGTACCTTCACCACACGGACTGCAGCGGTTCAAGAAGGCGGCTCACCACCACCTTCTCGAGGGCAACTAGGGAGTGGCAATAAATGCTGGCATTGCCAGCGACGCCCTGATAGCATAAACTAATTTAAAAAAAAAACTCAATGCAGCAAGTGTGGGGCTGGCTGTCTGAGGAATGTTCGTCAGTGATGAGGTAAAAAGAAAGACTTGCATTGATACAGCGATGTCACGATCCCGGGATGTCTCAAAATGCTTTACAGCCAATGAAGTACTTTTGAAGTGTAGTCATTGTTGTAATGTAGGAAAATGTCAATGTCGGTGGAGCTGATCAGGCTTGGTCAAGGCCAGTCGTTTTCACTTTGCACAGAAAAACAGATTCTCACAATGCTTCCCCAAATTATGTGTGAAAATCTCGTAATCTGTGTACCAAAACTGGAATTTGACTGTCATTGTAATTGCAGTGGCCTTGATTATAGGGAGTAGCAGCTCCTTTGTATATTAGAGGCAAGGTCACTGGATGTATGCTTTCACAGGAAAATTATTCACAAATGTGACACCCCAAAACTCGCGATCTCCTGTGGTAGTACTAATGGAGTTTGACCTGTTCAGTTGACTACAACAACTTGTATTTATATAGCACCTTTAACATAGTAAACGTCCCCTGGCACTTCACAGGAGTATTATAAGACAATAAAATTTGACACCGATCCACAGAAGGAGAAATTAGGTCAGGTGACCAAAAGCTTGGTCAAAGAGGTAGGTTTTAAGGAGCGTCTTAAAGGAGGAAAGAGAGGTGGAGCAGTTTAGGGAGGGAATTCCAGAGCTTAGGGCTGACACAACAGAAGGCACGGCCACCAATGTTTGAGCGATTATAATCAGGGATGCTCAAGAGGGCAGAATTAGAGCAGCGCAGATATCTCGGTTTGTGGGGCTGGAGGAGACTATAGAGATAGGGAGGGGCGAGGCCATGGAGGGATTTGAAAACAAGGATGAGAATTTTGAAATCGAGGCGTTGCTTAACCGGGAACCAATGTAGGTCAGCAAGCACAGGGGTGATTGGTGAACGGGCCTTGATGCGAGTTAGGACACGGGCAGCCGAGTTTTGGATGACCTCAGGTTTACATAGGGTAGAATGTGGGAGGCCAGCCAGGAGTGTATTGGAATAGTCAAGTTTAGAGGTAAAAAAGGCAAGAATGAGGGTTTCAGCAGCGGATGAGCTGAGGCAAGGGCGGAGACGCCGATGTTACGGAGGTGGAAATAGGCGGTCTTGGTTATGCCGCAGATATGTGATCAGAAGCTCATTTTAGGGTCAAATATGACACCAAGGTTGCAAAACATGTGGTTCAGCCTCAGACAGATGTTAGGGAGAGGGATGGAGTCAGTGGCTAGGGAACGGAGTTTGTGGCGGGGGCCGATAACAACAGCTTCGGTCTTCCCAATATTTAATTGGAGAAAATTTCTGCTCATCCAGAACTGGATGTCGGACAAGCAGTCTGACAATATAGAGACCGTGGAGGGGTCGAGAGAAGTGGTGGTGAGGTAGAGCTGGGTGTCGTCAGCGTACATGTGGAAACTGATGCTGTGTTTTCAGATGATGTCGCCAAGGGGCAGCATGTAGATGAGAAATAGGAGGGGGCCAAGGATAGATCCTTGGGGTCACCAGAGGTAATGATGCGGGAGCGTGAAGAGAAGCCGTTGCAGGTGATTCTCTGGCTACGATTAGATAGATAAGAATGGAACCAGGCGAGTGCAGTCCCACCCAGCTGGACGATAGTGGAGAGGCGTTGGAGAAGGATGGATTGGTCAACCGTGTCAAAGGCTGCAGACAAGTCAAGAAGGACGAGGAGGGATAGTTTACCTTTGCCACAGTCACAAAGGATGTCATTTGTGACTTTGATGAGAGCTGTTTTGGTACTGTGGCAGGGGCGGAAACCTGATTTGGAGGGATTCAAACATGGAGTTGCGGGAAAGATGGGCACGGATTTGGGAGGCGACCACAAGTTCAATGACTTTGGAGAGGAAAGGGAGGTTGGAGATGTGGCGTAAGTTTGGAAGGACGGAGGGGTCAAGGGTTTTTTTTTTGAGGAGAGGGGTGATGACAACAGATTTGAGGGAGAGGGCACAGTACCGGAGAGAACCATTAACAATGTCAGCTGACATGGGAGCCAGAAAAGGAAGTTGGGTGGTCAGCAGTTTGGTGGGAATAGGGCCGAGGGAGCAGGAAGTGGGTCTCATGGACAAGTCGAGCTCGGAGAGGTCGTGAGGGGAGATCGGAGAGAAACTAGAGAAAGATGTGAGTTCAGGGCTAGGGCAGGGGGGAACCTTAGAGGAAGTTTAGCCCAGTGGGAGGAAGGGAAGTGGCAGAGGCAGCTGAACGGATGGTCTCAATCTTGGAGACAAAGAAGTCCATGAGCTCCTCACTTGTTGTCAGAGGTGAGGGTGGAGGAGACAGGGGAGAGGGGTTTAAGAAGACGGTCAGCAGTGGAGAATAGAAGCCGGGGTTTATCTTTCATTCCAGAATGATTCTGGAATAGTGAGCAATTTTGGCAGACAAGAGCAGGACCCGATAATGCTTTCTGTGGTTCAGCCAGATCTGGCGGTGAATGGCTAAACCAGTTGTCTGCCATATCCATTCAAGTCTGTGTCCCTTGGACTTAAGGGAGCGAAGATGAGGGCCATACCGGGGGAGTGGCCAGGGTGAGAGAGAGTAATTGTTTTAATAGGGACTAGGGCATCAAAGGTGGTGAGGAGGGTGTGGTTGAGTAGATCGGTAGCTGCAGAAATGTCGTGGAGGGCCAAAGGCTGGACAGTTGGGATTTCATAAGTGCAGTTGTAAGAGAGTTGGGAGAGAGTTTTTTCCAGGGGCGGACACAGAAGGAAGTAGGGTTGTGGGGGGGGGGGGGGGGGCGGGGTGGAAGGGGAATGTGGGTGGAGAGCGATACGAGAGTGGTCGGAGATGGTCTTATCTGTGATTGACTGCGAGTTACTGTAGACTCGCAGCCCAGTCACGAAGGACTTCTGCTTCTGCGGGATGAAATTCCTCTGGATGTGCTGCCCTGACTGCTGTCCAGTGTGATACTGAGGCGTAGATACTGGGAACGTCCCAGGCTTGATTCCCAGTCTGTACTGGGTTACACTTGACCTCCACGCACCCGGGTTAGGGAGGGACTGAGGGTTAACCAGCATTCCTGCTCCCATTCACCATCTAGTTACCCCTGCTGGAAGGTGCGAGTGTGTGGATGTTGGTTGTGGACGGTATTGGGCTTGGCTTTGATGCACCCCATGGTGGAGGAGTTTACCGACACTCGCTATTCAACCTCGGGCATCAGAACAAACACTTGGATTGGCTGAGTTCCTTAGAGCCAATGGAAGCTTGCACAGCAAAGGGAAAACACTTCTAGGAACATAGGAACAAGAGGAGGCCATTCAGCCCCTCGAGCCTGTTCTGCCATTCAACTAGATCATGGCTGATCTGTCCATTTCCCCGCCTTTGTTCCATATCCCTTGATGCCCTTAACCAACAAAAATCTATCGCTCTCAGTTTTGAACGCTCCAATTGACCCCCAGCATTTTGGGGGAGAGAGTTCCCGAGTTCCACTACCCTTTATGTGAAGACTGTTCTTTTGA
Organism: Squalus acanthias; assembly: GCA_030390025.1. Lineage (NCBI taxonomy): Eukaryota > Metazoa > Chordata > Chondrichthyes > Squaliformes > Squalidae > Squalus > Squalus acanthias. Next base: position 1,228,879 of record CM059429.1, on the reverse strand, counting down.
AGCGCTATCCTGTTTTTTTTGGGAGTTCAGTCCCAGCACTTGGTGTGAGGGATATTTTGATTCAGTACTTTGGCCATTCAGGTCATTTTTTGGGGGGTAAATGAGCATTGGTGGAGCATATACTGCTCCAACTGAACGGGGGACCCCAAAGGTCATGGAAAGAATGATTGACTGAAAACATTTGCTTAAACTCCCAACTCCTCTCTGACTGAAATCGCCAGCCTGACATTCCCAACTCGCTCAGGGAGCTGGAATGTGCTTTGCAGCTTCTACATTGTGCATGGCTGCTCGGCCGTGAAGTACCTTGTGACACTGATTATCAATTTCATCGCTTGAATATTCTGAAATACAATTGAAATGCTCAAATATATTTCTTCAATTATGGAATATGATTTAAAAAAAAATACCTGCTGAGTTTTGAAACTCTCTAACACCTCTCCTTCTCCCTGCTCGCTGCCTGTTGTGTTCCTCTCCCCTTACACCTCTCCTTCTCCCTGCTCTCGCTGCCTGTTGTGTTCCTCTCCCCTTACACCTCTCCTTCCTGCTCACTGCCTGTTTTCCTCTCCCCTTACACCTCTCCTTCCTGCTCGCTGCCTGTTGTGTTCCTCTCCCCTTACACCTCTCCTTCCTGCTCACTCCCTGTTGTGTTCCTCTCCCCTTACACCTCTCCTTCCTGCTCGCTCCCTGTTGTGTTCCTCTCCCCTTACACCTCTCCTACTCCCTGCTCGCTCATTGTTGTGTTCCTCTCCCCTTACACCCCTCTACTCCCTGCTCGCTCCCTGTTGTGTTTTCCTTTCAAGTACCTTGGGCTGTTTCATTCTGAGAAGTGCTATATCGCAGTAAGTTGATGGCTGGATTGGCTCCTCCCTTGCTGAGGAGGTCTATCCTGTTAACACAGGTGCCACGGGCGTGTTGTGTACTAAATGACCCTTCTGCTGAAACCTGCGCTCTTCTTTCAGACCTGGCAATCCACCATCCTGGTCGTGTCGCACGACCGCAACTTCCTAAACGCTGTGGCAACCGACATCGTTTACCTGCACTCGCAACGCCTGGAAACCTACCGGGGAGACTATGAAAACTTCGTAAAGACCAAAGAGGAAAGGCTGAAAAACCAGCAGCGAGAGTATGAGGCTCAGCACCAGTACAGAGAGCACATCCAGGTATATGTTCAGCATAGCGGGCAAGGAATCACAGGGCTGTAGTACAGAGAGCACATCCAGGTATATGTCCATCATAGTGGGCAAGGAATCACAGGGCTGTAGTACAGAGTACATCCAGGTATATGTCATCATAGTGGACAAGGAATCCTGGTGCCCGGCAGTCAGAGGGCTGTAGGCCTTGTATTTCCTTCGTGTTTGTGCCCAGAGATGCACCTAACCTGGGCGCAAATCAGTTACCCAGCTTAAAAATTGCGGCATGTTGGCCGCAAGCGAATTTCAGCGATTTTTAAAAATTTATTATCACTGAGACCGGCTCTGTTTTCGGTTTCTTTTAATGCATTTTTATGGCACCGCATAAGTCACATTAAAAATTGTAAAGCTTCCCCAATTGCAGGTTCTTAAACACGTTGTGCCCGATGTGCAGAATGATGGTTGAATGAGTTGAAACTTTTGAGATCGGGGAATGGGTGCGTTTTCGGGTCGAACTTCCGGGGATGCGCGCACAGGAAATTCAAGGCCATGGTGTGGAACTGCGGCATCTTTTATATTTTTTAAAAAAGGCTCCCTTGGGTAGTATTTGGGCTGCCCAGTGTTGTACTGGGCCGTACACACAGCAAAGGCCCAAGATCAATCCCCTGGTTGGTGCTGTATCAGCCAATCTCACCCAGGGCAGCAGTTGGGGTGTTAGATTGGCCACAGCATCCTTGGTCTTGTTAGAGGAGAAATGAGGTGGTCAGCGCCTGACCACTGCTCGGACACTCCTGCTGGAGATTGTGGAAGTTGGTTGATGGCAGGATCAGACCTCCTGCCTGTGACGGCAAAGGCCCCCTTGGTTGAACAGCTTGATAGCACTCGCTTTGAGCCTCACACCTAAAGATTGGCCACTTGGACAAGATATCAGAAAGCAGCAGGCACCCATAGAATTATATCCCAGTGTTAGTCGATGCTTTCGATTGAGGAGGGGAGAAAATCTGGGCAATAGGTGGACTGTTGGACAGTTCTTTGGCATTTTGATTTCTTTCCATTTCAATATTCTCCCTGCGTGATTCCACTGTATGCGAAGAACTTCCTCAGCACTCTTGTAGACCGCTTTGGTGGCAGCCCTTGAAGCTGCGATTTGCCTGGGAGCAGTCAATTGTGTCGGGTTGATGTAGAACCTTCATTAGATATCCTACATCACAATGATCCACCTTTTACTCTCTGGGACAATACAAAAAGCTTTACTGCTGTTCATAATTTAGAATCTAACCTGATCTGTAAAATCTCACTAATGCAGGATTGAAGAATGTAATACTGGTGGGTACAGGTCTGTCACTAACACTGGGGTACAGTACTGGTGGGTACAGGTCTGTCACTAACAGTGGTACAGTACTGGTGGGTACAGGTCATAGAAAGATAGGAGCAGGAGTAGGCCATTCGGCCCCTCGAGCCTGCTCCGCCATTCGATGAGATCATGGCTGATCATCCAAACTCAGTACCCTGTACCTGCCTTCTCCCCATATCCCTTGATACCTTTAGCTTTAAGAAATATATCTAACTCATTCTTGAATATATTTAATGATTTGGCCTCAACTACCTTCTGTGGTAGAGAATTCCACAGGTTCACTACTCTCTGGGTGAAGAAATTCTTCCTCATTTCTGTCCGAAATGGCTTACCCCTTATCCTTAGATTATGACCCCTGGTTCTGGACACTCCGACCATCGGGAACATTCTTCCTGCATCTAGTTTGTCCAGACCTGTCAGAATTTTATGTTTCGATGAGATCCCCTCTCATTCTTCTATACTCCAGCGAGTATAAGCCCAATCGACCCAATCTCTCCTCATATGTCATTCCTGCCATCCCAGGTATCAGCCTTGTGAATCTTCGCTGAACTCCTTCCATGGCAAGAACATCCTTCCTCAGATAAGGCGACCAAAACTACACACAGTACTCAAGGTGTGGTCTCACCAAGGCCCTGTACAACTGCAGCAGGACATCCCTGTTCCTATACTCAAACCCTTTTGCTATGAAGGCCAACATACCATTTGCCTTCTTCACCGCCTGCTGCACCTGCATGCTTACTTTCAGCGACTGGTGCACAAGGACACCCAGGTCTCGTTGCACTTCCCCTTCTCCCAATCTATTGCCATTCAGATAATAGTCTGCCTTTCTGTTTTTGACACCAAAGTGGATAACCTTGCATTTATCCACGTTATATTGCATCTGCCACGCTTCTGCCCACTCACCCAACCTGTCCAAATCATCCTGGAGTTTCTCGGTATCCTCCTCGCAGCAGACACTCCCACCCAGCTTTGTGTCATCTGCAAACTTGGAGATATTACATTTAGTTCCCTTATCTAGATCATTAATGTATATTGTGAATAGCTGGGGTCCAAGGACCGAACCCTGCGGTACCCCACTAGTCACTGCCTGCCACTTGGAAAAAGACCCATTAATTCCTACTCTCTGCTTTCTGTCCGCCAACCAGTTCTCTATCCAAGTCAATACCTTGCCCCCAATCCCATGTGCCTTAACTTTACATGCTAATCTCTTATGCGGGACCTTATCGAAAGCCTTTTGAAAGTCCAAATACACCACATCTACTGGTTCTCCCTTATCTATTTTCCCAGTTACATCCTCAAAAAATTCCAGTAGATTAGTCAAGGACGATTTACCTTTTGTAAATCCATGTTGACTTTGTCCGATCCTGTCACTGCTTTTCAAGTGCTCAGCTATTACATCCTTTATAATGGACTCTAGCATTTTCCCCACTACCGATGTCAGGCTTACCGGTCTGTAATTCCCCGCTTTCTCTCTACCACCCTTTTTGAATAGTGGGGTAACATTAGCTACCCTCCAATCCATGGGTACAGTTCCAGATTCCATCGAATGTTGGAAGATGATCAGCAATGCATCTACTATTTCTAGGGCCACTTCCTTAAGTACCCTAGGATGTAGATTATCAGGCCCTGGGGATTTATCGGCCTTCAATCCCGTCAATTTCCCTAACACCATTTCCCTGCAAATACTGATTTCTTTCAGTTCCTCGCTTTCATCAGACCGTATTTCTCCAACATCTCTGGGAGGTTATTTGTGTCCTCCTTTGTGAAGACAGAACCAAAATATGCATTTAATTGGTCTGCCATTTCTTTGTTCCCCATTATTACTTCCCCCGCTTCTGACTGCAAGGGACCTACACTTGAATTCACTAATCTTTTTCTCTTCACATATCTATAAAAGCTCTTACAGTCAGTTTTTATGTTCCCAGCAAGCTTACTTTCATATTCTATTTTCCCCTTCTTAATTAATCCCTTTGTCCTCCTTTGTTCAATCCTAAACTGCTCCCAATCCTCAGGGTTACCGCTTTTTCTGGCCAATTCATATGCCCTCTCCTTGAATCTTATGCTATCCCTAATTTCCCTTGTTAGCCATGGTTGAGTCACCCTTTTTGTTTTATTCTTATGCCACACTGGGATGAACAAATTCTGTAGTTCATCCATGCAGTCCTTGAATGTTTGCCATTGCCTATCCACCGTCAACCCCTTGAGTGACATTCCCCAATCAATCCTACCCAATTCGCGCCTCATACCATCGTAGTTTCCTTTATTTAAATTCAGGACCCTAGTCTCTGATTCAACTATTTCACTCTCCATCCTAATGAAGAATTCTATCATATTATGATCACTCTGACCCAAGGGGCCTCGTACAACAAGATTGCTAATTAATCCTTTCTCGTTACATAATACCCAGTCTAAGATGGCCTGATCTCTGGTTGGTTCCTCGACATATTGTTCCAGAAAACCATCCCGTAAACATTCTAGGAATTCCTCTTCCACAGTATTTTTACTAATTTGGTTAGCCCAATCTATATGTAAATTAAAGTCACCCATGATGACTGCTGTGCCCTTACTGCATGCTTCTCTAATTTCCCTTTTAATGCCGTCCCCAACCTCCGTATTACTGTTTGGAGGTCTATATACCACTCCCACTAACGTTTTCTGCCCCTTGTTATTTCTCAGTTCTACCCATACAGATTCCGCATCATCAGAGCTAATATCCTTCCTTTTAATTGTGTTAATCCCCTCTTTAACCAGCAATGCTATCCCGCCTCCCTTTCTTTGTTGCCTATCTTTCCTAAATATTGAATAACCCTGGATGTTGAGTTCCCAGCCTTGGCCACCCTAGAGCCATGTTTCTGTAATCCCAATCAAATCGTATTCATTTACCTCTATATGCGCAGCTAATCCATCCACCTTGTTCCGAATGCTCCTTGCATTAAGACACAAAGCCTTCAGGCTTGTTTTTTTAACGCTCTCAGACCTATATGAATTATTATTTACTGTGACCATGTTTGAGTTCTTTGCCTTCTACTTTTGTTTTTCTCCTTGCTGTCTTTAGCTTTTATCCTTATTTCCCTTTCCTCTGTCTCCCTGCTCAGGTTCCCAACCCCCTGCCACTTTAGTTTAAACCCTCCCCAACAGCACTAGCAAACACTCCCCCTAGGACATCGGTCCCGGCCCTGCCCAGGTGCAGACCGTCCCGTTTGTACTGATCCCACCTCCCCCAGAACCGGTTCCAATGTCCAAGGAATTTGAATCCCTCCCCCTTGCACCATTCCTCTAGCCACGTATTCATTTGAAATATCCTCCTATTTCTACTCTGACTAGCACGTGGCACTGGTAGCAATCCTGAGATTACTACCTTTGAGGTCCTATTTTTTAATTTACCTCCTAACTCCCTATATTCTGCTTTTAGGACCTCATCCCGTTTTTTACCTATATTGTTGATGCCTATGTGCACCACGACAACTGGCTGTTCGCCCTCCCCCTCCAAAATGTTCTGTAGCCGCTCTGAGACGTCCTTGACCCTTGCACCAGGGAGGCAACGCACCATCCTGGAGTCTCGATTGCGGCCGCAGAAACGCCTATCTATTCCCCTTACAATTGAATCCCTATCACTATAGCTCTTCCACACTTTTTACTCCCAGCCTGTGCAGCAGAGCCACCCATGGTGCCAGGAAGTTGGCTGCTGCCGCCTTCCCCTGATAAGTCATCCCCCCCCCCCCAACAGCATCCAAAGTGGTATATCTGTTTGAGAGGGGGATGGCCACAGGGGACCCCTGCACTACCTGCCTGCACCTCTTACTCTGCCTGGTGGTCACCCATTCACTTCCTGCCTGTACACCCTTTACCTGCGGCGTGACCAACTCGCTAAAAGTGTTATCCACGACGTTCTCAGCGTCGCGAATGCTCCAATATGCCTCCATCCGCAGCTCCAGCGCCGCAATGTGGTCCGTCAGTAGCTGCAGCTGGATACATTTCCCACACACATGGTCGTCAGGGACACGGGAAGCGTCCCTGATTTCCCACATATAGCAGGAGGAGCTTATCACTGGGCGGAGCTCTCCTGCCATGACTTACCCTTTAATTAATTAATTAAAATTAAACTAATTGAATCCCACCAATTTCACTTCAATTAAATGATATACTCCAGGGCCCTTGCTTAACAGCAGTCCCCGCTACACCACAGAGACTCTAGAAACTGTAAACCACAGAATTTAAGTATGGAAAAAAGGAGAAAGAGAGAAATACTCACCAACCAATCACTTACCTGCTTTCTGGTGACGTCACACTTTGATTATTTTTTACTTCTCTCTCTACTGCTCTCGGGGCTCAGATTGGTAAGCCTACCTGGTCGCTGCAGCCTTTTACCCTCGCCGCTGTCGCTCCACCCAGGTCCGCCGCCTCTGTCACTAACACTGGGGTACAGTACTGGTGGGTACAGGTCTGTCAGTAACACTGGGGTGCAGTACTGGTGGGTACAGGTCTGTCACTTTAACATGGGTACAGTACTGGTGGGTACAGGTCTGTCACTGTATAACACGGGTACAGTACTGGTGGGTACAGGTCTGTCACTAACACTGGGGTGCAGTACTGGTGGGTACAGGTCTGTAACTAGAACATGGGTACAGTACTGGTGGGTACAGGTCTGTCACTGTATAACACGGGTACAGTACTGGTGGGTACAGGTCTGTCACTAACACTGGGATACAGTACTGATGGGTACAGGGAAATGGCAGAGACTTTGAACAAATATTTTGTATCGGTCTTCACGGTAGAAGACACAAAAAGCATCCCAGTAATAATAGATAATCAAGGGGCTATAGGGAGGGGGGAACTTAAAACAATCACCATCACTAGAGAAAAAGTACTAGGCAAACTTATGGGACTAAAGGTGGACAAGTCCCCTGGACCTGATGGCCTGCATCCTAGGGTCTTAAAACAAGTGGCTGCAGAGATAGTGGATGCATTGGTTGTAATCTACCAAAATTCCCTGGATTCTGGAGAGGTCCCTGTGGGTTGATTGGAAAACCGCAAATGTAACACCCCTATTCAATAAAGGAGGGAGACAGAAAGCAGGAAACTATAGACCAGTTAGCCTAACCTCTCATCGGGAAAATGCTGGAGTCCATTATTAAGGAAGCAGTAGCAGGACATTTGGAAAATCATAATACAGTCAAGCAGAGTCAGCATGGTTTTATGAAAGGGAAATCATGTTTGACAAATTTGCTAGAGTTCTTTGAGGATGTAACGAGCAGGGTGGATAAAGGGGAACCAGTGGATGTCGTGTATTTGGATTTCCAGGAGGCATTTGATAAGGTGCCACATAAAAGGTTACTGCACAAGATAAGAGCTCACGGGGTTGGGGGTAATATATTAGCATGGATAGGGGATTGGCTCACTAACAGGAAACAGAGAGTCTGGATAAATGGGTCATTTTCTGGTTGGCAAACTGTAACTAGTGGGGTGCCACAGGGATCAGTGCTGGGGCCTCAGCTGTTTACAATCTATGTTAATGACTTGGATGAAGGGACCGAGTGTAATGTCGCCAAATCTGCTGCTGATGCAAAGATAGGTGGGAAAGCAAGTTGTGAAGAGGACACAAAGAATCTGCAAAGGGATATAGATAGGCTGAGTGAGTGGGCAAAAATTTGGCATATGGAGTATAATGTGGGAAAATGTGAGGTTATCCACTTTGGTAGGAAAAATAAAAAAGCAAATTATTATTTAAATGGAGGGAGACTACAAAATTCTGTGGTACAGTGTGATCTGGGGGTCCTTGTACATGAAACACAAAATGTTAGCATGTAGGTACAGCAAGTACTTAGGAGGGCAAATGGAATGTTGGCCTTTATTGCAAGGGAATGGAATATAAAAGTAGGGAAGTCTTACTACAACTGTGTAGGGTGTTGGTGAGACCACACTTGGAGTACTGCGTACAGTTTTGGTCTCCTTATTTAAGGAGGGATATACTTGCATTGGAGGCAGTTCAGAGACGATTCACTAGGTTGTTTCCTGGGATGGAAGGGTTGTCTTTGAGGAAATGTTGCGCCTATACTCATTGGAGTTTAGAAGAATGAGAGGTGATCTTATTGAACTCTCCCACCATACTCCTTCTTAAACTCTCCCACCATACTCCTGGTCACTCCCTCGACCTTGCCATCACCCATGGTTTCCCTCTATCTTTCAGAACTGCTGTCATCACCTCTTCCTCAAAAAGACCCACTCTTGACTCCTCTGTTCTTGCAAACTACCACCCAATCTTCAACCTCCCTTTCCTCTCCAAAATCATTGAACGTGTTGTTACCTCCCAAATCTGTTTTAATCTTTCTAAACAGGTTTGTGTCCCTGCCACCACACTGAAACAGTCCTAACGGGAATCAAGGGATATGGGGGTAGTTCAGGAAAGTGGAGATGAGGTAGAAGATCAGCCATGATCTTATTGGATGGCGGAGCAGGCTCGAGGGGCCAAATGGCCGACTCCTGCTCCTGTTTCTTATGTTCTTATGTCTGTCACTGTATAACACTGGGATACAGTACTGGTGGGTACAGGTCTGTCACCAACACTGGGGTACAGGACTGACACTGGGGTACAGTACTGGTGGGTACAGGTCTGTCACTGTATAACACTGGGGTACAGTACTGGTGGGTACAGGTCTGTCACTGTAACACTGGGGTACAGGACTGGTGGGTACAGGTCTGTCACTGTATAACTGGGGTACAGTACTGGTGGGTACAGGTCTGTCACTATAACACTGGGGTACAGGACTGGTGGGTACAGGTCTGTCACTAACACTGGGGTACAGTACTGGTGGGTACAGGTCTGTCACTAACACTGGGGTACAGTACTGGTGGGTACAGGTCTGTCACTAACACTGGGGTACAGTACTGGTGGGTACAGGTCTGTCACTAACACTGGGGTACAGTACTGGTGGGTACAGGTCTGTCACTGTATAACACTGGGGTACAGGACTGGTGGGTACAGGTCTGTCACTGTATAACTGGGGTACAGTACTGGTGGGTACAGGTCTGTCACTATAACACTGGGGTACAGGACTGGTGGGTACAGGTCTGTCACTAACACTGGGGTACAGTACTGGTGGGTACAGGTCTGTCACTAACACTGGGGTACAGTACTGGTGGGTACAGGTCTGTCACTAACACTGGGGTACAGTACTGGTGGGTACAGGTCTGTCACTAACACTGGGGTACAGTACTGGTGGGTACAGGTCTGTCACTGTATAACACTGGGGTACAGTACTGGTGGGTACAGGTCTGTCACTGTAATACTGGGGTACAGTACTGGTGGGTACAGGTCTGTCACTATAACACTGGGGTACAGTACTGGTGGGTACAGGTCTGTCACTAACACGGGTACAGTACTGGTGGGTACAGGTCTGTCACTATAACACTGGGGTACAGTACTGGTGGGTACAGGTCTGTCGCTGTATAACACTGGGGTACAGGTCTGTCGCTGTATAACACTGAGGTACAGTACTGGTGGGTACGGGTCTGTCACTGTATAACACTGGGGTACAGTACTGGTGGGTACAGGTCTGTCGCTGTATAACACTGGGGTACAGTACTGGTGGGTACAGGTCTGTCACTGTATAACACGGCTACAGTACTGGTGGGTTCAGGTCTGTTGCTGTATAACACTGGGGTACATCTAATTGAAATATTTACAACAATATAGAGAGAAACTATTTCCTCTGGTGGGGGAATCCAGAACAAGGAGGCATAATCTTAAAATTAGAGCCAGGCCATTCAGGGGTGAAATCAGAAAGTACTTTTCACACAAAGGGTGGTGGAAATCTGCAACTCTGTCCCACAAGGCTGTTGAAGCTGGGGGTCAATTGAAATTTTCAAGACTGAGACCGCTAGATTTTAGTTTTGTAAGGGTATCGAGGGATGTGGATCAAAGGCAGGTAGATGGAGGTACAGATCAGCTGTGATCTAATTGAATGGTGAAATAGACTCCAGGGGCTCCAGAGCCTATCTGCTCCTGTTCCTATGACTCCCAGATCCTGAGAATGAAGTAAAACAAAAATCTGTGAACCCAAGAGTAGAACTTTTTATTAAAAAGAACACTCTTTTTGACCCTGTCAGGTGTTCATAGACAGATTCCGATACAATGCCAACAGAGCTTCGCAGGTACAGAGCAAGCTGAAACTGCTGGAGAAACTGTAAGTATTGGAGGCTCGCGATAATGAGCGTTACAAAGACTATTTCAAAAATAAGCTACCGTGGCTGACTAATTAACCAGGCTTACTGTTCTTTGCACCCGTGAGACTCTTGTTGAAATGAAAAGCTGGGGGGCGGTGAGAGGCATGTCTGTTCCCAAGGACTAGTTTGCAAAACACGAGAGGCATTGCTGCTTCGATTGGTTCCTCCAGTGTTAATGCAGTTCCATGGATGAGCAGCTAAGTTTAAGTGTTACGTTGCCCTAATTTGCGTTGAAGGTCAATTAGCGCATATACTGGCATTTAAGCAGCTTTTTGTCCAATTTATTTAAAGAAAACATCAATTAAGCACTTGCGGTGTTTTAATCTCGACTCTCTTGCGCAGGGAGAGCAGAGGCTGGAAACTGCATTTTCTCAATGTTTTCCTAATCTGCCACTGGTGATGGTGGGGTGTGTTGCAGAGCCAGTAGGAAGCAGCCTGCATTCCTTATGGCCTTTGGCTGCCACTCTGGAGGCACAGAGTTCACCTTTATATTGACAGTATCCCATTAGCAAGAGCTTTCCCACTGCCCATCGTGCCCTTTGCGGATAAACATTCCCAATTGTTGACATCTGGTGGAATGAAGTGCTGTCTGTGCTTTTCAGCGAAACCCATCGGAACGAGCCTTTAGCTCAGTCACTCCTGCCTCGGAGTCAGAAGGTGCAGAGCTCAGACCCCACTCCAGACACTCCCGGCTCAGAATTCCGGGTTGACATCCAGCGGGATACTCGCGTAGGGTGGGTACAGGTGACCCCCCCCCCCCCCCCCCCCAATTGTGTAGCAGTATTGCGTACTCACAGGGTAATGGTGCTGGGCTGATCGTTTCCTGCTTCACAGCTTTATGCATTCCGACTCCTCGTCAGTATTAATGTATTTGGGTAAAGTGAGTGCGGAAATAATGCTGGGAAACTGCCAGTGGGGCGTTTACTGGAAGCCGTCCCATCTCCATTAGTGGGCCAAGCCGGTTACAATCAGGACTTAAACTGGAGTGTATTTCGAGTGTCCTCTTGGAATATTTCAGGGGTATAAAGCGCTGATTTATGTCTATGAAGCAAGCATCTAAACACACAGGTGATCCAATAGATTCTCATTCCCTCTGAAGATTTATTTTTAAGAATCTAGCTCCAACCAAAGGGAAGGAATTTTTAACCTTTAAATGCTTTTCACAAGGTGCAATTTATTAAAAATGTACGGAAGTCCCATATTTCTATATTCAGATTGAAATTAAAAACTACAAATGTTGGAGGTGTAGCAGAGAGAGAGGAAGGGGCAGGTTATTGTTCTAGGTGGAATCTCTGACAATCTTAATCAAGGGATCCACCTGAATTGCTAACCTGCCTTTCTCTGAGACACTGACTGACCTGTTGTGTATTTCCAGCACCGTCTATTTTTACATTTTGTACTAGAGTTGTTTAATTGTTTTCCATGCACCTTGAATTTGTACCTATCATTTCATTCCCCAGGCCCGAGCTAAAGCCTCTTGAGAAGGAGCAGGAGGTGACTTTAAGGTTAGTGGAATGCAATGAAATCCTAGAATGATACAGCACAGAAGGAGGCCATTTGGCCAATTGATCCCAGTGGTGAAGGGATCCAATCCCAGGGACACGGGTGAAAAATGAGCGAATTAGGAGTGAGAAGGAAATCGGGCGGCAGCTTCTTAATCTGAAGGGAATTGAGTTACAAGATAAATTACCAGGGAAGGGCGTAGTATAAATGGGAATAAGACAAGTGGATGTGTTTCTGGTGAGCGAAGTAATTGAGAGATATGGTGGCGATGAAGGATATGGTGAGAAGGTGGATAGCTGAGGTTGAGAGCTGCTAAAAAGGGGAGGGTTGGTAGGACTGAAAGGCCTTTCCCGATACCAAAATGTTTAAAATGTGTGTTAGTGCACACTTGTAGTGTGGAACATGGCATATTATTGCCAAACCTTGCAAATAGTGGGGGCTAACAGAATAGGAGGTGTATTAAATTGACTGGCTACTTTTCCCATTGGGTGTAAAGGACTACACTCCTGTGTGTGTGTGATCTGTGTGTGTGTGATTTGTCGCTGTGTTCCCCGGGTGTGTGTGTGATTTGACACTGTCCCTGTGTTCCCCGGGTGTGTGTGTGTGATTTGACACTGTCCCTGTGTTCCCCGGGTGTGTGTGTGTGATTTGACACTGTCGCTGTGTTCCCGGGTGTATGTGTGTGATTTGACACTGTCCCCGTGTTCCCGGGTGTGTGTGTGTGATTTGACACTGTCCCCGTGTTCCCGGGTGTGTGTGTGATTTGACACTGTCCCCGTGTTCCCGGGTGTGTGTGTGATTTGACACTGTCCCTGTGTTCCCCGGGGGGGTGTGTGTGTGTGATTTGACACTCCGTGTTCCCGGGTGTGTGTGTGATTTGACACTGTCCCTGTGTTCCCCGGGGGGGTGTGTGTGTGTGATTTGACACTCCGTGTTCCCCGGGGGTGTGTGTGATTTGACACTGTCCCTGTGTTCCCCGGGGGTGTGTGTGTGTGATTTGACACTGTCCCTGTGTTCCCCGGGTGTGTGTGTGATTTGATACTGTCCCTGTGTTCCCCGGGTGTGTGTGATTTGACACTGTCCCTGTGTTCCCCGGGCAGGAAGGAAGGGGAGGTGGGGTGACTATGTTAATAAAGGAAGGAATCACTAATACAGAGAAATGATATTGGGTCAAAAGATCAGGATAATGAAACAGTTTGGGTGGAGATAAGGAATAATAAGGGGAAAAAAACAATAGTGGGCGTAGTCTATAGGCCTCCGAATAGTTGCAACTCTGTTGGACGGAGTATCAATCAGGAAATAGTTGAGGCTTGTAATAAGGGAATATCTATAATTATGGGGGATTTTAACTATCATATTAATTGGACAAATCAAATTGGGCAGGGCTGCCTTGAGGATGAGTTCATTGAGTGTATTAGGGATGGGTTTCTTGAGCAGTATGTAACTGAACCGACCAGGGGGCAAGCAACCTTAGATCTGGTCCTGTGTAACGAGACAGGATTAATTAAAAATGTCCTAGTAAAGGATCCCCTTGGAATGAGTGACCATAACATGGTTGAATTCCATATTCAATTAGAGGGTGAGAAGGTTGGATCTCAAACAAGCGTGCTAAGCTTGAATAAAGGAGACTATGAAGGTATGCAAGCGGAATTGAGTAGAGTGGATTGGGAAAATAGATTAAAGGGTAAGACGATACATGATCAGTGGTGTACATTTAAGGAGTTATTTTACAACTTCCAAAAAAAATATATTCCACTGAGAAGAAAAGGGTGTAAAAGAAAAGACAGTCATCCGTGGCTAAGTAAAGAAATTAAGGATAGTATTCGACTAAAAACAAGGGCTTATAAGGTAGCCAAATCTAGTGGGAGGATAGAGGATTGGGAAAACTTTAAAAGACAGCAAAAAATAACAAAAAGATTGATTAAGAAAGGGAAGATAGATTATGAAAGTAAATTAGCAAAAAATATAAAAACATAGAAACATAGAAACATAGAATCTAGGAGCAGGAGTAGGCCATTCGGCCCGTCGAGCCTGCTCCACCATTCAATACGATCATGGCTGATCATCCAAATCCAGTACCCTGTCCCTGCTTTAATCCCCACAGTACACATATCCCACCCTACCCCCGTAACCCCACGTATTTAATTCCCCCTAACATATCCTATCCTATCCCCATAACCCCACATATTTAATCCCCCCCTAACACTAAGGGTCAATTTATCATAGCCAAATCAACCTAACCCGCACATTTTTGGATGTGGAGATGCCGGCGTTGGACTGGGGTGGACAAAAATGAGAAGTCGCACAACACCAGGTTAAATAAATCTGTTGGACTATAACCTGGTGTTGTGCGACTTCTCATTTTTATTTAAAAAGGGCAGTAGACAGAAGGCTGGGAACTATAGACCGGTTAGCCTAACATCTGTGGTAGGTAAAATTTTGGAGTCCATTATTAAGGAGACAGTAACGGGACATTTGGATAATCATAATTTAATAGGACAAAGTCAGCACGGCTTTATGAAGGGGAAGTCATGTTTGACAAATTTGCTGGAGTTCTTTGAGGAAGTAACATACAGGGTGGATAAAGGGGAACCAGTGGATGTGGTGTATTTAGACTTCCAAAAGGCATTTGACAAGGTGCCACACAAAAGATTATTGCTTAAGATAAAAAATCACGGGATTGGGGGTAATATTCTGGTATGGATAGAGGATTGGCTATCTAACAGAAGGCAGAGAGTTGGTATAAATGGTTCATTCTCAGACTGGCAATCAGTAACTAGTGATGTTCCGCAGGGGTCAGTGCTGGGTCCCCAACTCTTTACAATCTATATTAACGATTTGGAGGAGGGGACCGAGTGTAACATATCAAAGTTTGCAGATGATACTAAGATGGGAGGGAAAGTAGTGAGTGAGGAGGACATAAAAAATCTGCAAGGGGACATAGACAGGCTAAGTAAGTGGGCAGAGATTTGGCAGATGGAATACAATACTGGAAAGTGCGAGGTTATGCACTTTGGCAGGGAAAAATAGTAGAGCAAGTTATTATCTTAATGGCAAGAAACTGGAAAGTACTGAAGTACAAAGGGATCTGGGGGTCCTGGTGCACAAAACTCAAAAGGTTAGTATGCAGGTGTAGCAAGTGATTAAGAAGGCCAATGGAATGTTGGCTTTCATTGCTAGGGGGATAGAATATAAAAATAGGGAGGTATTGCTTCAGTTGTACAAGGTATTGGTGAGACCGCACTTGGAATACTGCATACAGTTTTGGTGTCCATACTTAAGAAAAGACATACTTGCTCTCGAAGAAGGTTCACTCGGTTAATCCCGGGGATGAGGGGCTGGACATATGAGGAGAGGTTGGGTAGATTGGGACTCTACTCATTGGAGTTCAGAAGAATGAGAGGCGATCTTATTGAAACATATAAGATTGTGAAGGGGTTGGATCGGGTGGATGCGGGGAGGATGTTCCCGATGATGGGTGAAACTAGAACTAGGGGGCATAGTCTTAGAATAAGGGGCTGCTCTTTCAAAACTGAGATGAGAAGGAACTACTTCACTCAGAGGGTAGTAGGTCCATGGAATATGCTGCCCCAAAAAGCTGTAGAAGCTACATCTTTACATAAATTTAAAACAGAAATAGACAGTTTCCTAGAAGTAAAGGGAATTAAGGGTTACGGGGAGCAGGCAGGAATTTGGACATGAGTCTAGGTTCGGATCGGTCACAGCCCTGTGGGTAGCGTAGCGGGCCCAGGGGCCATGTAGCCTGATCCTGCTCCTATTTTGTGTGTCCAATTCTGTTAGGTTCAGGAGATGGTTCTGTGATAGTAGATTGGCGGTTAGGATCAGATCAGCCATGATCTTATTGAATGGCGGAGCAGGCTCGAGTTGCCAATTGGCCTACTCCTGCTCCTATTTCTTATGTTCGTATGTTCTTATGTGTGTGTGTGTGATTTGACACTCCGTGTTCCCCGGGTGTGTGTGATTTGACACTGTCCCTGTGTTCCCCGGGTGTGTGTGTGTGATTTGACACTGTGCCTGTGTTCCCGGGTGTGTGTGTGTGTGATTTGACAGTCCGTGTTCCCCGGGTGTGTGTGATTTGACACTGTGCCTGTGTTCCCCGGGTGTGTGTGATTTGACACTGTCCGTGTGTTCCCGGGTGTGTGTGTGTGTGATTTGACACTGTCCCTGTGTTCCCCGGGGGTGTGTGTGTGATTTGACACTGTCCCTGTGTTCCCCGGGGGTGTGTGTGTGATTTGACACTGTCCCTGTGTTCCCCGGGTGTGTGTGTGTGATTAGACACTGTCCCTGTGTTCCCGGGTGTGTGTGTGTGATTTGACACTGTGCCTGTGTTCCCGGGTGTGTGTGTGTGTGATTTGACACGCCGTGTTCCCCGGGTGTGTGATATTTGACACTGTCCCTGTGTTCCCCGGGTGTGTGTGTGTGATTAGACACTGTCCCTGTGTTCCCGGGTGTGTGTGTGTGATTTGACACTGTGCCTGTGTTCCCGTGTGTGTGTGTGTGATTTGACACGCCGTGTTCCCCGGGTGTGTGATATTTGACACTGTCCCTGTGTTCCCCGGGTGTGTGTGTGTGTGATTTGACACTGTCCCTGTGTTCCCCGGGTGTGTGTGTGTGATTAGACACTGTCCCTGTGTTCCCGGGTGTGTGTGTGTGATTTGACACTGTGCCTGTGTTCCCGGGTGTGTGTGTGTGTGATTTGACACGCCGTGTTCCCCGGGTGTGTGATATTTGACACTGTCCCTGTGTTCCCCGGGTGTGTGTGTGTGTGATTTGACACTGTCCCTGTGTTCCTCCACAGGTTCCCTGATAATTTCGAGAAGCTGTCCCCTCCAATATTACAGATGACTGAAGTAGACTTTAGCTACTCGCCTGATTGTCGCATATTCGTAAATCTCTCTGTATCAGCTGATCAGGACTCGCGGATTTGCATTGTATGTATCTTTATTCTCTCACTGTATGCCTGCCTTAAATTTTGCAATATCAGTTAATTAACCAGAGATAACATTTATCTGTCTGACTGAAAGTCCATTCTCCACTACAGCCAGGCGCTGGTAATTCTCCTTTCTGCTCACCACATTGAGACAGATTCGCTGTTCAGTATCCACCTGGAAAGGGCCGAGTTTCACCCCCAGCTGATGCCGAGTAACTTTCAGCTGGGGCAGTGATCGGGGGGCATCAACTGGCTTCAGTCCAGGGGGGAAAAATCGGTTGGGGTTCCTGCTCCTGATTGTTGCCCGGATGGGAGAGGGGGGGTTGGGGGGCGGGCGGGAAGGGGGGGCTGCGATGGTATTGGATAAGGATGTGATTTTCCCATGGTCGAATAGGATTACTGTCTAGTGATGGCCATTTGGGCGAAGTCCCAGAGGGTGACTGGCATTCACAAGACTGTAACCCAGCAATGGAGACAATCCTTTCAAGGGGAGGAGGAGGAGAGCATAGAAACATTATCTGCAGGGAAGGGGGCGGAAGGACAAGTGGCGATGGGATTGCAGCCGGTAACGGAGCAGCGAATGCCTTTTGGGGCTTTTGTGTGCTCCCCGTACTGTGGTCACACAGGCAGGAGCTGCTCCAGTGGGCTTTGTACAAACTGGTTCCAGTGAATGTGTGCGTGCGCAATGGTGCATTAAAAGGGAGCTGTGTGTGCTATATTTGCTTCAGCAAACTTGCCCCAATGGGTACTTAGGCCTGCTTTCCACCAGACTGCACTGGCTATTGCTGTAAAACCATTGTTTGGCATTCTCTAATCGCAGTCTTCTGTCTACAGGTTGGGGAGAATGGTGCTGGTAAAACAACACTGTTAAAGATATTGCTCGGAGATCTGGCACCCGTTCAGGGTATCAGACACGCACACAGGTACAGTCTCTGGTAACATTGCAAACATCTTCGCCCAGTTCTTAAAGGGTTTAAAGGAGTACTCTCGGATAGATGCAGAGCTCAAACCGTACCAATTATATCATAATCTTGCCAACATTTGCACTCATAGATTCATACAGCACAGAAAGAGGCCATTCGGCCCATCGTGCCTGTGCCGGCTCTTTGAAAGAGCTCTCCAATTAGTCCCACTCTCCTGCTCTTTCCCCATAGCCCTACAAATATTTCCTTTTCAAGTATTTATTTAATTCCCTTTTGAAAGTTATTATTGAATCTGCTTCCACCGCTCTTTCAGGCAGCGCATTCCCGATCACAACAACTGGCTGCATAAAAAAATTTCTCATCTCGCCTCTGGTTCTTTTGCCAATTATCTTAAATCTGTGTCCTCTGGTCACTGACCCTCCTGCCAGTGGAAACAGTCTTTCCCTATCTACTCTTATCAAAACCCTTCAAAGTTCTGCACACCCCTTAACCTTCGCTGCTCTAAGGAGAACAATCCCAGCTTATACAGTACCTTAAGGAAGTGGTATCAAGTCACTTAGAAAATCATAACATGATTAGGCAGAGTCAACATGGTTTTATAAAAGGAAATCGTGTTTGACAAATTTATTAGAGTTTTTTGAGGATGTAACTTGCAGGGTCAATAAAGGGGAACCAGTGGATGTAGTATATTTGGATTTCCAAAAGGCATTCGATAAGCTGCCACATAAAAGGTTATTACACAAGATTAGGGCTCATGGGATTGGGGGTAATGTATTCGCATGGATAGAGGATTGGTTAACGGACAGAAATAGAGAGGAGGGATAAATGGATCTTTTTCAGGTTGGCAGGCTGTAACTAGTGGGGTGCCACAAGGATCAGTGTTGGGGCCTCAGCTATTTACAATTTATATTAATGACCTAGATGAAGGGACCAAGTGTAATGTATCCAAGTTAGCTGATGATACAAAGCTAGGTGGGACAGTGAGCTGTGAGGAGAACAGAGAGTCTGCAAAGGGATATAGATAGACTGAGTGAGTGGGTAGTAAGGTGGCAGATGGAGTATAATGTAGGGAAATGTGAAGTTATTCACTTTGGTAGGAAGAATAGAAAAACAGAATATTTTTTAAATTGTGAGAAACTTTCAAACGTTGGTGTTCAGAGAGATTTGGGTGTCCTCGTGCAAGAAACACAGAAAGCTAGCATGCAGGTACAGCAAGCAATAAGGAAGGCAAATGGCATGTTGGCCTTTATTGCAAGGGGGTTGGAGTATAAGAGTAAGGAAGTCTTGCTACAATTGTACAGGGCCTTGCTGAGACCACACCTGGAGTACTGGGTACAGTTTTGGTCTCCTTATCTAAGGAAGGATATACTTGCCTTGGAGGCGGTGCAACGAAGGTTCACTAGATTGATTCCTGGGATGAAAGATTCTGAAGGGGATTGACAGGGTAGATACTGAGAGGTTATTTCCCCTGGCTGGAGAGTCTAGAACTAGGGGGCATAGTCTCAGGATAAGGGGTCGGCCATTTAAGACTGGGATGAGGAGGAACCAAGCTGACGCTCTTAAAAATGTTTAAAGTGAGCTTGTCTGTGGCCGCCTCTTGGCCAGAAGCACTGGTGTAGCAGCTTCCTCATGGGCACTCGCTGCCTTCCCCGACGATCCATCGGCGACTGTGGACTGTGTCTGGCCACTGAGACACCCCCTGCACACCAATGGTCCCCGTAATATTTTGGGGTGCGTGGCCTGTTCACAGGTTTGCGCGAACTTTAACATCGGAAAAGCCAGTCCCGGGCTGCGCGGGACCGGCAGAGATCTGCACGGTCGTGCAGCTTATAGGGTACGTTGGTTCACAGCCAGTCTGTTGTTAGAAATCAGGCTAAAGGCGACCGCTGATGGCTCAGGTTTGGGGTTGAGCTGTGTTGTCCAGGAGGGGCCCCGGTCTGTGCTGAGTTCACTGATCTCCACAGCTGGGGACATGATTCAGGCACAGTGCCTCTGGACTGGTCAACGGGGAATATTCATCAAAGGCTGTCACTCGTGATCACTGGCTCGTGTCGTCCCCTCTTCCCCCAGGCAGGATGGGGCTTGACGTATGTTTGCGCTCATCCAAAACTCTGCTGTCCCGTATCCCATCCCCCCTGTGCTCGCTGGCTCCCGGTTAAGCAACGCCTCGATTTTAAAATTCTCATCCTTGTTTTCAAATCCCTCCAAGCCCCCGCCCCTCCCTATCTCTGTAATCTCCTCCAGCCCCACAACCCCCCGAGATATCTGCGCTCCTTCAATTCTGGTATCTTCCGCACCCTGGATTTCCATCGCTCCACCATTGGCGGCCGTGCCGTCAGCTGCCAAGACCTTAACCTAAACCTCTCCACCTCTGTTTTGTCCTTTAAGATGCTCCTTAAAACCTAACTCTCTCACCAAGGTTTTGGTCATGCGTCCTAATATCTCCTTACGTGGCTCGGTGTCGCACTTTCTCCTGTGAAGTGCCTTGGGGCATTTTACTACATTAAAGGCACGATAGAAATGCAAGTTGTTGTTGTCTGCACATGCACAGTGGTCACTTGGGCGGGGTACTGGTGAGATGGAGAGTGGAGCCCGAGGGGGTGGACATCAGTGGGCTGAATTGCAGTTTATGTCTCCTGAGTTTACCCAAGTCTCTGAATTAGATTGAGACAGCATTGGAATCTCAGCATGCACATGATGGCACTGCTGGGATTCCTGTCTGCTCCCGTCCATGGGTCTCTGCCATGCTGCTGTGGGAACCTGCTTGGGCGTCACTGAGCACCTATCCACACAGGGAGATGGGGAATGCCCTGCTAACATTGAGGCCTGGTGGAGGTCACTTGTCCTCCTTTGACCATGGCCCAGGGAGGGCGGGAGGAGAGAAGGTAGCTGGAGGAAGTAACGAAGCATCAAGAACAAAGATGTGTGTCAGTGCAGTAAACTGGATCAACAAGAAAGATCCTTGGCACCATTATAGATTCATGTTTGACCAGTGTTGGCTCTCGCCACACACCATGGATCAAAAAGGCTGTGAATCTTGGACATTCTAGAGACACCTGCCCATGGGGCTTCGCTCTAACCATGCC
Source organism: Squalus acanthias (assembly GCA_030390025.1). Lineage (NCBI taxonomy): Eukaryota > Metazoa > Chordata > Chondrichthyes > Squaliformes > Squalidae > Squalus > Squalus acanthias. The sequence goes on along the minus strand of CM059429.1, from coordinate 1,207,709 downwards.
CCATTATTTTACACTTATTATCCAAGTCTCTCTGTGTGTGTCTGTCTCTCTCTCTCTCTGGCGCTCTGTCTCTCTCTCTCTGGCGCTCTGTCTCTCTCTCTCTGGCGCTCTGTCTCTCTCTCTCTGGCGCTCTGTCTCTCTCTCTCTCTGGCGCTCTGTCTCTCTCTCTCTCTGGCGCTCTGTCTCTCTCTCTCTCTGGCGCTCTCTCTCTCTCTCTCTCTCTCTCTCTGGCGCTCTCTCTCTCTCTCTCTCTCTGGCGCTCTCTCTCTCTCTCTCTCTCTGGCGCTCTGTCTCTCTCTCTGGCGCTCTGTCTCTCTCTCTCTCTGGCGCTCTGTCTCTCTCTCTCTGGCGCTCTCTCTCTCTCTCTCTGGCGCTCTGTCTCTCTCTGGCGCTCTCTCTCTCTCTCTCTCTGGCGCTCTCTCTCTCTCTCTCTCTCTCTCTGGCGCTCTCTCTCTCTCTCTCTCTCTGGCGCTCTCTTTCTCTCTCTCTCTCTGGCGCTCTCTCTCTCTCTCTCTCTCTCTGGCGCTCTCTCTCTCTCTCTGGCGCGCTCTCTCTCTCTGGCGCTCTGTCTCTCTCTCTCTCTGGCGCTCTGTCTCTCTCTGGCGCTCTCTGTTTCTCTCTCTGGCGCTCTCTCTCTCTCTGGCGCTCTGTCTCTCTCTCTCTCCTCTGGCGCGCTCTCTCTCTGGCGCTCTGTCTCTCTCTCTCTCCTCTGGCGCTCTCTCTCTCTCCTCTGGCTCTCTCTCTCTCTCTCTGGCGCTCTGTCTCTCTCTCTCTGGCACTCTGTCTCTCTCTCTCTCTCTCTCTCTGGCGCTCTGTCTCTCTCTCTCTGGCGCTCTGTCTCTCTCTCTCTGGCGCTCTGTCTCTCTCTCTCTGGCGCTCTGTCTCTCTCTCTCTCTGGCGCTCTGTCTCTCTCTCTCTCTGGCGCTCTCTCTCTCTCTCTCTCTCTGGCGCTCTGTCTCTCTCTCTCTGGCGCTCTCTCTGTCTCTCTCTCTCTGGCGCTCTGTCTGTCTCTCTCTCTGGCGCTCTGTCTGTCTCTCTGGCGCTCTGTCTGTCTCTCTGGCGCTCTGTCTCTCTCTCTGGCGCTCTGTCTCTCTCTCTGGCGCTCTGTCTCTCTCTCTCTGGCGCTCTGTCTCTCTCTCTCTGGCGCTCTGTCTCTCTCTCTCTGGCGCTCTGTCTCTCTCTCTCTCTCTCTCTCTGGCTCTCTCTCTCTCTCTCTCTGGCGCTCTGTCTCTCTCTCTCTGTCTCTCTCTCTGGCGCTCTGTCTCTCTCTCTCTGGCGCTCTGTCTGTCTCTCTCTGGCGCTCTGTCTGTCTCTCTCTGGCGCTCTGTCTCTCTCTCTCTGGCGCTCTGTCTCTCTCTCTCTGGCGCTCTGTCTCTCTCTCTCTGGCGCTCTGTCTCTCTCTCTCTGGCGCTCTGTCTCTCTCTCTCTGGCGCTCTGTCTCTCGCTCTCTCTCTCTCTCTCTCTCTCTCTGGCGCTCTGTCTCTCTCTCTCTCTGGCGCTCTCTCTCTCTGGCGCTCTGTCTCTCTCTCTCTCTCTCTCTCTGGCGCTCTGTCTCTGTCTCTCTCTCTCTGGCGCTCTGTCTCTCTCTCTCTCTCTGGCGCTCTGTCTCTCTCTCTCTCTCTGGCGCTCCGTCTCTCTCTCTCTCTCTGGCGCTCTGTCTCTCTCTCTCTGGCGCTCTGTCTCTCTCTCTCTCTCTGGCGCTCTGTCTCTCTCTCTCCTCTGGCGCTCTGTCTCTCTCTCTCTGGCGCTCTGTCTCTCTCTCTGGCGCTCTGTCTCTCTCTCTGGCGCTCTGTCTCTCTCTCTGGCGCTCTGTCTCTCTCTCTGGGCTCTGTCTCTCTCTCTCTGCGCTCTGTCTCTCTCTCTCTCTGGCGCTCTGTCTCTCTCTCTGGCGCTCTGTCTCTCTCTCTGGCGCTCTGTCTCTCTCTCTCTCTGGCGCTCTGTCTCTCTCTCTCTCTGGCGCTCTGTCTCTCTCTCTCTGGCGCTCTGTCTCTCTCTCTCTCTGGCGCTCTGTCTCTCTCTCTCTGGCGCTCTGTCCTCTCTCTCTCTGGCGCTCTGTCTCTCTCTCTCTCTGGCGCTCTGTCTCTCTCTCTCTCTGCGCTCTGTCTCTCTCTCTCTCTGGCGCTCTGTCTCTCTCTCTCTCTGGCGCTCTGTCTCTCTCTCTCTCTGGCGCTCTGTCTCTCTCTCTCTGGCGTTCTCTCTCTCTCTCTCTGGCGCTCTCTCTCTCTCTCTCTGGCGCTCTGTCTCTCTCTCTGGCGCTCTGTCTCTCTGGCGCTCTCTCTCTCTCTGGCGCTCTGTATGTCTCTCTCTCTCTCTGGCGCTCTGTCTCTCTCTCTCTGGCGCTCTGTAGTCTCTCTCCTCTCTCTGGCGCTCTGTCTCTCTCTCTCTGGCGCTCTGTCTCTCTCTCTCTGGCGCTCTGTCTGTCTCTGTCTCTCTCTGGCGCTCTGTCTGTCTCTGTCTCTCTCTGGCGCTCTGTCTCTCTCTCTCTCTCTGGCGCTCTGTCTCTCTCTCTCTGGCGCTCTGTCTCTCTCTCTCTCTGGCGCTCTGTCTCTCTCTCTCTGGCGCTCTGTCTCTCTCTCTCTCTCTGGCGCTCTGTCTCTCTCTCTCTCTGGCTCTCTGTCTGTCTCTCTCTGGCGCTCTGTCTGTCTCTCTCTGGCGCTCTGTCTGTCTCTCTGGCGCTCTGTCTGTCTCTCTGGCGCTCTGTCTCTCTCTGGCGCTCTGTCTCTCTCTCTCTGGCGCTCTGTCTCTCTCTCTCTGGCGCTCTGTCTCTCTCTCTCTGGCGCTCTGTCTCTCTGTCTGTCTCTCTCTGGCGCTCTGTCTATCTCTCTCTGGCGCTCTGTCTCTCTCTCTCTGGCGCTCTGTCTGTCTCTGTCTCTCTCTCTCTGGCGCTCTGTCTGTCTCTCTCTCTCTCTGGCGCTCTGTCTGTCTCTGTCTCTCTCGCTCTGTCTCTCTCTCTCTCTCTCTCTGGCGCTCTGTCTCTCTCTCTCTCTCCTCTGGCGCTCTGTCTGTCTCTCTCTCTCTCTCCGGCCCCCTCTGTCACCAGCCCCTCCCCCCCTCCCTCCGGCGTTTTCTGTCTGTGTCTCTCTCTCTCTGGCGCTCTGTCTGTCTCTATCTCTCTCTGGCGCTCTGTCTCTCTCTCTCCTCTGGCGCTCTGTCTCTCTCTCTCCTCTGGCGCTCTGTCTCTCTCTCTGGCGCTCTGTCTGTCTCTCGCTCTGTCTCTCGCTCTGTCTCTCTCCTCTGGCGCGCTCTGTCTCTCTCGCTCTCTGTCTCTCTCGCTCTCTGTCTCTCTCGCTCTCTGTCTCTCTCGCTCTCTGTCTCTCTCGCTCTCTGTCTCTCTCGCTCTCTGTCTCTCTCGCTCTCTGTCTCTCTCGCTCTCTGTCTCTCTCGCTCTCTGTCTCTCTCGCTCTCTGTCTCTCTCGCTCTCTGTCTCTCTCGCTCTCTGTCTCTCTCGCTCTCTGTCTCTCTCGCTCTCTGTCTCTCTCGCTCTCTGTCTCTCTCGCTCTCTGTCTCTCTCGCTCTCTGTCTCTCTCGCTCTCTGTCTCTCTCGCTCTCTGTCTCTCTCGCTCTCTGTCTCTCTCGCTCTCTGTCTCTCTCGCTCTCTGTCTCTCTCGCTCTCTGTCTCTCTCGCTCTCTGTCTCTCTCGCTCTCTGTCTCTCTCGCTCTCTGTCTCTCTCGCTCTCTGTCTCTCTCGCTCTCTGTCTCTCTCGCTCTCTGTCTCTCTCTCTCCTCTGGCGCTCTGTCTCTCTCTCTGGCGCTCTGTCTGTCTCTCGCTCTGTCTCTCGCTCTGTCTCTCTCCTCTGGCGCGCTCTGTCTCTCTCGCTCTCTGTCTCTCTCGCTCTCTGTCTCTCTCGCTCTCTGTCGCTCTCGCTCTCTGTCGCTCTCGCTCTCTGTCGCTCTCGCTCTCTGTCGCTCTCGCTCTCTGTCGCTCTCGCTCTCTGTCGCTCTCGCTCTCTGTCGCTCTCGCTCTCTGTCGCTCTCGCTCTCTCTCGCTCTCGCTCTCTCTCGCTCTCGCTCTCTCTCGCTCTCGCTCTCTCTCGCTCTCGCTCCTCTCGGCTCTCGCTCTCTCTCGCTCTCGCTCTCTCTCGCTCTCGCTCTCTCTCGCTCTCGCTCTCTCTCGCTCTCGCTCTCTCTCGCTCTCGCTCTCTGTCGCTCTCGCTCTCTGTCGCTCTCGCTCTCTGTCGCTCTCGCTCTCTGTCGCTCTCGCTCTCTGGCGCTCTCGCTCTCTGTCGCTCTCGCTCTCTGTCGCTCTCGCTCTCTGTCTCTCTCTCTCTGGCGCGCTCTCTCGCGCGCTCGGTCTCTCTCTCGCGCTCTCTCTGGCGCGCTGGCTGTGTCTCTCCCTCTGGCGCTCTCTCTCTCTCTCTGGCGCTCTGTCTCTCTCTGGCGCTCTCTCTCTCTCTCTGGCGCTCTGTCTCTCTCTCTCTCTCTCTCTCTCTCTGGCGCTCTGTCTCTCTCTCTCTCTCTCTCTCTCTCTGGCGCTCTCTTTCTCTCTCTCTCTCTGGCGCTCTCTCTCTCTCTCTCTCTGTCTCTCTCTCTCTCTCTGGCGCTCTCTCGCTCTCTCTGGCGCTCCCTGTCTCTCTCTCTCTCTCTCTGGTGCTCTCTGTCTCTCTCTCTGGCGCTCTGTCTCTCTCTCTCTGGCGCGCTCTCTCGCGCGCTCGGTCTCTCTCTCGCGCTCTCTCTGGCGCGCTGGCTGTGTCTCTCCCTCTGGCGCTCTCTCTCTCTCTCTGGCGCTCTGTCTCTCTCTGGCGCTCTCTCTCTCTCTCTGGCGCTCTGTCTCTCTCTCTCTCTCTCTCTCTGGCGCTCTGTCTCTCTCTCTCTCTCTCTCTGGCGCTCTCTTTCTCTCTCTCTCTCTGGCGCTCTCTCTCTCTCTCTCTCTGGCGCTCTCTCTCTCTCTGGCGCTCTCTCTCTCTCTGGCGCTCTCTCTCTCTCTGGCGCTCTGTCTCTCTCTCTGGCGCTCTGTCTCTCTCTCTCTCTGGCGCTCTGTCTCTCTCTCTCTCTGGCGCTCTGTCTCTCTCTCTCTCTGGCGCTCTGTCTCTCTCTCTCTCTGGCGCTCTGTCTCTCTCTCTCTCTGGCGCTCTGTCTCTCTCTCTCTCTGGCGCTCTGTCTCTCTCTCTCTGGCGCTCTGTCTCTCTCTCTCTGGCGCTCCGTCTCTCTCTCTCTGGCGCTCCGTCTCTCTCTCTCTGGCGCTCCGTCTCTCTCTCTCTGGCGCTCCGTCTCTCTCTCTCTGGCGCTCCGTCTCTCTCTCTCTGGCGCTCCGTCTCTCTCTCTCTGGCGCTCCGTCTCTCTCTCTCTGGCGCTCCGTCTCTCTCTCTGGCGCTCGTCTCTCTCTCTCTGGCGCTCGTCTCTCTCTCTCTGGCGCTCCGTCTCTCTCTCTCTGGCGCTCCGTCTCTCTCTCTCTGGCGCTCCGTCTCTCTCTCTCTGGCGCTCCGTCTCTCTCTCCTCTGGCGCTCCGTCTCTCTCTCTCTGGCGCTCCGTCTCTCTCTCTCTCTGGCGCTCCGTCTCTCTCTCTCTGGCGCTCCGTCTCTCTCTCTCTCTGGCGCTCCGTCTCTCTCTCTCTGGCGCTCCGTCTCTCTCTCTCTGGCGCTCCGGCTCTCTCTCTCTCTGGCGCTCCGTCTCTCTCTCTCTGGCGCTCCGTCTCTCTCTCTCTGGCGCTCTGTCTGTCTCTCTGGCGCTCTGTCTGTCTCTCTGGGGCTCTGTCTCTCTCTGGCGCTCTGTCTCTCTCTCTCTGTCTCTCTCTCTGGCGCTCTGTCTCTCTCTCTCTGGCGCTCTGTCTCTCTCTGGCGCTCTGTCTCTCTCTCTGGCGCTCTGTCTCTCTCTCTCTGGCGCTCTGTCTCTCTCTCTCTCTGGCGCTCTGTCTCTCTCTCTCTGGCGCTCTGTCTCTCTCTCTCTGGCGCTCTGTCTCTCTCTCTCTGGCGCTCTGTCTCTCTCTCTCTGGCGCTCTGTCTCTCTCTCTCTCGCGCTCTGTCTCTCTCTCTCTGGCGCTCTGTCTCTCTCTCTCTGGCGCTCTGTCTCTCGCTCTCTCTCTCTCTCTGGCGCTCTGTCTCTCTCTCTCTCTGGCGCTCTCTCTCTGGCGCTCTGTCTCTCTCTCTCTCTCTCTCTCTCTGGCGCTCTGTCTCTCTCTCTCTCTCTCTGGCGCTCTGTCTCTCTCTCTCTGGCGCTCTGTCTCTCTCTCTCTCTGGCGCTCTGTCTCTCTGGCGCTCTCTCTCTCTCTCTGGCGCTCTGTATGTCTCTCTCTCTCTCTGGCGCTCTGTCTCTCTCTCTCTGGCGCTCTGTATGTCTCTCTCTCTCTCTGGCGCTCTGTCTCTCTCTCTCTGGCGCTCTGTCTCTCTCTCTCTGGCGCTCTGTCTCTGTCTCTCTCTGGCGCTCTGTCTGTCTCTGTCTCTCTCTGGCGCTCTGTCTCTCTCTCTCTCTCTGGCGCTCTGTCTCTCTCTCTCTGGCGCTCTGTCTCTCTCTCTCTCTGGCGCTCTGTCTCTCTCTCTCTGGCGCTCTGTCTCTCTCTCTCTGGCGCTCTGTCTCTCTCTCTCTCTGGCTCTCTGTCTCTCTCTCTCTGGCGCTCTGTCTGTCTCTCTCTGGCGCTCTGTCTGTCTCTCTCTGGCGCTCTGTCTGTCTCTCTGGCGCTCTGTCTGTCTCTCTGGCGCTCTGTCTCTCTCTCTCTGGCGCTCTGTCTCTCTCTCTCTGGCGCTCTGTCTCTCTCTCTCTGGCGCTCTGTCTCTCTCTCTCTGGCGCTCTGTCTCTCTGTCTGTCTCTCTCTGGCGCTCTGTCTGTCTCTCTCTGGCGCTCTGTCTCTCTCTCTCTGGCGCTCTCTCTGTCTCTCTCTCTCTGGCGCTCTGTCTGTCTCTCTCTCTCTCTCTGGCGCTCTGTCTCTCTCTCTCTCTCCTCTGGCGCTCTGTCTGTCTCTCTCTCTCCGGCCCCCTCTGTCACCAGCCCCTCCCCCCCTCCCTCCGGCGTTTTCTGTCTGTCTGTGTCTCTCTCTCTCTGGCGCTCTGTCTGTCTCTATCTCTCTCTGGCGCTCTGTCTCTCTCTCTCCTCTGGCGCTCTGTCTCTCTCTCTCCTCTGGCGCTCTGTCTCTCTCTCTGGCGCTCTGTCTGTCTCTCGCTCTGTCTCTCTCCTCTGGCGCGCTCTGTCTCTCTCGCTCTCTGTCTCTCTCGCTCTCTGTCTCTCTCGCTCTCTGTCTCTCTCGCTCTCTGTCTCTCTCGCTCTCTGTCTCTCTCGCTCTCTGTCTCTCGCTCTCTGTCTCTCTCGCTCTCTGTCTCTCTCGCTCTCTGTCTCTCTCGCTCTCTGTCTCTCTCGCTCTCTGTCTCTCTCGCTCTCTGTCTCTCTCGCTCTCTGTCTCTCTCGCTCTCTGTCTCTCTCGCTCTCTGTCGCTCTCGCTCTCTGTCGCTCTCGCTCTCTGTCGCTCTCGCTCTCTGTCGCTCTCGCTCTCTGTCGCTCTCGCTCTCTGTCGCTCTCGCTCTCTGTCGCTCTCGCTCTCTGTCGCTCTCGCTCTCTGTCGCTCTCGCTCTCTGTCGCTCTCGCTCTCTGTCGCTCTCGCTCTCTGTCGCTCTCGCTCTCTGTCGCTCTCGCTCTCTGTCGCTCTCGCTCTCTGTCGCTCTCGCTCTCTGTCGCTCTCGCTCTCTGTCGCTCTCGCTCTCTGTCGCTCTCGCTCTCTGTCGCTCTCGCTCTCTGTCGCTCTCGCTCTCTGTCGCTCTCGCTCTCTGTCGCTCTCGCTCTCTGTCGCTCTCGCTCTCTGTCGCTCTCGCTCTCTGTCGCTCTCGCTCTCTGTCGCTCTCGCTCTCTGTCGCTCTCGCTCTCTGTCGCTCTCGCTCTCTGTCGCTCTCGCTCTCTGTCGCTCTCGCTCTCTGTCGCTCTCGCTCTCTGTCGCTCTCGCTCTCTGTCGCTCTCGCTCTCTGTCGCTCTCGCTCTCTGTCGCTCTCGCTCTCTGTCGCTCTCGCTCTCTGTCGCTCTCGCTCTCTGTCGCTCTCGCTCTCTGTCGCTCTCGCTCTCTGTCGCTCTCGCTCTCTGTCGCTCTCGCTCTCTGTCGCTCTCGCTCTCTCTGGCGCTCCCTGTCTCTCTCTCTCTCTGGTGCTCTCTGTCTCTCTCTCTGGCGCTCTGTCTCTCTCTCTCTGGCGCGCTCTCTCGCGCGCTCGGTCTCTCTCTCGCGCTCTCTCTGGCGCGCTGGCTGTGTCTCTCCCTCTGGCGCTCTCTCTCTCTCTCTGGCGCTCTGTCTCTCTCTGGCGCTCTCTCTCTCTCTCTGGCGCTCTGTCTCTCTCTCTCTCTCTCTCTCTGGCGCTCTGTCTCTCTCTCTCTCTCTCTCTCTCTCTGGCGCTCTGTCTCTCTCTCTCTCTCTCTCTCTCTCTCTCTCTCTCTGGCGCTCTCTCTCTCTCTCTCTCTGGCGCTCTCTCTCTCTCTGGCGCTCTCTCTCTCTCTGGCGCTCTCTCTCTCTCTCTCTCTGGCGCTCTCTCTCTCTCTCTCTCTGGCGCTCTCTCTCTCTCTCTCTGGCGCTCTCTCTCTCTCTCTCTGGCGCTCTGTCTCTCTCTCTGGCGCTCTGTCTCTCTCTCTCTCTGGCGCTCTGTCTCTCTCTCTCTCTGGCGCTCTGTCTCTCTCTCTCTCTGGCGCTCTGTCTCTCTCTCTCTCTCTCTGGCGCTCTGTCTCTCTCTCTCTCTGGCGCTCTGTCTCTCTCTCTCTCTGGCGCTCTGTCTCTCTCTCTCTGGCGCTCTGTCTCTCTCTCTCTGGCGCTCTGTCTCTCTCTCTCTGGCGCTCTGTCTCTCTCTGGCGCTCTGTCTCTCTCTGGCGCTCTGTCTCTCTCTGGCGCTCTGTCTCTCTCTGGCGCTCTCTGTCTCTCTCTCTCTGGCGCTCTGTCTCTCTCTGGCGCTCTCTCTCTCTCTCTGGCGCTCTGTCTCTCTCGCTCTCTCTGGCGCTCTGTCTCTCTCGCTCTCTCTGGCGCTCTGTCTCTCTCGCTCTCTCTGGCGCTCTGTCTCTCTCGCTCTCTCTGGCGCTCTGTCTCTCTCGCTCTCTCTGGCGCTCTGTCTCTCTCGCTCTCTCTGGCGCTCTGTCTCTCTCGCTCTCTCTGGCGCTCTGTCTCTCTCGCTCTCTCTGGCGCTCTGTCTCTCTGGCGCTCTTTCTCTCGCGCTCTCTCTCTCTGGCGCGCTCTCTCTCTCTCTCTGGCGCTCTCTCTCTCTCTCTCTGGCGCTCTCTGTCTCTCTCTCTCTGGCGCTCTCTGTCTCTCTCTCTGGCGCTCTCTGTCTCTCTCTGGCGCTCTGTCTGTCTCTCTCTCTGGCGCTCTGTCTGTCTCTCTCTCTGGCGCTCTGTCTGTCTCTCTGGCGCTCTGTCTGTCTCTCTCTGGCGCTCTGTCTGTCTCTCTGGCGCTCTGTCTGTCTCTCTGGCGCTCTGTCTGTCTCTCTCTCTGGCGCTCTGTCTGTCTCTCTCTCTGGCGCTCTGTCTGTCTCTCTCTGGCGCTCTGTCTGTCTCTCTCTGGCGCTCTGTCTGTCTCTCTCTGGCGCTCTGTCTGTCTCTCTCTCTGGCGCTCTGTCTGTCTCTCTCTCTGGCGCTCTGTCTGTCTCTCTCTCTGGCGCTCTGTCTGTCTCTCTCTCTGGCGCTCTGTCTGTCTCTCTCTCTGGCGCTCTGTCTGTCTCTCTCTGGCGCTCTGTCTGTCTCTCTCCGGCGCTCTGTCTGTCTCTCTCCGGCGCTCTGTCTGTCTCTCTCCGGCGCTCTGTCTGTCTCTCTCCGGCGCGCTGTCTCTCTCTCTGGCGCGCTGTGTCTCTCTCTCTGGCGCGCTGTGTCTCTCTCTCTGGCGCGCTGTGTCTCTCTCTCTGGCGCGCTGTGTCTCTCTCTCTGGCGCGCTGTGTCTCTCTCTCTGGCGCGCTGTGTCTCTCTCTCTGGCGCGCTGTGTCTCTCTCTCTGGCGCGCTGTGTCTCTCTCTCTGGCGCGCTGTGTCTCTCTCTCTGGCGCGCTGTGTCTCTCTCTCTGGCGCGCTGTGTCTCTCTCTCTGGCGCGCTGTGTCTCTCTCTCTGGCGCGCTGTGTCTCTCTCTCTGGCGCGCTGTGTCTCTCTCTCTGGCGCGCTGTGTCTCTCTCTCTGGCGCGCTGTGTCTCTCTCTCTGGCGCGCTGTGTCTCTCTCTCTGGCGCGCTGTGTCTCTCTCTCTGGCGCGCTGTGTCTCTCTCTCTGGCGCGCTGTGTCTCTCTCTCTGGCGCGCTGTGTCTCTCTCTCTGGCGCGCTGTGTCTCTCTCTCTGGCGCGCTGTGTCTCTCTCTCTGGCGCGCTGTGTCTCTCTCTCTGGCGCGCTGTGTCTCTCTCTCTGGCGCGCTGTGTCTCTCTCTCTGGCGCGCTGTGTCTCTCTCTCTGGCGCGCTGTGTCTCTCTCTCTGGCGCGCTGTGTCTCTCTCTCTGGCGCGCTGTGTCTCTCTCTCTGGCGCGCTGTGTCTCTCTCTCTGGCGCGCTGTGTCTCTCTCTCTGGCGCGCTGTGTCTCTCTCTCTGGCGCGCTGTGTCTCTCTCTCTGGCGCGCTGTGTCTCTCTCTCTGGCGCGCTGTGTCTCTCTCTCTGGCGCGCTGTGTCTCTCTCTCTGGCGCGCTGTGTCTCTCTCTCTGGCGCGCTGTGTCTCTCTCTCTGGCGCGCTGTGTCTCTCTCTCTGGCGCGCTGTGTCTCTCTCTCTGGCGCGCTGTGTCTCTCTCTCTCCACCCTTCCTTTGTTTCTGGCTGCTTCTGAATCAGTAATCCACACCCATGTTTGAAACATTTGTTCTGGTTCATGTTTACTGTCATTTTTGACAAGTGAGTCTGCAGGAGATTGGAAACTGTCCACATTCTCATACTTTGGCAGCACAGTATTAGACCACAGCCTTTTGTTATACAATACGCAAAGTGAGAACACAGCAATACAATAGTCAGAAAAATGAGTGCATTTTAGATTGGTGCCAGTACAAACTATATTGTCTAGTTTGAGCAGAACTATATTTCCACATTTCTGCTGGATACCTCAATCAAAATGGTCCTTTGTTATGTTGGTGTTACTGAAGAAGTCATTTTTGAGCCTGGCAGCGAGCGTTAGCGGGATTGCGCTTGCCTGCGCTGCCGGCTCATTGTTGCTGTCTAAGCTGAGACACGAGGAATGTGCGCTTGGGTGAGACAGTGGAATTGCACGTCAGGACGAGAGGAAGAGAAATGACCATTCTGTCTGTCGGCGCACCCCTCCTCATTCCTTTTTTGTTTTCTCTGGGCAGGAATTTAAAAATCGGCTACTTTAGTCAGCACCACGTGGACCAGTTGGAGATGAACGTCAACTCGGTAGAACTCTTGGCAACAAAGTTCCCAGGTAAGGAGCGCCGAGAATCTCTGTCGGGGGGAGGGTGGTGAGAGCGGAGAGATCCACGGGCCCCGAGCAATCGGCCGCAGTGCCGAGCTTTACTTTCCGGGTATACTGGGTAAGTGCCGAATCCTGGATTGAGGACCCGCACTTACTCAAAGCCAGCAATCTCCGAGGGATCTCCGCCATTCGCTGCCTCTTGCTTCCCATATTGGCTTCAGGAGGTCTGAAGACAGATACAAAGGAGGGAAGCCAGTTGGCCAATCCTAGCTCGTTCTAGTGTTGGGACCACTGCTCTTTCTGATGTACATTAATGACCTGGACTTGGGTATACAGGGCATCATTTCAAAGTTTGCAGATGATACAAAACTCGGAAATGTAGTAAACAATGAGGAGGATAGTAACACTTCAGGAGGGCACAGACAGACTGGTGAAATGGGCAGACACATGGCAGGTGAAATTTAACGCAGATAAGTGTGAAGTGATTCACTGTGGAAGAAAAATGAGAGGCAATATAAAAATGGTACAATTTTAAAGTGGGTGCAGGAACAGAGAGACCTGGGGGAGTACGTACACTAATCATCACTGTTGTAACAGGTTTTTGTGAAGTTTGTGCTAACGGTGAGGGATGTCGGTGCTGGTGATTGCAGCTATTTTAAACTGGCCACAATGCACGTCATTGGGAACAGTAAGACTGTTCACCCCACCCCAGATCCTCAACCAGCCCCGTACGTACCCCTCCCGGAAGCCAGGGTGTGAAGCCACAGGGGAAAGCGGGGTTGCCGTGGGTTTCTGGTTGCACCCTAATGTATAACCGGGACGTGTTCAGAACGCTGGCGGGGGCGTGGCAATATATAACAGGATGGCACCGAGTCCTGCGCTGCTTGTAACAGGTGTTTTTTTTCTCTCCTGCATCTACAGGGAGGCCGGAGGAGGAGTACCGGCACCAGCTGGGTGGTTATGGGATATCGGGAGACCTGGCCGTCCGACCAGTCGCTAGTTTATCGGGAGGACAGAAGAGCAGGGTGGCGTTTGCACAGATGACAATGCCTCGGTAACCACCATATTTTTCCTGGTCGCTGTTGGTTCACGTGCCTTGTTTGGTCTTTCACTGCAGAGTAAGGACCCAGTCCCTGCATCTCCAGCCTCGAATGTTGGCCACTCACCTCCCTTGCCCCTCCCCAGGGCCCCCCGCCTTGCTCCACCACCCGGCCCCAAATATCCCTGGTAGGATGGCAGCCAGGTCCTGTCCTCAGCGATGTCCGCACACTTCCACTGGACAACAATCAGAAGGAGCCCTGCTTGATCATTTTCTCTCTCTCCTGAACACGTAGTGTATGGATGTCAGTTGTAAGTCCTTTACCGCCCTCAGCTGACCTCAGCTTATTCAGGCCAGACTAGAATCTTCCTGACCCAGAATCATACAGTGCAGAGGACGGCCATCACACCCGCGCTGACCCTCAAAGATCGATCCACATTGCATCAGTCCCCTGCTCTTTCCTCGTATCCTTTTTAACTTTTTTTCATCTGTCGGCTGCTGACTGACCCTGGGAGAATCCGAACTCCCGATAAACCGGCAGCTTTTGGGCATTTGTGGTGAATGCCTTGTTTTCCTGCTGTGGGGACAGACCTTTCACTTGGGTTTTTTGCTACAGCCTTTGTTGTCCATCACACTGGCTGATTCACTCAGTCTCTCACTGTGTTTCTGCTCATTATCCCATGTGGGATTCTTGTCTTATTGATCATCAGTGCTGCTCATTATTTCAATCACTTTCTCTGAAGTATAGAGTGTTTGTTTTTAAATTCCAGCCCCAACTTCTATATACTTGATGAACCTACGAACCACCTGGACATGGAGACCATCGAGGCACTGGGAAATGCACTACAGAAGTTCAAGGTAAAAATGTTTGTAGGGGCTGTTTCCAGAAATATCAAGACTTTACCCAAGCAACTTACTAAGTCAGCACTAACACTCAAACGTAAATTGTTTATTGAGCAGTACCTTGGATGCTGGTCTCCAGCTCTCGGGCCTGAGTTCAGATGCAGCCCAGGCCTGGAGCATAGGAACAGGAGAAGGCCATTCAGCCCCTCGAGCCTGTTCCAACATTCAATGAGATCACAGCTGATCTGACACATTGCTCCCCAGAATCGAGTCTAAGGTTTGTTCCAGAATCCCAAATATCGGACTGTCCTGTGTGTCTGAGGGTATTTCATTTTTGTTTTAAAAAAAAATCAGTTAAAATAAAATCTGGGTGGTTGGTGCTCGGGATGGTGCTATTGGCCGGGAGGTGGGGGGTGGAACAGCCACAGTTTCCACTCCTGATCGCTCTCCAGTGACCCCCTGCAGCATAGTGAGTGATATTCGATTGTCAGATAGTAATGTCCAGCGGAACATTTTCACCCAAAGGATAGTGGAGTTTCAGAATGAGTTGCCATGAACTCTGCATGCAAGGCCGGTCTTTCCTTTTCCTGACACCGGGGAGAACTCCCCTGCTGTTCTTCAAATAGTGGCCGTGGGATCTTGGGCCCAGTGAATCCCAGGAAAATCTGAGGGAGGTGTCCCTTACGGGCACGCTTCACTCCGCCACCCTAGATTTTCCTGTACTCACTGGGCTCAAGCGATCCGATTGCCCCGGGTGCAGGGACAGGAAAGTCTGCCCCAGTGTGCTTATACTGAATTATTTTAAGAAAAAAGAACTTGTATTTCTATAGCGCCTTTCATGACTTCCAGACGTCCCAAAGCGCTTTACAGCCAATGAAGTACTTTTTTAAAGTGTAGTCACTGTTGTGATATAGGAAACGCGGCAGCCAAGTTGAGCACAGCGTGATCCCACAATGTTGAGGGATAAATATTGGCCAGGACACTGGGGAGAACTCCCCAGCTCCTCTTCAAAATAGGGCCATGGGATCTTTTACGTCCACCTGAGAGAGCAGACGGGACCTCGGTTTAACGTCTCATCCGGAAGACGGCACCTCCGACAGTGCAGCACTCCCTCAGTACTGCCCCCCGACAGTGTGGCGCTCCCTCAGTACTGCCCCTCCGACAGTGTGGTGCTCCCTCAGTACTGCCTCTCCGACAGTGCAGTACTGCCTCTCCGACAGTGCAGCACTCCCTCAGTACTGCACTGGAGGTCAGCCTGGATTATGGGCTCAACTCTCTGGAGCGGAGCTCGAACCCACGGTCTTCTGACTCCGAGGCGAGTGCGTGTAGAGAGTTCTTTATAAAGCTGTATTTGACGTGGTCCTGTTGCTGCAGTAACGCTGTGTGCTCTGGCAGGGTGGGGTGATACTGGTATCTCACGACGAGCGGCTGATCCGCATGGTGTGCAAGGAGCTGTGGGTGTGCGGCTGTGGCACCGTGAAGCGAGTCGACGGCGGCTTCGACGAGTACAAAGACATTCTCCAGGAACAGTTCCGCAAGGAGGGATTTCTATGAGGCCGCGCCCTTCGGCCCGACCCCTCTGCGACCCGGGCATCGAGGACTGACTGCGACTGACTTGCTGCTTTCATCGGGCGAGACTGTGAATATGGCCCACTTTTGGCACCTCCCATTTCTTCACTTTAAGGGACTGGTCTCGATCGGTTCCCCACATTAGAGACCAGAGATTTGTTTACACTATTCCAGGCCTGGAACCTTTATTACTATTTGTGAACACATCTGTAAATTAAATAAACGACCCCCCCCCCCCCCCCCCCTGCTAAATAAATGTAGCTGATACAATCAGCTGGAAACCTTCTGCAATGATAGGAGTTCAATGCAATAACCCATTGCTAATGTAATAATTAATAAATATTTGTCCCTTTGCCCACTTTCAGAAGTGCAATTACTATCGGTGAGGTTTGTGGACACTTAAATAAAATTGACATCCAAAGTGGTTTGGGGAAACATTTCTGCATGCAGAGAGTTTGAACATCTTGTGTTTAATGGCAGCCCGGCCCATGTTCGTTGGTGAGTGAGGGGGAACCCTGTGCTCCCCTCGTACAGTCGACCCTCATTCACTGCTACTTCCCCGTTGCTTGGTGCAGACTGGTCAGTTCTGGTAACATCCCCGGAACCTGCAGCCGAGGCGACACCGAAGCAGATTTTAGGTAATGAGCGAAGTCAGTTTGGGGGCTGAAGGATGTTCCTGACTGCGCTGTAACAGAGTCCTTGTGTTGTGCTGCTCTGGGGTGTGTATGGATTGCTCTGTATCACGGGCTACACCAAACAGACTTTCTCAAACTGAGTAACGTCAACAAATCATTCGACTACCATAAACATTTTCAAAAATTGACTTTACTTGGTGTATTTTATTAAAAATGATTCATCAGATTTACCATTTGCACCCCCCGCCCCAAATAATTTTCTCTTGAAAGCACTGACTCCTTGCTGGGATGAAGACTGTCTACCCAACAACAACTACTTGTACCTATAAAGTGCCTTTAACATAGTAAAACGTCACAAGGTGCTCCACAGGGGTGTTATCAAACAAAATTTCACACCGAGCCACATGAGAAATTAGGGCAGATGACCAAAAGCTTGGTCGAAGAGGTAGGTTTTAAGGAGTGTCTTAAAGGAGGGTAGAGAGGCGGAGAGGTTTAAGGAGGGAATGCCAGAGCTTAGGGCCTCGGCAGCTAAAATCAGGGGTCATTCTATGCGTGAGCTTTGATATTGAGCGTGGCGAATTGTATAGTCATCAGCTTAGTGCACACCTCGAGCGCTGTGTCCAGTTCTGGTCAGTAAGACACTGGGGGCATTGCAGAAAAGAGTTACGAGGCTGATCCTCCCAACATCACTGGGCTGAGCTGTGAGGAAAGAGCGGAGACACTTGGGCTATTCAGCCTTGGCAGGAAGTGATTGAGAGGTGACGTGACAGAGGTGGACAAGGTGGTAAACGCACAGTAAGGAATCGTGACAAGGGGGCATGCAGTCAAACTGGGTACAACAGATTAGGGAATGTTACGTTGTGGGGGGGGAAGAGAGAAAGAGAGTTGTCGCAGGGAATACTGGGTCAGAGTAGAGATGGAAACCCTAGTCATTTATGCAATGGTTAGATGATGTGATTTGGGGAGGTGGGGGGACGCTGTCAGCTGTTGCTGGATGGGTCAGCTGACTGGCCATCCTCAACCAACAAGCCCACCCACTGTCGACACAGGGATTACTTTCTCCCTCCTCCCGGGACAGACTGCAGCTAACTCTGCACTGGAACTTCGATTTTCCTAGTCTGTGGGTCAGCACCATGTTTGGAGGCTGTACTCACCTCATCAGGGGAGCATTTATTTTATTCATTTGATGTATTGCAGTCAGTTGCGATATGTGCTGATTTGTATATTTACAATCTTAAACTCACTGAGCTGGGAGAGGTTATCAAGGGCTTATCAAAGCCCTACTGATGAGCAAGGTCCCAGGGTCGATCCCTGACCCACGCTGAGGCTGTGGTTGCAGTGCACGGGCGTTACAGCAACCTTGGTGCCCCTGGGATGGAGAGGGAAATTAAACCAGGATTACCTCTTCTGGAGAGTGTGCCCGTGGACATCAGATCAGGACTTGGCTCCGTCAGCCCTGGTGGAATGGATTTCTGATACTGAAGGGTCGAGTGAAGGCTTGATCTTTGACATCAATGGCAAGGGAATAATCAGAAGAGGCTTTAAAAATCCTCCTAAGTCCCCGACAGCTGGAAGTTACCACACGGGAGAAGACCGTTCGGCCCATCGCCCCTCTTCAACTGCAACCCTCCTACTTTAATCCTGCTTCCCTGCTGTTTCCCTGTATCCTTTTATATTCTTCCATTCAATTCCGTATCCAATTCTCTTTATCAATGGTGTGACAAGTCTCTCCGTCAGTAGCCCCCCTTCCTTTTGTGCTGAAGCCTTTCCTGTTCCAATAGCCCTGTGTGAAAACATTTCATCCGACTCCCTCAGTACCCTGCCTCCTTAGGCCACGGATCTCAGCCCAGGGATACCCAGGTCGGGTAAGATGGGGAGGGTGTACCTCAAAGAGCAGGAGTCAGACTTGCATTGCGCAAACTCAGAGGGCTGGATTCCTGGCTCGGTGCGGTACTGAGCCACACAGGTCAGTTAGCTGATGTCGGGTCGACGGTGGGGTGGAATTAGCTGTAACTTTGCGGGTCGGGGGTGGAAGGGTGCAGGGCTCCTGCTCCTCATCTTTTGTGTAGTGACGCCCCCTCCCACTTCGCAGAGAGTGGGTGCCAGGCCAGGGACAGGACCAGCTGCAATGCCCTCTGCAGTTGAATATCCCAAGCTGGCAGCCGGGTCCCCAAAGCGAAGGAGCAGCCCCCTTTAACTGGGACCCCAGGGGAGCTTTGGAGGAGGGGGGTTGGGTGGCTCTATCTCCAAGGCAACCGCTCGCAGCCTGGGATGGGAGGTCAATGCAGCAACATATGTAATCTGTCTGGGCCCACCGCCTAATGTGGGGAGGGTGAGGAGCCCGGGATTGGTTACTGTGGGAGGATAGAACATAAGAACATAACAATCAGGAGCAGGAGTCGGCCATACGGCCCCTCGAGCCTGCTCCTCCATTCAATAAGATCATGGCTGATCATTGACCTCAACTCCACTTTCCCGCCCGATCTCCATATCCCTTGATTCCCCTCGAGTCCAAAAATCTATCGATCTCAGCCTTGAATATACTCAACGACTCAACATTCACAGCCCTCTGGGGCAGAGAATTTCAAAGATTCATAACCCTCTGAGTGAAAAAATTCCTCCTCATCTCAGTCTTAAATGGCCTACCCCTTATCCTGAGACTATGTCCCCTAGTTCTAGACTCTCCAGCCAGGGGAAAACAACCTCTCAGCATCTACCCTGTCAATCCCCTCAGAATCTTGTATGTTTCAATGAGATCACCTCTCATTCTTCTAAACTCCAGAGTTTTGGCCCATTCTACACAATCTCTCATCCCAGAAATCAATCGAGTGAACCTTCGTTGCACCGCCTCCAAGGTAAGTATATCCTTCCTTGGATAAGGAGAGCAGAACTGTGCACAGTACTCCAGGTGTGGTCTCACCAAGGCCCTGTACAATTGTAGCAAGACTTCCTTACTCTTATACTCCAACCCCCTTGCAATAAAGGCCAACATGCCATTTGCCTTCCTTATTGCTTGCTGTACCTGCATGCCAGCTTGTGTTTCTTGCACGAGGACACCCAAATCTCTCTGAACACCAACATGTGAAAGCCCAGGATTGGTTACTGTGGGGAGGGTGAGGAGCCCGGGATTGGTTACTGTGGGGAGGGTGAGGAGCCCAGGATTGGTTACTGTGGGGAGGGTGAGGAGCCCAGGATTGGTTACTGTGGGGAGGGTGAGGAGCCCAGGATTGGTTACTGTGGGGAGGGTGAGGAGCCCAGGATTGGTTACTGTGGGGAGGGCGAGGAGCCAGGATTGGTTACTACGGGAGGGCGAGGAGCCCGGGATTGGTTACTGCGGGGAGGGTGAGGAGCCCGGGATTGGTTACTGCGGGGAGGGTGAGGAGCCTGGATTGGTTACTGCGGGGAGGGTGAGGAGCCTGGGATTGGTTACTGCGGGAGGGTGAGGAGCCTGGGATTGGTTACTGCGGCTAAGTCACATAAATTGAACCCGGATGTTGGGGTTTGGCATAAACTCTAGAACCAGGGAAGTGGGCTCAAGGTTAGAAGAGGGGAGGGGCACGGAGTTTATATTGAAATACTTTACAGAGTGATCTGTCCAGGAAGTGGGTGGGGCAGAAGTGTGGGAACATTTAAGGAAGAGTTATGTAGTTGGGCATTAGAGGGATTAGTGGTTGGGAACGGCTGGATGTACTGCGAGTCTTTTCCTGTCTTGTACTCTCCTGCGTTCCTCTGAAACATATTGAGCTCCCTAAATGCCCGAGTGATTAACTGAGCTGTCTGCTATCATACTGAGCCATGGAGACAATGAAAGTCCCAGGTTCAATGCCCAGTCTGTGCTGGTAGCTGATCATGGTTAGAGTTGCCAGAACAGTGAGTGCAAGAACCAGGCCTCCAAATCACTCCTGCTCACAACCCAGTGCCTCCTGCAGGAAAATGTACGTGTGTGTCAAGATATAAGCGGATGGCAGGATTGCCCTGGGTGGGGTTGTGATGCCTCCCACAACTGAATAGCCAGTTAACACTCAGGTTTGGATTTCTCTCTTCCTGCCCCTAGTGGGTTGAGCCAGGACTTGTGCTTAGCTGCCACAGCCCCAGCCCAGTTTTCCTGGTGAGCTCTCCACAGGATTCCCACCATCAAGTGGGAGCCACTTACCCAGAGGGACGTGGCAGGAGTACGGCTGCCCCAGAAGAGGCGGGAGCAGCATGAAGGCAGAAGACTTCAATAAAACTCCTCTGCAATGGAGGCCGCCAGGAAGTACTGTCGTGATTTCCCAGTGAAGGACATAGGGACAGGAGGAGGCCATTCAGTCACCTCGAGCCTCATGGATGATCTGCACCTCAACTCCATATCCCTTGATACTCAACTTTACCCAACAAAAATCTATCAATCACCAGCGTGACTCCTCAACCAGAGGAAATAGTTTCTCTATCTGCCCTATCAACTCCTTTAGTCATCTTAAACACCTCAATTAAATCATAACATAAGAAATAGGAGCATAAGTAGGCCATTCAGCCCCTCGAGCCTGCTCTGCCATTCAAAAAGTTCATGGCTGATCCACTTTCCCGCCCGATCTGTTGATTCCCTTAATCTACAAGCCAAGTCTCTGCAACATGTCCTCAATTTAACCCTTTCAGCCCCAATTCAACCCCCAGTGTCTGAACTCAGACATGAAGAATAACCAATGGGATGAGATGCCAGAGGGCTGCTGGAACCTTCAGATGGGGGGCAAGGTGGGATTAATGAATGATTTCTGGTATGTGATTTATAAAGTGCCTCACTGCATCTCAGTGCTTCACATACAGTAATTTGGAAATGCAGTGACTGCAGTTTAGGCACAAGTACTTTCTAAAGCAGTAAAATCTCAGGGTACACTGCATCTCTTCAGGAGATTGATTAAAATCCAGATAGAATACGGCTCGAAGATTGGAATACAGCCTGTAAAGTACATGGCAAAAAATGTTGGGAATCGCAGAAATGGCACGGATATGATGGAATAGTGTCACCCGATCCAGATGTGAATCAGTGAAATGATCATGCACACATTTAACTATAGTTCCCCCACCTTTCCAGGATAATTTTGACAGGGAATTGGCCATGTACTGCTCCAGGGGGGGTTATTTCTGCTCTGAATGTACAGCTTTTTCTTTGGGTGGTCAGTCCTTGAGACGCTTTCACATTTGGGATTAGCGACAGTAACTGAGACTTCACTTCAAGCCCTGGTAACAGAAATACTAACGTCTAAAGTTCCAGCCTAGCAGTCGAATATCAAATCGCTAACAATTCATCTCCTCTCGGGCAGGGCAAACAAGCCATGTAAAATTACATTAACAAATGGTTCTCCTTCACTGCCTTTGTGGATTTTTGAAAGCCCCAATCAATGCTCTTATCATTCAGGCTCACTGTGTAGTTGGGTGATCAAAGCCTGTTTCAAGCATTTTTTTTGCACCAATTTTCTCCCCTCATCTCCAGAAGGCCGATGCTGGGACTTCATGCAAGTCTCCATTCTTCACGTGTGCCTGCAGAGGGAGTGATGGCAAGCTCGAAAGACAAGGGCAGCAGGTGCATGTGAACACCACCACCACCCCCAAGTTCCCCTCCAAGTCACACACCATCCTGGCTTGGAAATATATCAGCTGATCCTTCATCGTCGCTGGGTCAAAATCCTGGAACTCCCTCCCTAACGGCACTGTGGGAGTACCTTCACCACTCGGACTGCAACGGTTCAAGGCAGCAGGCTCACCACCACTTTCTCAGAGGCAATTAGGGATGGGCAATAAATGCTGGCCTTGCCAGCGACACCCACATTCCATGAACAAATTTTAAAAAAGCTATTCTACCATGTGAGGCACCCCCAGCCAAGCTGGATCCTGATTTGTCCTCACTCAGCATCTACACAGTTTTTTTTTGCAGAAACTAATAAATGTAATTTGTGACCAAGGAACGCCGGCCGAATGCTTGGACTCTAGGATGGGAGTGCTGTACCTGCACCGTTACACAAACTGAGATCACAGGGCAGGGGAATCAAACTTTGTCAGACTCAGCTAGACTGGGCGGTGCGTATATTAACTCATTAACTACAGGAATTGCAAGAATGTCCTTGAAACGAGTGGGAACCCTAGAACTTGGAGAGGAGCCACCCAGCACATCTGGAAATCACTCCAAGTGAATGTTACTAATTAACATTCAAGCCAAGACATCTGGTCAGAAACTGACTTCACTGCTCTGAATGTGGATGGTCATCAGAGTTCAGGACTAGTCCCTACTGGTGGGATCACTGATAACTCAGCCAGTGAGCACACT
This sequence comes from Squalus acanthias, assembly GCA_030390025.1. NCBI lineage: Eukaryota > Metazoa > Chordata > Chondrichthyes > Squaliformes > Squalidae > Squalus > Squalus acanthias. The sequence goes on along the minus strand of CM059429.1, from coordinate 1,186,052 downwards.
GTACAATTCGGAAGCGACTTATACAGATCGCAGGAGAGGACTTGCGTTTATATAGCACCTTTCACGACCACCAGACATCCCAAAGCGCTTTACAGCCAATGAAGTACTTTTTTGAAGTGTAGTCACTGTTGTAATGTAGGAAATGTGGCAGCCAATTTGCATACAGCAAGATCCCACAAACAGCAATGCAATAATGACCAGAGAATCTGTTTGAGATGTTGGTTGAGGGATAAATATTGGCCAGGACACCGGGGATATCGTCCCTGCTCTTTGAAATAGGGCCATGGGATCTTTTACGCCCACCTGAGCGCCGACGGGGCCTCGGTTTAACATCTCCATGAAAGACGGCACCCCCGGCAGTGCAGCACTCCCTCAGTACTACACTGGGAGTGTCAGCCTAGAAGTCTCTGGAGTGGGAATTGAACCTACAACCTTCTGACTCAGGCAAGAGTACTACCCACGGAGCCATGGCTGACACCCAGGTTCGACCTCTGGTCTGTGCTGTGCTGATCTCAGCTTGGAGTGGTATGGGAATGATAATTGGTCAGTGTACCTGGGTACTCAGTGCTGTCCCCCCCCCCAAATCCTTACTCAGTCCCCTGTAAGTTCCTAAATGAAAAATGGCTACTTTGCCAGGGTATCAGAGAGCTGCTCACTCCCACAGAACCACCCCAGCATCAATCGAACCGCCACCTTCTCAAAAGACAATTAGGGATGGGCAATAAATGCTGGCCTTGCCAACGAAGCCCAGATCCCATGAATGAATAAACAAAAATTTAGATGAGCAGAGTGGAATATTGCATTGCTTTGAGCTTCACACTAATGCAGCCCGTGGTTAGACTAACCTGGCTCTGTGCAAGAGGCATCCCAATATTCTCCTCTTCACAGCACAATTCTCAATAAATGTCAGTTATGAACACAATCAGACACTCGGCCTGGCTGGGGCGGGAGGTGGGGAAATGATCAGACAAAGTTTGACACTGAGCCAAAGGATGAAATATTAGGAAAGGTTTGGCTGCATGCTGCCTCTCTATTACCTCCCGGAGCATGAGGGTGGGTTAGATGGCTGCATGCTGCCTCTCTTACCTCCCGGAGCATGAGGGTGGGTTAGATGGCTGCATGCTGCCTCTCTTACCTCCTGGAGCATGAGGGTGGGTTAGATTGGAATGTGAAATGTACAGCAGCTTTGGAAATGTGCTACTTTGGCAATGGCAACTGTCTGAGGCTGAACCAGACTGTTTGCATCCTTGGTGTCATATTTGACCCCGAGATGAGTTTCTGACCACATATCCGCTCAATCACTAAATCCACCTCTGGAGCATCGCCCGACTCTGTCGCTGCCTCAGCTCATCTGCTGCTGAAACACTCATTCTTGCCTTTGTTACCTCTAGACCTGACTATGCCAACTCACTCCTGGCCGGCCTCCCATCTGCCACCCTCCGTAAACTGAAGCTCATCCAAAACTCTGCTGCCTGTGTCCTAACTCGCACCAAGTCCTGTTCACTCATCACCCACTGCTCGCTGATCTACATTGGCTCCCGGTCTGGCAACACCTCGATTTTAAAATTCTCATCCTTGTTTTCAAATCCCTCCACAGTCTCGCCCCTCCCCATCTCTAATCTCCTGAGAAATGATCTTGGCTCGGAAGTTCCACATGTAGAATCAATTTGGGTGGAGGTAAGAAATAGTAAGGGAAAGGCGGCACTGGTTGGAGTAGTCTATAGGCTCCAGAACAGTAGCTACACTATACGATAGAGTATAAATCAAGAAATAATAGGGGCTTATAAGAAAGGTACTGCAATAATAGAGAGTGATCTTAATCTTCATAGATTGGACAAATCAAATTGGCAAAAGCAGCCTTGAGGACGAGTTCAGAGTGTATTTGGGACAGTTTCTTGGAACAATATGTTGTGGAACCGACCAGGGAACAGGCCATTTTAGATCTGGTAATGTGTAATGAAACAGGATTAATTAATGATCTCATAGTAAAGGATCCTCTAGGGAAGAGTGATCATAACATGATGAATTCCACATTCAGTTTGAAGGCAAGAAACTTTGGTCTGAAACTAGAGTATTAAACTTAAATAAAACAATTACAAAGGTATGAGGAGAGAGTTGGCTAAAGTGGACTGGGAAAATAGATTAGAAGGCAAGACGGTAGAAAAGCAAAGGCAGATATTTAAAGAGATATTTTATGACACCCAACAAAGATATATTTCAGTGAGAAAGAAAGACTCAGAAGGATGTACCAACCATGGCTAACCAAGGAAGTTAAGGATGGTATCAAATTGAAAGAAAAGGCATACAATGTTGCAAAGATTAGTGGTAGGCCAGAGGATTGGGAAAATTTTAGAAACCAGCAAAGGATGACTAAAAATATAAAGAGGGAGAAAATAGCTTAGGAGAGTAAACTAGCAAAAAATATAAAAACTGACATTAAGAGCTTCTAAAAAAGTATATAAAAAAGGAAGAGAGTAGCTCAGGTAAACATTGGTCCCTTAGAGGAAGAGACTGGGGAAATAATAATGGGTAACTAGGAAATGGTAGAGGCATTGAACAAATATTTTGTATCTGTCTTCACAGTAGAGGACACTAAAAACCTCCCAGCAATAGTACAAAATCAAGGGGCAAAAGGGAGGGACGAACTTAAAACAATCACCATCACTAGAGAAAGTGCTAGACAAACTTATGGGTCTAAAGGCTGACAAGTCCCCTGGACCTGATGGCCTGCATCCTAGGATCTTAAAAGAAGTGGCTACAGAGATAGAGGATGCATTGGTTGTAATCTTCCAAAATTCCCTCGACATTGGAAAAGTCCCAGCGGATTGGAAAACCGCAAATGTAACACTCTTATTCAAAAAAGGGAGCCAGAAAGCAGGAAACTATAGCCTAACATCTGTCATTGGCAAAATGCTCGAATCAATTATTAAGGTAGTAGCAGGGCATTTAGAAAATCATGGTTTTATGAAAGGGAAATAGTGTTTGACAAATTTATTAGAGTTCTGAGGATATAAGAAGCAGGGTGGATAAAGGGGAACCAGTTGATGTAGTGTACTTGGATTTCCAAAAGGCATTCGACAAGGTGCCACATCAAAAGGTTACTGCATAAGATAAGAGCTGATGGTGTTGGGGTTATCTATCAGCATGGAGAGGATTGGCTAACTAAGAGTCAAGATAAATGGGTCATTTTCAGGATGGCAATCTGTAACTAGTGGGGTACCAGAGATCAGTGCTGGGCCCTCAACTATTTTCAATCTATATTAATGACTTGGATGAAGGGACAGAGTGTACTGCAGCCAAATTTGTTGTTGATACAAAGATAGGTCAGAAAGCAAGTTGTGAAAGCAAGTTGTGAGGAGGAGAGAGAGTCTGCAAAGGGATATAGATCGGTTAAGTGAATGGGCAAGAATTTGGCAGATGGAGTATAATGTGGGAAAATGTGAAGTTATCCACTTTGGTAGGAAGAATAGAAGAGAATATTATTTAAACGGAGAGACTACAGAATGCGGCGGTACAGAGGGATTTGGGTGTCCTCGTACATGAAACACAAAGTTAACATGCAGGTGCAGCAAGTAATTAGGAAGGCAAATGGAATGTTGGCCTTTATTTTAAGGGGGGGGGTGGAGTATAAAAGTAGGGAAGTCTTGCTACAACTGTATAGGGCGCTGGTGAGACCACACCTGGAGTACTGCGTACAGTTTTGGTTTCCTTATTTAAAGGAGGGATATACTTGCATTGGAGGCAGTTCAGAGAAGGTTCACTAGGTTGATTCCTGGGATGGAAGGGTTGTCTTATGAGGAAAGGTTGAGCCTATACTCATTGGAGTTTAGAAGAATGAGATGATCTTATTGAAACATAGGATTGAGGGGGTTGGACAGGGTAGATGCTGAGAGAATGTTTCCCCTCGTCAGAATCTAGAACAAGGGGGCAGTCTCAGAATAAGGGGTCGCCCATTTAAGACGGAAGTGAGGAGAAATTTCTTCTGAGGGTTGTGAATCTTTGGAATTCTTTACCCCAGAAAGCTGTGGAAGCAGTCATTGAATATATTTAAGGCTGAGACATAGATTTTTGAGCAACAGGGGAGTCAAGGGTGATGGGGAACAGGCAGGAAAGTGGAGTTGAGGCCAAAATCAGATCAGCCATGATCTCATTAAATGTTGGAGCAGGCCAGAGGGGCCGAATGGCCTGCTCCTAGTTCTTATGTTTAGCCCCATAACCCTCAGAGATATCTGCGCTCCTCCAATTCTGACTTCGAGCATCCCCGATATCAATTGCTTCAGCATTGGTGGCCGTGCCTTCAGCTGCCAAGACCCTAAGTTCTGGCATTCCCTCCCTAAACTTCTCTTTCCTTCTTTAAGATGCTCCTTAAAACCTACCTCTGTGACCAAGCTTTTGGTCGTCTGCGCCAATGAGCTCCTCAGGTGGCTCAGTATCAAATTGTGTTTTATAATCGCTCCTGTGCAACGCCTTGGGACGTTTTACTACGTTAAAGGCGCTATATAAATACAAGTTATTGTTGTTACAGTACCCCAACCCTAGCAAGTCTCCCGTTGGTGAAAATGAATATAGCATTATTATGGGATTTGGTCGTTAACAACCAGCTCGGTTAACCATCCCATAAAAGATTGGACTGAAACAAAGCTGTCATACTGGGGTCAATATTGATACCAATATTTATATGGAGAAAACAAAGTAATTTGGGTCATTTTTGGATAATGTTTTGCTCGTGTCCCATTTTGGGATTTTATACTATGCTCCCATGGGGGCACCCTGGTATAAGATGTTAGAAATGCTACTAATTAGCTGAGAGATTGGGCCTATACTCTCTGGAGTTTAGAGGAATGAGGGGTGATCTCATTGAAACATAGATTGACAGGGTAGATGCTGAGGTTGTTTCCCCTGGCTGGGGAGTCTAGAACTAGGGGGTCAGTCTCAGGATAAGGGGTCGGCCATTAAAGACCGAGATGAGGAGGAATTTCTTCACTCAGAGGGTGGTGAATCTTTGGAATTCTCTACCGCAAAGGGCTGTGGATGCTCAGTCATTGAGTATATTCAAGGCTGAGATAGATAGATTTTTGGACTCTATGGGAATCAAGGGATCGAAAGTGGAGTTGAGCTCGAAGATCAGCCATGATCTTATTGAATGGTGGAGCAGGCTCGAGGGGCCCTATGGCTGACTCCTGCTCTTAATTCTTCTGTTTTAGCTCACAAGGGGTTAAATTCCCAGGACAGCAGGGCTAGCACACATGGATTAGTATTTAGACAGGGTGTCTGAACCAATGTGCGTCACACAATAAAAGCTTTTTAAATATTCGAGTGATCATTCACATTCAGTGCTGCTGCAACAACTCTTCATTGGAACTCAGCAGGGCTCACTGCTAAGTCAGGCTGGTGGATTCCACACTAGGGTGGGGGCAGGGGGAAAAAGAAAAAAGGTTGGGGGGGGGGGGGGGAGATTTAGTCACTTCGACTAAAGGTTGACGCTGGGGGAAGGGGAGATTGCGCCCTGGGCTGAAGGTCATAATGCAGCACTATTACTAGTTATTGTACAGAAAGGAAGATAATTCTGAAAATATGGATAGAAACAATCCACAAATGTAGAATAGCACGACGAGTCCATTATTTTCTTCATGTACAGAAAGTGAAGTCGAGCGGAAGAGGTGGTTTTGATTTCTATGTTCAGATACTGGCACAGCGATTCGGATCTGGCCTGGTCACCATAAGTGTTAACTCACACACTTCGGAGAGATTGGAGGCACAAGAGTGCAAATGAGGAAGATACAAATATTCAGTTCGGGTCACAAGGGGGTCCTATTGATGCACCTGGATTATGCGATCACACAAGTAGATCTATAGGAGAGGGAGTCAACTCCCATGAAGTTAAGGGGCTCGGACCCAATACAGGAGCGACAGATGTCACTGAACCAGAGAAGGGATCTACCGCAGGCCCCAATCTTTGGGCGCTGTGACATTAGCAGTGTACACTGCACGTGGTCATATTACATTCCTGTTATTTTAACAGGGTTATTCCCATTTCAAGCAGTTTAACAAGCTCATTAAATTAGTACATTTCAGAGAGGTGCTTTTGTTACCAAGATCATGTTGCAATTTCAGCCCACGACTAATGCTCTTAATTCATCCTTCAAACTGCTCCCATCCCCAGTGACAGACCTGTGCCCACCAGTACTGTACCCATGTTAGTGACATACCTGTACCTGTGTTAGTGAGACTTGTACACACCAGCACTGTACCCATGTTAGTGACAGACCTGTGCCCACCAGTACTGTACCCGTGTTCATAGTCAGAGTTATACAGCACAGAAACAGGCCCTTCGGCCCATCGTGTCCGCGCTGGCCATCAAGCCCTGTCTATTCTAATCCCATTTTCTAGCACTCGGTCCGTAGCCTTGTACGCTATGGCGTTTCAAGTGCTCATCTAAATGCTTCTTGAATGTTGAGGGTTCCTGCCTCTACTACCCTTTCAGGCAGTGAGTTCCAGATTCCAACCACCCTCTGGGTGAAAAAGTTTTTCCTCAAATCCCCTCTAAACCTCCTGCCCCTTACCTTGAAACTATGCCCCCTGGTTATTGACCCCTCTACTAAGGGGAAAAGTTCCTTTCTATCTACCCTATCTATGCCCCTCATAATTTTGTACACCTCAATCAGGTCCCCCCTCAGACTTCTCTGCTTTAAGGAAAACAACCCTAGCCTGTCCAGTCTCTTCATAGCTGAAGTGCTCCAGCCCAGGTAACATCCTAGTGAATCTCCTCTGCATCCTCTCTAATGCAATCACATTCTTCCTATAGTGTGGTGACCAGAACTGCACACAGTATTCCAGCTGTGGCCTAACTAGCGTTTTGTACAGCTCCATCATAACCTCCCTGCTCTTATATTCTATGCCTCGGCTAATGAAGGCATGTATCCCATATGCCTTTCTAACCACCTTATCTACCTGTCCTGCTGCCTTCAGGGATTTATGTACATGCACACCAAGGTCCCTCTGATCCTCTGTCCTTCCTAGGATCCTACCATTCATTGTGTATGCCCTTGCCTGGTTAGTCCTCCCAAAATGCATCACCTCACACTTTTCAGGGTTAAATTCCATTTGCCACTGTTCTGACCAACCTGTCTATATCATCCTGTAGCCTGAGGCTTCCCTCCTCACTATTTACCACTCCACCAATTTTCATGTCATCTGCAAACTTACAGATCATACCTCCTACATTCATATCAAAATTATTAATGTACACTACAAACAGCAAGGGACCCAGCACCGATCCCTGTGGTACACCACTGGACACAGGCTTCCAGTCACAAAAACAACCTTTGACCATCACCCTCTGCCTCCTGCCACTAAGCCAATTTTGGATCCAATGTGCCAAATTGCCCTGGCTCCCATGGGCTCTTACCTTCTTAACCAGTCTCCCATGTAGGACTTTGTCAAAAGCCTTACTGAAGTCCATGTAGATTACATCAACTGCACTACCCTCATCCACACACCTAGTCACCCCCTCAAAAAATGCAATCAAATTGGTTAGATATGATCTCCCCCTGACAAAGCTATGCTGACTATCCTTGATTCATCCTTGCCTCTCCAAGTGGAGACTAATTCTGTCCCTCAGAATTTTTTCCAATAATTTCCCTACCACTGATGTTAGGCTCACTGGCCTGTAATTCCCTGGTTTATCCCTACTACCCTTCTTGAATAATGGTACTACATTAGCTGTCCTCCAGTCCTCTGGGACCTCCCCTGTGGCCAGAGGGGTTCTGAAAATGTGTCAGAGCCCCTGCAATCTCCTCCCTTTCCTCACACAGCAGCCTGGGATACATCTTGTCTGGGCCTGGGGATTTATCCACTTTTAAGCCTGCTAAAACCACCAGTACCTCCTCCCTCTCAATGCTAATTTGTTCAAGTATATCACAAACCCCCTGCCTGATTTCTATGCCTACATCGTCCTTCTCCATAGTGAACACAGATACAAAATATTCATTTAAAACCTCACCCAAATCTTCCGGCTCTACACAGATTGCCACTTTGGTCCCTTATGGGCCCTACTCTTTCGATAGCAAAATACTGCGGATGCTGGAAATCCGAAATAACAGAAAACGCTGGAAAAACTCAGCAGGCCAGGCAACATCCGTGGAGAAAGAGAGTTAACGTTTCAGGTCGAAACCCTTCGTCGGAACTGAAAGAGCAAAAAATAAACAGATAAAAATGCAAGGGGAGGCTGGGGGGAGGAATAAAAGAACAAAAGGGATGGTCTTTAGTGAGTAGAGACATTAAGAGATACTCAAGGCAAGACGAGATGGTAATGGGACAGGTTGAGAAACAAAAGGTAAGGTGTGAAATGCTGGCAGAATCAGAGACAGCTGCCGTGGGGGGAGAGAGAGAAAAAAAAAGGAAAAAGGCACGGACCAAAAGAGTGGATAAAATGTATACATGTGGTAGGGGCCGGGGTTATGATCTGAAATTGTTGAACTCGATATAGAGTCCGGAAGGCTGTAAAGTGCCTAAACGGAAGATGAGGTGCTGTTCCTGGAGCTTACGCTGCGCTTCCGTGGAACAATGCAAGAGGCCGAGGACGGTGAGGTCTGAGTGAGCGTGGAGGGGTGAATTAAAATGACAAGCGACCGGAAGCTCGGGGTCACCCTTCCGGACTGAACGGAGGTGTTCCGCAAAGCGGTCACCCAATCTGCGTTTGGTCTCCCCAATGTAGAGGAGACCGCATCGTGAGCAGCGAATACAGTATACTAGATTGCAAGAAGTACAAGTAAATCACTGTTTCACCTGGAAGGGGTGTTTGGGGCCCTGGAGAGTGGGAAGGGGGGATGTATAAGGGCAGGTGTTGCATCTCCTGCGCTTGCACGGGAAGGTGCCGGGTGAAGGGGAAGGGGTGATAGAGGAGTGGACTAGGGTGTCGGAGGGAGCGGTCCCTACGGAATGCTGAAAGGGGAGGTGAGGGGAAGATAAGTTTGGTGGTGGGATCACGTTGGAGGTGGCGGAAATGGCGGAGGATGATCCGTTGAATGTGGAGGCTGGTGGGGTGAAAGGTGAGGACAAGGGGAACTCTATCGTGGTTGCGGGAGGGAGGGGCCGGGGTGAGGGCAGAAGTGCGGGAGATGGAACGGACACGGTCGAGGGCCGTGTTGACCACGGTAGAGGGGAATCCTCGGTTGAGGAAAAAGGAAGACATGTCGGAAGCACTGGTATGGAAGGTGGCATCGTCGGAGCAGATGCGGCGGAGACGGAGAAACTGGGAGAAGGGAATAGAGTCCTTACAGGAGGCGGGGTGGGAGGAAGTGTAGTCCAGGTAGCTGTGGGAGTCAGTGGGCTTGTAGTGAATGTTGGTCAATAACCTATCCCCAGAGATGGAGACGGAGAAGTCGAGGAAGGGGAGGGAAGAGTCAGAGATGGACCATGTGAAGGTGAGGGAAGGGTGGAAATTGGAGGCAAAGTGAATGAAATTGTCTAGTTCAGGGCGAGAGCAGGAAACGGCACCGATACAGTCGTCAATGTACCGGAAAAAGAGGTGAGGGAGGGGACCCGAGTAGGACTGGAACAAAGAGTGTTCCACATATCCCATGAAAAGGCAGGCATAGCTAGGACCCATGCGGGTACCCATAGCAACACCTTTGATTTGGAGGAAATGAGTGGAGTCAAAGGAGAAGTTGTTCAATGTGAGAACAAGTTCAGCCAGGCGGAGGAGGGCCCTACTCTTTCCCTGGCTATCCACTTGCCCTTAATATATTGATAAAACACCTTGGGATTTTCCTGTATTTTGCCAGTCAGTGTTTTTTCATGCTCCCCTCTCCTAATTTCTTTTTAATTACCCCCCTGCACTTTCTATACTCCTCTAGGGCTTCCACTGTTTAGTCCTTTGTATCTGCCAAAAGCCTCCCTTTTTTCCTAATCCATTCTTGTATGTCCCTTGACATCCAGGGTTCCCTGGACTTGTTGGTCCCACCCTTGACCTTTATGGGAACATGTTGGCGCTGTACTCTCTATTTCCTTTCTGAATGACTCCCACTGCTCTGATGTGGATTTTCCTACAAGTAGCTGATCCCAGTCCACTTTGGCCAGATCCTGCCTTATCATATTAAAAATCGGCCTTCCCCCAATTTAGAACCTTTATTTCCAGTCCATCTTTGTCCTTTTCCATGACTACCTTAAATCTCACCAAATTATGGTCACTGTCACCAAACTGCTCTCCTACTGACACTACCACTTGCCCGGCTACATTCCCTAGAATAAGAACATAAGAACATAAGAAATAGGAGCAGGAGTAGGCCAATCGGCCCCTCGAGCCTGCTCCGCCATTCAATAAGATCATGGCTGATCTGATCCTAACCGCCAATCTACTATCTATCACAGAACCATCTCCTGCATCTAACAGAATTAGGTCCAGTACCACCCCCTCTCGTAGGACTTTCTACATGCTGGCTCAAAAAGCTCTCCTGGATTCACTTTAAGAATTCCGCACCCTCTAAGCCTTTCACACTCTGACTATCCCAGTTAATATTGGGAAAGTTGAAATCCCCTATTATTTCTACACCTGAGATTTGCCTACATATCTGTTCTATCGCCCCCTGACTGTTTGGGGGCCTATAGTACACTCCCAGAAAAGTGCTTGCCCCCTTTTTGTTTAAGTTCTACCCATATGGCCTCATTAGAGGAACCTGCTAAGATATCATCCCTCCTTACTGCAGTAATTGACTCCTTGATTAATACTGCAACACCCCCTCCTCTTTTACACCCCCCTCTGTCTCGCCTGAAGATTCAATATTCCGGAATATTGAGCTGCCAGTCCTGCCCCTCCCTCAACCATGTCTCTGATAGCAGCAATATCATACTCCCATGTGTTCAACACCTTCAATTCACCTGCCTTACTCGCAAGACTCCTTACATTAAAATAAATGCCATCCAGCCTTGCCATACTCCCTTGTGCCGTTACATATTTGCTCTGCCTTCCAGGCTGACTTCTTTTTTTCCCCCCTCTATTTGGCTGTGCATCACCCCCTACTATAGCTCCACTCCATATCCCATTCCCCTGCCAAGTTAGTTTGACACCACCCCCCCACAACAGTACTAGCAAAGCTCCCCGCAAGGATGTTGGTCCCGTTCCGGTTCAGGTGCAACCCGTCTGACTTGTACAGGTCCCACCTTCCCCAGAAGCAGACCCAGTGATCCAGGAAACTAAAGCCCTCCCTCCTGCACCAACTCTTTAGCCACGCATTCATCTGCTCTATCCTCCTATTCCTATACTCACTAGCACGTGGCACCGGGAGTAATCCAGAGATTACAACCTTTGAGGTCTTGCTTTATAATCTGCTACCTAGCTCCCTAAATTCTTGTTGCAGGACCTCATCCCTCTTTCTACCTATGTTGTTGGTACCAATGTGAACCACGACCTCTGACTGTTTGCCCTCCCCCTTCAGAATGCCCTGCAGCCGTTAAGTGACATCCTTGACCCTGGCAGCAGGGAGGCAACATACCATCCTGGAGTCACATCTGCTGCTGCAGAAATGCCTGTCTGCGCCCCTCACTATTGCCCTTCCATTCTTACTCCTCCCCCCTTGTGCAGCTGAGCCACCCAGTGCCTTGAAGTTGGCTCTGGCTGCACTCCCCAGAGGAACCGTCACTTTCACCGTTTTCCAACACAGAGAAACGGTTGTTGAGAGAAGCACTGTGGGGCTTTCCTGACTACCTGCCTGCCCCCCTTCTTCTGACAGGTGGTCACCTGTTACCTCTGACTGCACTTTAAGCTGCGGGGTGACCACGTCTAAAAACGTGATTTCCACGTGTGAAGGAATAGCCAGGATTCAGAAAAATATACGATACCAAGAACCAACTCGGGAACAGGCTATATTGGACTGGGTACTGTGCAATGAGAAGGGACTAATTAGTAATCTTGTTGTACGGGGACCCTTGGGTCAGAGCGATCATAACATGATCGATTTCTCACTTGAAATGGAGAGCGAAGAAATTGACTCAGAGACTAAGGTCCTGAATTTAAACAAGGGGAATTATGATGCCATTAGACGGGAACTGAGTAGGTCTGATTGGACAACGTTCCTGGGAGGACTGGAGGTAGATAAACAATGGCAAGCATTTAAAGATAGAATGACAAAATTGCAAAAATTGTTTATACCAATCTGGCATAAAAGGAAATCTAAAAAGGTGACTCAACCGTGGATAACAGGGGAAATTAGAGACAGCATAAAATCCAAAGATAGGGCGTATAAAATAGCCAAAAAAAGCGCCAGAGCAGAAGATTGGGAACAGTTTAAGATAGAGCAAAGGAGGACAAAGGGCTTAATCAAGAGGGGCAAAATAGCTTACGAAAGCAAGCTGGCGGAAAATATAAAAACTAACTCCAAAAGCTTTTATAAGTATATCAAGAGGAAAAGACTGGTGAAAACCAAAGTTGGTCCATTGCAGTCAGATACGGGGGAATATATAACGGGAAATAAGGAAATGGCAGACCAACTAAATGCATACTTTGGGTCAGTCTTTACGAAGGAAGACAAAAAACCTCCCTGGGATATCGGGAAAAATAGGGACATTGGCAAAGGAGGAACTGACGCAAATCAATATCTCTAAGGATATGGTGTTAAGGAAGCTAAAGGGATTGAAGGCGGACAAATCCCCAGGGCCTGATAACATGCATCCTAGGGTACTGAAGGAGGTGGCCCTAGAGATAGCGGATGCACTAAGTATGATTTTTCAGAATTCATTAGACTCGGGAACAGTGCCCATGGATTGGAGGGTAGCTAACGTTACCCCACTATTCAAAAAGGGGGGTAGGGAAAAAGCAGGTAATTACAGACCTGTAAGCCTTACATCAGTTGTGGGCAAAATGCTGGAGTCCATCATTAAGGATGAAATAGCGGAGCACTTAGCAAATGGGGACAGGATAGGACAGAGTCAACATGGATTTACAAAGGGTAAATCGTGCTTGACTTATCTATTGGAATTTTTTGAGGAAGTAACTGGTAAAATAGATGGGGGAGAGCCAGTAGATGTGGTGTACCTGGACTTCCAAAAGGCCTTCGATAAGGTCCCACATAAAAGATTAGCATGGAAAATTGAAGCTCATGGGATAAAGGGGAAAGTATTGACGTGGAGAGAGAACTGGCTGTCAGATAGAAAACAGAGAGTTGGAATAAACGGCTCATTTTCTGAATGGCAGGCAGTAACAAGTGGGGTACCGCAGGGATCTGTCCTGGGTCCCCAGCTGTTCACAATTTACATTAATGACCTGGATCAGGGAGTCGGATGCAGCATTTCCAAATTTGCAGACGACACTAAACTAGGAGGGGGGGTGGGCTCAGAGGAGGAGACCAGGAAGCTCCAGAGCGATTTGGACAGACTGGGTGATTGGGCGGATAAATGGCAGATGCACTATAATGTGGACAAGTGCGAAGTTATCCACCTTGGGTGCAGGAACGGGAGGGCAAATTATTATTTAAATGGCAATAAATTGGGGAGAGGGGGAAGTACAGAGAGACCTGGGTGTTCTTGTACACCAGTCACTGAAGGCGAGCATGCAGGTGCAACAGGCGGTCAAGAAGGCAAACGGTATGCTGGCCTTCATAGCAAAAGGGTTGGAATACAGGAACAGGGATACCTTGCTGCAGCTGTACAGGGCACTGGTGAGACCACACCTCGAGTACTGTGTACAGTTTTGGTCGCCTCATCTGAGGAAAGATGTTCTTGCCATGGAGGGGGTGCAGCGGCGATTCACCAGGCTGATACCAGGAATGGCGGGATTGACCTATGAGGAGAGACTATGTAGTTTAGGGATGTACACACTGGAGTTTAGAAGATTGAGAGGGGACCTCATAGAAGTGTATAAAATTCTGACAGGTCTAGACAGACTAGATGCAGAAGGAATGTTTCCCTTGGCGGGTGAGAACAGAACTAGGACATAATAAACAAACAGGGGCTCTAGGGGGGGAGGAGCTAAATACGATT
>CM059429.1:1137198-1171297 GCA_030390025.1 Squalus acanthias | reverse complement strand
ATGAAGGAACGCTGTACTGTCGGAGGGGCAGTACTGAGGGAGCGCTGCACTGTCGGAGGGTCAGTAATGAAGGAGCACTGCACTGTCGGGGGCTGTACTGAGGGAGCGCAGCACTGGCGGAGCGGCAGTTCTGAGGGAGTGCCGCACTGTCAGAGGGGCAGCAATGAAGGAACGCTGTACTGTCGGAGGGGCAGTAATGAAGGAGCACTGCACTGTCGGGGGGCTGTACTGAGGGAGCGCCGCACTGTCGGAGGGGCAGTACTGAGGGAGTGCTGCACTGTCAGCGGGGCAGTACTGAGGGTGCGCTGCACTGTCGGAGGGGCAGTACTGAGGGAGCGCTGCACTGTCAGCGGCGCAGTACTGAGGGAGCGCTGCACTGTCGGAAGGGCAGAACTGAGGGAGCGCCGCACTGTTGGAGGGGCAGTACTGAGAGAGCGCCGCACTGTCGGAGGGGCAGTACTGAGGGAGCGCTGCACTGTCGGAAGGGCAGTACTGAGGGAGCGCTGCACTGTCAGAGGGGCAGTACTGAGGGAGCACTGCACTGTCGGATGGGCAGTACTGAGGGAGCGCTGCACTGTTGCTTGTGCAGTACTGAGGGAGCGCTGCACTGTCGGAGGGTCAGTCCTGAGGGAGTGCCGCACTGTCGGAGTGGCAGTACTGAGGGAGCACCACACTGTCGGAGGGGCTGTACTGAGGGAGCGCCGCACTGTCGGAGGGGCAGTACTGAGGGAGTGCCGCACTTTCGGAGGGGCTGTACTGAGGGAGCGCCGCACTCTCGGAGGGGCAGTACTGAGTGAGTGCTGCACTGTTGGAGGGGCTGTACTGAGGGAGCGCCGCACTGTCGGAGGTGCAGTACTGAGGGAGCGCCGCATTGTCGGAGGGGCAGTACTGAGGGAGTGCCGCACTGTCGGAGGGGCTGTACTGAGGGAGTGCCGCACTGTCGGAGGGGCAGTACAGAGGGAGCGCTGCACTGACGGCGGGGCAGTACTGAGGGAGCGCCGCACTGTCGGTGGGGCAGTACTGAGGGAGCGCCGTACTGTCGGAGGGGCAGTAATGAAGGAGTGCTGCACTGTCGGAGGGGCAGTACTGAGGGAGCGCCGCACTGTCGGAGGGGGAGTACTGAGGGAGCGCCGCACTGTCGGAGGGGCAGTACTGAGGGAGCACCGCACTGTCGGAGGGTCAGTACTGAGGGAGCGCAGCACTGGCGGAGGGGCAGTACTGAGGGAGCGCTACACTGTCGGAGGGGCAGCACTGAGGGAGTGCCGCACTGTCAGAGGGGCAGCAATGAAGGAACGCTGTACTGTCGGAGGGGCAGTACTGAGGGAGCGCTGCACTGTCGGAGGGGCAGTAATGAAGGAGCACTGCACTGTCGGGGGGCTGTACTGAGGGAGTGCTGCACTGTCAGCGGGGCAGTACTGAGGGAGCGCTGCACTGTCGGAGGGGCAGTACTGAGGGAGCACTGCACTGTCGGATGGGCAGTACTGAGGGAGCGCTGCACTGTTGCTTGTGCAGTACTGAGGGAGCGCTGCACTGTCGGAGGGTCAGTCCTGAGGGAGTGCCGCACTGTCGGAGTGGCAGTACTGAGGGAGCACCACACTGTCGGAGGGGCTGTACTGAGGGAGCGCCGCACTGTCGGAGGGGCAGTACTGAGGGAGTGCCGCACTTTCGGAGGGGCTGTACTGATGGAGCGCCGCACTGTCGGAGGGGCAGTACTGAGTGAGTGCTGCACTGTCGGAGGGGCTGTACTGAGGGAGCGCCGCACTGTCGGAGGTGCAGTACTGAGGGAGCGCCGCATTGTCGGAGGGACAGTACTGAGGGAGTGCCGCACTGTCGGAGGGGCTGTACTGAGGGAGCGCCGCACTGTCGGAGGGGCTGTACGGAGGGAGCGCCGCGCTGTCGGAGAGGCAGTACTGAGGGAGTGCTGCACTGTCGGAGAGGCAGTACTGAGGGAGCGCTGCACTGTCGGAGAGGCAGTACTGAGGGAGTGCCGCACTGTCGGAGGGGCAGTACAGAGGGAGCGCTGCACTGACGGCGGGGCAGTACTGAGGGAGCGCCGCACTGTCGGTGGGGCAGTACTGAGGGAGCGTCGTACTGTCGGAGGGGCAGTAATGAAGCAGTGCTGCACTGTCGGAGGGGCAGTACTGAGGGAGCGCCGCACTGTCGGAGGGGCAGTACTGAGGGAGCGCCGCACTGTCGGAGGTGCAGTACTGAGGGAGCACCGCACTGTCGGAGGGTCAGTACTGAGGGACCGCTCCACTGGGAGGGGCAGTACTGAGGGAGCGCAGCACTGGCGGAGGGGCAGTACTGAGGGAGCGCTACACTGTCGGAGGGGCAGTACTGAGGGAGTGCCGCACTGTCAGAGGGGCAGCAATGAAGGAACGCTGTACTGTCGGAGGGGCAGTACTGAGGGAGCGCTGCACTGTCGGAGGGGCAGTAATGAAGGAGCACTGCACTGTCGGGGGGCTGTACTGAGGGAGTGCTGCACTGTCAGCGGGGCAGTACTGAGGGTGCGCTGCACTGTCGGAGGGGCAGTACTGAGGGAGCGCCGCACTGTCGGAGGGGCAGTACTGAGGGAGCGCAGCACTGGCGGAGGGGCAGTACTGAGGGAGCGCTACACTGTCGGAGGGGCAGTACTGAGGGAGTGCCGCACTGTCAGAGGGGCAGCAATGAAGGAACGCTGTACTGTCGGAGGGGCAGTACTGAGGGAGCGCTGCAATGTCGGAGGGGCAGTAATGAAGGAGCACTGCACTGTCGGGGGGCTGTACTGAGGGAGCGCCGCACTGTCGGAGGGGCAGTACTGAGGGAGTGCTGCACTGTCAGCGGGGCAGTACTGAGGGTGCGCTGCACTGTCGGAGGGGCAGTACTGAGGGAGCGCCGCACTGTCGGAGTGGCAGTACTGAGGGAGCACCACACTGTCGGAGGGGCTGTACTGAGGGAGCGCCGCACTGTCGGAGGGGCAGTAATGAGGGAGTGCCGCACTGTCGGAGGGGCTGTACTGAGGGAGCGCCGCACTGTCGGAGGGGCAGTACTGAGTGAGTGCTGCACTGTCGGAGGGGCTGTACTGAGGGAGCGCCGCACTGTCGGAGGTGCAGTACTGAGGGATCGCCGCATTGTCGGAGGGGCAGTACTGAGGGAGTGCCGCACTGTCGGAGGGGCTGTACTGAGGGAGCGCCGCACTGTCGGAGGGGCTGTACGGAGGGAGCGCCGCGCTGTCGGAGGGGCAGTACTGAGGGAGTGCTGCACTGTCGGAGGGGCAGTACTGAGGGAGCACCGCACTGTCGGAGGGTCAGTACTGAGGGAGCGCAGCACTGGCGGAGGGGCAGTACTGAGGGAGCGCTACACTGTCGGAGGGGCAGCACTGAGGGAGTGCCGCACTGTCAGAGGGGCAGCAATGAAGGAACGCTGTACTGTCGGAGGGGCAGTACTGAGGGAGCGCTGCACTGTCGGAGGGGCAGTAATGAAGGAGCACTGCACTGTCGGGGGGCTGTACTGAGGGAGTGCTGCACTGTCAGCGGGGCAGTACTGAGGGAGCGCTGCACTGTCGGAGGGGCAGTACTGAGGGAGCACTGCACTGTCGGATGGGCAGTACTGAGGGAGCGCTGCACTGTTGCTTGTGCAGTACTGAGGGAGCGCTGCACTGTCGGAGGGTCAGTCCTGAGGGAGTGCCGCACTGTCGGAGTGGCAGTACTGAGGGAGCACCACACTGTCGGAGGGGCTGTACTGAGGGAGCGCCGCACTGTCGGAGGGGCAGTACTGAGGGAGTGCCGCACTTTCGGAGGGGCTGTACTGATGGAGCGCCGCACTGTCGGAGGGGCAGTACTGAGTGAGTGCTGCACTGTCGGAGGGGCTGTACTGAGGGAGCGCCGCACTGTCGGAGGTGCAGTACTGAGGGAGCGCCGCATTGTCGGAGGGACAGTACTGAGGGAGTGCCGCACTGTCGGAGGGGCTGTACTGAGGGAGCGCCGCACTGTCGGAGGGGCTGTACGGAGGGAGCGCCGCGCTGTCGGAGAGGCAGTACTGAGGGAGTGCTGCACTGTCGGAGAGGCAGTACTGAGGGAGCGCTGCACTGTCGGAGAGGCAGTACTGAGGGAGTGCCGCACTGTCGGAGGGGCAGTACAGAGGGAGCGCTGCACTGACGGCGGGGCAGTACTGAGGGAGCGCCGCACTGTCGGTGGGGCAGTACTGAGGGAGCGTCGTACTGTCGGAGGGGCAGTAATGAAGCAGTGCTGCACTGTCGGAGGGGCAGTACTGAGGGAGCGCCGCACTGTCGGAGGGGCAGTACTGAGGGAGCGCCGCACTGTCGGAGGTGCAGTACTGAGGGAGCACCGCACTGTCGGAGGGTCAGTACTGAGGGACCGCTCCACTGGGAGGGGCAGTACTGAGGGAGTGCCGTAATGTCGGAGGGGCAGTAATGAAGGAGCGCTGCACTGTCGGAGGGGCAGTACTGAGGGAGCGCCGCACTGTCGGAGGGGCAGTACTGAGGGAGCGCAGCACTGGCGGAGGGGCAGTACTGAGGGAGCGCTACACTGTCGGAGGGGCAGTACTGAGGGAGTGCCGCACTGTCAGAGGGGCAGCAATGAAGGAACGCTGTACTGTCGGAGGGGCAGTACTGAGGGAGCGCTGCACTGTCGGAGGGGCAGTAATGAAGGAGCACTGCACTGTCGGGGGGCTGTACTGAGGGAGTGCTGCACTGTCAGCGGGGCAGTACTGAGTGTGCGCTGCACTGTCGGAGGGGCAGTACTGAGGGAGCGCCGCACTGTCGGAGGGGCAGTACTGAGGGAGCGCAGCACTGGCGGAGGGGCAGTACTGAGGGAGCGCTACACTGTCGGAGGGGCAGTACTGAGGGAGTGCCGCACTGTCAGAGGGGCAGCAATGAAGGAACGCTGTACTGTCGGAGGGGCAGTACTGAGGGAGCGCTGCAATGTCGGAGGGGCAGTAATGAAGGAGCACTGCACTGTCGGGGGGCTGTACTGAGGGAGCGCCGCACTGTCGGAGGGGCAGTACTGAGGGAGTGCTGCACTGTCAGCGGGGCAGTACTGAGGGTGCGCTGCACTGTCGGAGGGGCAGTACTGAGGGAGCGCCGCACTGTCGGAGTGGCAGTACTGAGGGAGCACCACACTGTCGGAGGGGCTGTACTGAGGGAGCGCCGCACTGTCGGAGGGGCAGTAATGAGGGAGTGCCGCACTGTCGGAGGGGCTGTACTGAGGGAGCGCCGCACTGTCGGAGGGGCAGTACTGAGTGAGTGCTGCACTGTCGGAGGGGCTGTACTGAGGGAGCGCCGCACTGTCGGAGGTGCAGTACTGAGGGATCGCCGCATTGTCGGAGGGGCAGTACTGAGGGAGTGCCGCACTGTCGGAGGGGCTGTACTGAGGGAGCGCCGCACTGTCGGAGGGGCTGTACGGAGGGAG
Source organism: Squalus acanthias (assembly GCA_030390025.1). Lineage (NCBI taxonomy): Eukaryota > Metazoa > Chordata > Chondrichthyes > Squaliformes > Squalidae > Squalus > Squalus acanthias. Next base: position 1,165,889 of record CM059429.1, on the reverse strand, counting down.
CGCCGCGCTGTCGGAGGGGCAGTACTGAGGGAGTGCTGCACTGTCGGAGAGGCAGTACTGAGGGAGCGCTGCACTGTCGAAGAGGCAGTACTGAGGGAGTGCCGCACTGTCGGAGGGGCAGTACAGAGGGAGCGCTGCACTGACGGCGGGGCAGTACTGAGGGAGCGCCGCACTGTCGGTGGGGCAGTACTGAGGGAGCGTCGTACTGTCGGAGGGGCAGTAATGAAGGAGTGCTGCACTGTCGGAGGGGCAGTACTGAGGGAGCGCCGCACTGTCGGAGGGGCAGTACTGAGGGAGCGCCGCACTGTCGGAGGGGCAGTACTGAGGGAGCGCCGCACTGTCGGAGGTGCAGTACTGAGGGAGCGCCGCATTGTCGGAGGGACAGTACTGAGGGAGTGCCGCACTGTCGGAGGGGCTGTACTGAGGGAGCGCCGCACTGTCGGAGGGGCTGTACGGAGGGAGCGCCGCGCTGTCGGAGAGGCAGTACTGAGGGAGTGCTGCACTGTCGGAGAGGCAGTACTGAGGGAGCGCTGCACTGTCGGAGAGGCAGTACTGAGGGAGTGCCGCACTGTCGGAGGGGCAGTACAGAGGGAGCGCTGCACTGACGGCGGGGCAGTACTGAGGGAGCGCCGCACTGTCGGTGGGGCAGTACTGAGGGAGCGTCGTACTGTCGGAGGGGCAGTAATGAAGCAGTGCTGCACTGTCGGAGGGGCAGTACTGAGGGAGCGCCGCACTGTCGGAGGGGCAGTACTGAGGGAGCGCCGCACTGTCGGAGGTGCAGTACTGAGGGAGCACCGCACTGTCGGAGGGTCAGTACTGAGGGACCGCTCCACTGGGAGGGGCAGTACTGAGGGAGTGCCGTAATGTCGGAGGGGCAGTAATGAAGGAGCGCTGCACTGTCGGAGGGGCAGTACTGAGGGAGCGCCGCACTGTCGGAGGGGCAGTACTGAGGGAGCGCAGCACTGGCGGAGGGGCAGTACTGAGGGAGCGCTACACTGTCGGAGGGGCAGTACTGAGGGAGTGCCGCACTGTCAGAGGGGCAGCAATGAAGGAACGCTGTACTGTCGGAGGGGCAGTACTGAGGGAGCGCTGCACTGTCGGAGGGGCAGTAATGAAGGAGCACTGCACTGTCGGGGGGCTGTACTGAGGGAGTGCTGCACTGTCAGCGGGGCAGTACTGAGGGTGCGCTGCACTGTCGGAGGGGCAGTACTGAGGGAGCGCCGCACTGTCGGAGGGGCAGTACTGAGGGAGCGCTGCAATGTCGGAGGGGCAGTAATGAAGGAGCACTGCACTGTCGGGGGGCTGTACTGAGGGAGCGCCGCACTGTCGGAGGGGCAGTACTGAGGGAGTGCTGCACTGTCAGCGGGGCAGTACTGAGGGTGCGCTGCACTGTCGGAGGGGCAGTACTGAGGGAGCGCCGCACTGTCGGAGTGGCAGTACTGAGGGAGCACCACACTGTCGGAGGGGCTGTACTGAGGGAGCGCCGCACTGTCGGAGGGGCAGTAATGAGGGAGTGCCGCACTGTCGGAGGGGCTGTACTGAGGGAGCGCCGCACTGTCGGAGGGGCAGTACTGAGTGAGTGCTGCACTGTCGGAGGGGCTGTACTGAGGGAGCGCCGCACTGTCGGAGGTGCAGTACTGAGGGATCGCCGCATTGTCGGAGGGGCAGTACTGAGGGAGTGCCGCACTGTCGGAGGGGCTGTACTGAGGGAGCGCCGCACTGTCGGAGGGGCTGTACGGAGGGAGCGCCGCGCTGTCGGAGGGGCAGTACTGAGGGAGTGCTGCACTGTCGGAGAGGCAGTACTGAGGGAGCGCTGCACTGTCGAAGAGGCAGTACTGAGGGAGTGCCGCACTGTCGGAGGGGCAGTACAGAGGGAGCGCTGCACTGACGGCGGGGCAGTACTGAGGGAGCGCCGCACTGTCGGTGGGGCAGTACTGAGGGAGCGTCGTACTGTCGGAGGGGCAGTAATGAAGGAGTGCTGCACTGTCGGAGGGGCAGTACTGAGGGAGCGCCGCACTGTCGGAGGGGCAGTACTGAGGGAGCGCCGCACTGTCGGAGGGGCAGTACTGAGGGAGCACCGCACTGTCGGAGGGTCAGTACTGAGGGAGCGCTGCACTGGGAGGGGCAGTACTGAGGGAGTGCCGTAATGTCGGAGGGGCAGTAATGAAGGAGCGCTGCACTGTCGGAGGGGCAGTACTGAGGGAGCGCCGCACTGTCGGAGGGGCAGTACTGAGGGAGCGCTACACTGTCGGAGGGGCAGTACTGAGGGAGTGCCGCACTGTCAGAGGGGCAGCAATGAAGGAACGCTGTACTGTCGGAGGGGCAGTACTGAGGGAGCGCTGCACTGTCGGAGGGGCAGTAATGAAGGAGCACTGCACTGTCGGGGGGCTGTACTGAGGGAGCGCCGCACTGTCGGAGGGGCAGTACTGAGGGAGTGCTGCACTGTCAGCGGGGCAGTACTGAGGGTGCGCTGCACTGTCGGAGGGGCAGTACTGAGGGAGCGCCGCACTGTCGGAGGGGCAGTACTGAGGGAGCACAGCACTGGCGGAGGGGCAGTACTGAGGGAGCGCTACACTGTCGGAGGGGTAGTACTGAGGGAGTGCCGCACTGTCAGAGGGGCAGCAATGAAGGAACGCTGTACTGTCGGAGGGGCAGTACTGAGGGAGCGCTGCACTGTCGGAGGGGCAGTAATGAAGGAGCACTGCACTGTCGGGGGGCTGTACTGAGGGAGCGCCGCACTGTCGGAGGGGCAGTACTGAGGGAGTGCTGCACTGTCAGCGGGGCAGTACTGAGGGTGCGCTGCACTGTCGGAGGGGCAGTACTGAGGGAGCGCCGCACTGTCGGAGGGGCAGTACTGAGGGAGCACATCACTGGCGGAGGGGCAGTAATGAAGGAGCACTGCACTGTCGGGGGGCTGTACTGAGGGAGCGCTACACTGTCGGAGGGGCAGTACTGAGGGAGTGCCACACTGTCAGAGGGGCAGCAATGAAGGAACGCTGTACTGTCGGAGGGGCAGTACTGAGGGAGCGCTGTACTGTTGCTTGTGCAGTACTGAGGGAGCGCTGCACTGTCGGAGGGGCAGTCCTGAGGGAGTGCCGCACTGTCGGAGGGGCAGGACTGAGGGAGCGCTGCACTGTCGGAGGGGCAGTATTGAGGGAGCGCCTCACTGTCGGAGGGGCTGTACTGAGGGAGTGCCGCACTGTCGGAGGGGCTGTACTGAGGGAGCGCCGCACTGTCGGAGGGGCTGTACTGAGGGAGCGCCGCACTGTCGGAGGTGCAGTACCGAGGGAGCGCCGCACTGTCGGAGGGGCAGTACTGAGGGAGTGCCGCACTGTCGGAGGGGCTGTACTGAGGGGGTGCTGCACTGTCGGAGGGGCAGTACTGAGGGAGTGCTGCACTGTCGGAGAGGCAGTACTGAGGGAGCGCTGCACTGTCGGAGAGGCAGTACTGAGGGAGTGCCGCACTGTCGGAGGGGCAGTACAGAGGGAGCGCTGCACTGACGGCGGGGCAGTACTGAGGGAGCGCCGCACTGTCGGAGGGGCAGTACTGAGGGAGCGCCGCACTGTCGGAGGGGCAGTAATGAAGGAGTGCTGCACTGTCGGAGGGGCAGTACTGAGGGAGCGCTGCACTGTCGGAGGGGCAGTACTGAGGGAGCGCTGCACTGTCAGATGGGCATTCCTGAGTGAGTGCTTCCCTGTCGGAGGTGCCCTCTTTCAGATGAGACGTTAAATTGCTCTCTCAGGTGGATGTAACACATCCCACGGCACTATATTGATGAAGAGCAGGGGAGTTCTGCCCAGTGTCCTGGACAATATTTATCCCTGAGTCAACATCACTAAATCAGATGATCTGGTGATTATCACATTGCTGTTTGCGGTAGCTTGCTGTGCGCAAATTGACTGCCACGTTTCCTACATTACAACAGTGACTACACTTCAAAAAAGTACTTCATTGGCTGTGAAGTGCTTTGGGACGTCCGGTGGTTGTCAAAGGCGCTATAGAAATGCAAGTCTGTCTTATTCTTCTGTATCAGCCTTCATGAGGTCCTACATTGTGGGCCTTCTTCCCACTTGCAGCTTTCTCATGAAGAAAGTTCTAGAAGCAGCACATCGGAGCTGGAACCATCGAGCGTCAATGGCTGATGTAATCCCCACACACAAGTGTGATGAGCTGTCATTACTCAGCACCGTACTGTCACTGGGTGAAGGATTGATTGACTCTGCGTTCATTACTTACAGCGCTGGTGACGTCAGGGATACAGAGAGTGTCCTAAAACAGATATATAATGCATGGTGCAAATAAAATGCAATATTTCTTGCTGTTCCATCACTGCGTCATCGTAACCTCATTAAGCAGAGTGTCTAACCTGTCTCAGCTCAGACAAAAAGATTGCAGACCTGAGTAAGCGTCTCGCAGACATCTGGTCCCACGACATCGGATCAAATGGAGTCAAAACTGCAGCATTTCAGAAAAAGTCCAACACCAATCAGTGATCAATACAGACTGCACAGGGACATCAACTTACATACTGACTGGATTCACTTTACCACAATCAGCAATTTGGTACACAGAGGAACATGATTACAAGCAAAACAATGAGGAGAATTGCGGTCTGTGCAAACACTAGGCACAGTCAGAACAAACACAGTCAGAACAAACACAGTCAGAACAACCACAGTCAGAACAAACAGTCAGAACAAAGACAGTCCAATAAACACAGTCAAATAAACACAGTCAGAATAAACACAGTCAAATAAACACAGTTAGGATAAACACAGTCAAATAAACACAGTCAAATAAACACAGTCAAATAATCAGTCAGAATAAACAGTCAAATAAACACAGTCAAATAAACACAGTCATATAATCAGTCAGAATAAACACAGTCAAATAAACACAGTCAGAATAAACACAGTCAAATAAACACAGTCAGAATAAACACAGTCAAATAAACACAGTCAGAATAAACACAGTCAAATAAACACAGTCAGAATAAACACAGTCAAATAAACACAGTCAGAATAAACACAGTCAAATAAACAGTCAGAATAAACACAGTCAAATAAACACAGTCAGAATAAACACAGTCAAATAAACACAGTCAGAATAAACACAGTCAAATAAACACAGTCAAATAAACACAGTCAGAATAAACAGTCAAATAAACACAGTCAAACAAACACAGTAATATAAACAAAGTCAGAATAAACACAGTCAAATAAACACAGTCAAATAAACACAGTCAAATAAACACAGTCAAATAAATAGTCAGAATAAACACTGTCAAATAAACACAGTCAAATAAACACAGTCAAATCAATAGTCAGAATAAAAACAGTCAAATAAACACAGTCAAATAAACACAGTCAAATAAACACAGTCAAATAAACACAGTCAAATAAATAGTCAGAATAAACACAGTCAAATAAACACAGTCAAATAAATAGTCAGAATAAACACAGTCAAATAAACAGAGTCAAATAAACAGAGTCAAATAAACAGAGTCAAATAAACAGAGTCAGAATAAACAGTCAAATAAACACAGTCAAATAAACACAGTCAAATAAACACAGTCAAATAAACACAGTCAAATCAATAGTCAGAATAAAAACAGTCAAATAAACACAGTCAAATAAACACAGTCAAATAAACACAGTCAAATAAACACAGTCAAATAAATAGTCAGAATAAACACAGTCAAATAAACACAGTCAAATAAATAGTCAGAATAAACACAGTCAAATAAACACAGTCAAATAAACAGAGTCAAATAAACAGAGTCAGAATAAACAGTCAAATAAACACAGTCAAATAAACACAGTCAAATAAATAGTCAGAATAAACACAGTCAAATAAACACAGTCAAATAAACACAGTCAGAATAAACACAGTCAAATAAACACAGTCAAATAAACAGAGTCAGAATAAACAGTCAAATAAACACAGTCAAATAAACACAGTCAAATAAACACAGTCAAATAAACAGAGTCAGAATAAACAGTCAAATAAACACAGTCAAATAAACACAGTCAGAATATACACAGTCAAATAAACACAGTCAAATAAACACAGTCAAATAAACACAGTCAAATAAACACAGTCAGAATAAACACAGTCAAATAAACACAGTAAATTAAACACAGTCAAATAAACAGAGTCAGAATAAACAGTCAAATAAACACAGTCAAATAAACACAGTCAAATAAACAAAGTCAGAATAAACACAGTCAAATAAACACAGTCAAATAAACACAGTCAAATAAACACAGTCAAATAAACAAGTCAGAATAAACACAGTCAAATAAACACAGTCAAATAAACAGTCAGAATAACACAGTCAAATAAACACAGTCAAATAAACACAGTCAAATAAACAGAGTCAGAATAAACAGTCAAATAAACACAGTCAAATAAACACAGTCAAATAAACAGTCAGAATAAACACAGTCAAATAAACACAGTCAAATAAACACAGTCAGAATAAACACAGTCAAATAAACACAGTCAAATAAACAGAGTCAGAATAAACAGTCAAATAAACACAGTCAAATAAACACAGTCAAATAAACACAGTCAAATAAACAGAGTCAGAATAAACAGTCAAATAAACACAGTCAAATAAACACAGTCAGAATATACACAGTCAAATAAACACAGTCAAATAAACACAGTCAAATAAACACAGTCAAATAAACACAGTCAGAATAAACACAGTCAAATAAACACAGTAAATTAAACACAGTCAAATAAACAGAGTCAGAATAAACAGTCAAATAAACACAGTCAAATAAACACAGTCAAATAAACAAAGTCAGAATAAACACAGTCAAATAAACACAGTCAAATCAATAGTCAGAATAAAAACAGTCAAATAAACACAGTCAAATAAACACAGTCAAATAAACACAGTCAAATAAACACAGTCAAATAAATAGTCAGAATAAACACAGTCAAATAAACACAGTCAAATAAACACAGTCAAATAATCAGTCAGAATAAACAGTCAAATAAACACAGTCAAATAAACACAGTCAAATAATCAGTCAGAATAAACACAGTCAAATAAACACAGTCAGAATAAACACAGTCAAATAAACACAGTCAGAATAAACACAGTCAAATAAACACAGTCAGAATAAACACAGTCAAATAAACACAGTCAGAATAAACACAGTCAAATAAACAGTCAGAATAAACACAGTCAAATAAACACAGTCAGAATAAACACAGTCAAATAAACACAGTCAGAATAAACACAGTCAAATAAACACAGTCAAATAAACACAGTCAGAATAAACAGTCAAATAAACACAGTCAAATAAACACAGTCAAATAAACACAGTCAGAATAAACACAGTCAAATAAACACAGTCAAATAAACACAGTCAAATAAACACAGTCAAATAAACACAGTCAGAATAAACACAGTCAAATAAACACAGTCAAATAAACACAGTCAAATCAATAGTCAGAATAAAAACAGTCAAATAAACACAGTCAAATAAACACAGTCAAATAAACACAGTCAAATAAACACAGTCAAATAAATAGTCAGAATAAACACAGTCAAATAAACACAGTCAAATAAACTAGTCAGAATAAACACAGTCAAATAAACAGAGTCAAATAAACAGCAGTCAAATAAACAGAGTCAAATAAACAGAGTCAGAATAAACAGTCAAATAAACACAGTCAAATAAACACAGTCAAATAAACACAGTCAAATAAACACAGTCAAATAAATAGTCAGAATAAACACAGTCAAATAAACACAGTCAAATAAACACAGTCAAATAAACACAGTCAAATAAACACAGTCAAATAAATAGTCAGAATAAACACAGTCAAATAAACACAGTCAAATAAACTAGTCAGAATAAACACAGTCAAATAAACACAGTCAAATAAACAGAGTCAAATAAACAGAGTCAGAATAAACAGTCAAATAAACACAGTCAAATAAACACAGTCAAATAAACAGTCAGAATAAACACAGTCAAATAAACACAGTCAAATAAACACAGTCAGAATAAACACAGTCAAATAAACACAGTCAAATAAACAGAGTCAGAATAAACAGTCAAATAAACACAGTCAAATAAACACAGTCAAATAAACACAGTCAAATAAACAGAGTCAGAATAAACAGTCAAATAAACACAGTCAAATAAACACAGTCAGAATATACACAGTCAAATAAACACAGTCAAATAAACACAGTCAAATAAACACAGTCAAATAAACACAGTCAGAATAAACACAGTCAAATAAACACAGTCAAATAAACACAGTCAAATAAACACGAGTCAGAATAAACAGTCAAATAAACACAGTCAAATAAACACAGTCAAATAAACACAGTCAGAATAAACACAGTCAAATAAACACAGTCAAATCAATAGTCAGAATAAAAACAGTCAAATAAACACAGTCAAATAAACACAGTCAAATAAACACAGTCAAATAAACACAGTCAAATAAATAGTCAGAATAAACACAGTCAAATAAACACAGTCAAATAAATAGTCAGAATAAACACAGTCAAATAAACAGAGTCAAATAAACAGAGTCAAATAAACAGAGTCAAATAAACAGAGTCAGAATAAACAGTCAAATAAACACAGTCAAATAAACACAGTCAAATAAACACAGTCAAATAAACACAGTCAAATCAATAGTCAGAATAAAAACAGACAAATAAACACAGTCAAATAAACACAGTCAAATAAACACAGTCAAATAAACACAGTCAAATAAATAGTCAGAATAAACACAGTCAAATAAACACAGTCAAATAAATAGTCAGAATAAACACAGTCAAATAAACACAGTCAAATAAACAGAGTCAAATAAACAGAGTCAGAATAAACAGTCAAATAAACACAGTCAAATAAACACAGTCAAATAAATAGTCAGAATAAACACAGTCAAATAAACACAGTCAAATAAAAACAGTCAGAATAAACACAGTCAAATAAACACAGTCAAATAAACAGAGTCAGAATAAACAGTCAAATAAACACAGTCAAATAAACACAGTCAAATAAACACAGTCAAATAAACAGAGTCAGAATAAACAGTCAAATAAACACAGTCAAATAAACACAGTCAGAATATACACAGTCAAATAAACACAGTCAAATAAACACAGTCAAATAAACACAGTCAAATAAACACAGTCAGAATAAACACAGTCAAATAAACACAGTAAATTAAACACAGTCAAATAAACAGAGTCAGAATAAACAGTCAAATAAACACAGTCAAATAAACACAGTCAAATAAACAAAGTCAGAATAAACACAGTCAAATAAACACAGTCAAATAAACACAGTCAAATAAACAGTCAAATAAACAAAGTCAGAATAAACACAGTCAAATAAACACAGTCAAATAAACACAGTCAGAATAAACAGTCAAATAAACACAGTCAAATAAACACAGTCAAATAAACACAGTCAAATAAACACAGTCAGAATAAACACAGTCAAATAAACACAGTCAGAATAAACACAGTCAAATAAACACAGTCAGAATAAACACAGTCAAATAAACACAGTCAGAATAAACACAGTCAAATAAACAGTCAGAATAAACACAGTCAAATAAACACAGTCAGAATAAACACAGTCAAATAAACACAGTCAGAATAAACACAGTCAAATAAACACAGTCAAATAAACACAGTCAGAATAAACAGTCAAATAAACACAGTCAAACAAACACAGTAATATAAACAAAGTCAGAATAAACACAGTCAAATAAACACGGTCTATTAACACAGTCAAATAAACACAGTCAAATAAATAGTCAGAATAAACACTGTCAAATAAACACAGTCAAATAAACACAGTCAAATCAATAGTCAGAATAAAAACAGTCAAATAAACACAGTCAAATAAACACAGTCAAATAAACACAGTCAAATAAATAGTCAGAATAAACACAGTCAAATAAACACAGTCAAATAAATAGTCAGAATAAACACAGTCAAATAAACAGAGTCAAATAAACAGAGTCAAATAAACAGAGTCAAATAAACAGAGTCAGAATAAACAGTCAAATAAACACAGTCAAATAAACACAGTCAAATAAACACAGTCAAAAAAACACAGTCAAATCAATAGTCAGAATAAAAACAGTCAAATAAACACAGTCAAATAAACACAGTCAAATAAACACAGTCAAATAAACACAGTCAAATAAATAGTCAGAATAAACACAGTCAAATAAACACAGTCAAATAAATAGTCAGAATAAACACAGTCAAATAAACACAGTCAAATAAACAGAGTCAAATAAACAGAGTCAGAATAAACAGTCAAATAAACACAGTCAAATAAACACAGTCAAATAAACACAGTCAAATAAACACAGTCAAATAAACAGAGTCAGAATAAACAGTCAAATAAACACAGTCAAATAAACACAGTCAGAATATACACAGTCAAATAAACACAGTCAAATAAACACAGTCAAATAAACACAGTCAAATAAACACAGTCAGAATAAACACAGTCAAATAAACACAGTCAAATAAACACAGTCAAATAAACACAGTCAGAATAAACAGTCAAATAAACACAGTCAAATAAACACAGTCAAATAAACAAAGTCAGAATAAACACAGTCAAATAAACACAGTCAAATCAATAGTCAGAATAAAAACAGTCAAATAAACACAGTCAAATAAACACAGTCAAATAAACACAGTCAAATAAACACAGTCAAATAAATAGTCAGAATAAACACAGTCAAATAAACACAGTCAAATAAATAGTCAGAATAAACACAGTCAAATAAACAGAGTCAAATAAACAGAGTCAAATAAACAGAGTCAAATAAACAGAGTCAGAATAAACAGTCAAATAAACACAGTCAAATAAACACAGTCAAATAAACACAGTCAAATAAACACAGTCAAATAACATAGTCAGAATAAAAACAGTCAAATAAACACAGTCAAATAAACACAGTCAAATAAACACAGTCAAATAAACACAGTCAAATAAATAGTCAGAATAAACACAGTCAAATAAACACAGTCAAATAAATAGTCAGAATAAACACAGTCAAATAAACACAGTCAAATAAACAGAGTCAAATAAACAGAGTCAGAATAAACAGTCAAATAAACACAGTCAAATAAACACAGTCAAATAAATAGTCAGAATAAACACAGTCAAATAAACACAGTCAAATAAACACAGTCAGAATAAACACAGTCAAATAAACACAGTCAAATAAACAGAGTCAGAATAAACAGTCAAATAAACACAGTCAAATAAACACAGTCAAATAAACACAGTCAAATAAACAGAGTCAGAATAAACAGTCAAATAAACACAGTCAAATAAACACAGTCAGAATAAACACAGTCAAATAAACACAGTCAAATAAACACAGTCAAATAAACACAGTCAAATAAACACAGTCAAATAAACACAGTCAGAATAAACACAGTCAAATAAACACAGTCAAATAAACACAGTCAAATAAACAGAGTCAGAATAAACAGTCAAATAAACACAGTCAAATAAACACAGTCAAATAAACAAAGTCAGAATAAACACAGTCAAATAAACACAGTCAAATAAACACAGTCAAATAAACAGTCAAATAAACAAAGTCAGAATAAACACAGTCAAATAAACACAGTCAAATAAACACAGTCAGAATAAACAGTCAAATAAACACAGTCAAATAAACACAGTCAAATAAACACAGTCAAATAAACACAGTCAGAATAAACACAGTCAAATAAACACAGTCAGAATAAACACAGTCAAATAAACACAGTCAGAATAAACACAGTCAAATAAACACAGTCAGAATAAACACAGTCAAATAAACAGTCAGAATAAACACAGTCAAATAAACACAGTCAGAATAAACACAGTCAAATAAACACAGTCAGAATAAACACAGTCAAATAAACACAGTCAAATAAACACAGTCAGAATAAACAGTCAAATAAACACAGTCAAACAAACACAGTCAAATAAACAAAGTCAGAATAAACACAGTCAAATAAACACAGTCAAATAAACACAGTCAAATAAACACAGTCAAATAAATAGTCAGAATAAACACAGTCAAATAAACACAGTCAAATAAACACAGTCAAATAAATAGTCAGAATAAACACAGTCAAATAAACACAGTCAAATAAACACAGTCAAATAAACACAGTCAAATAAATAGTCAGAATAAACACAGTCAAATAAACACAGTCAAATAAATAGTCAGAATAAACACAGTCAAATAAACAGAGTCAAATAAACAGAGTCAAATAAACAGAGTCAAATAAACAGAGTCAGAATAAACAGTCAAATAAACACAGTCAAATAAACACAGTCAAATAAACACAGTCAAATAAACACAGTCAAATCAATAGTCAGAATAAAAACAGTCAAATAAACACAGTCAAATAAACACAGTCAAATAAACACAGTCAAATAAACACAGTCAAATAAATAGTCAGAATAAACACAGTCAAATAAACACAGTCAAATAAATAGTCAGAATAAACACAGTCAAATAAACACAGTCAAATAAACAGAGTCAAATAAACAGAGTCAGAATAAACAGTCAAATAAACACAGTCAAATAAACACAGTCAAATAAATAGTCAGAATAAACACAGTCAAATAAACACAGTCAAATAAACACAGTCAGAATAAACACAGTCAAATAAACACAGTCAAATAAACAGAGTCAGAATAAACAGTCAAATAAACACAGTCAAATAAACACAGTCAAATAAACACAGTCAAATAAACAGAGTCAGAATAAACAGTCAAATAAACACAGTCAAAAAAACACAGTCAGAATATACACAGTCAAATAAACACAGTCAAATAAACACAGTCAAATAAACACAGTCAAATAAACACAGTCAGAATAAACACAGTCAAATAAACACAGTAAATTAAACACAGTCAAATAAACAGAGTCAGAATAAACAGTCAAATAAACACAGTCAAATAAAGACAGTCAAATAAACAAAGTCAGAATAAACACAGTCAAATAAACACAGTCAAATAAACACAGTCAGAATAAACAGTCAAATAAACACAGTCAAATAAACACAGTCAAATAAACACAGTCAAATAAACAGTCAAATAAACAAAGTCAGAATAAACACAGTCAAATAAACACAGTCAAATAAACACAGTCAGAATAAACAGTCAAATAAACACAGTCAAATAAACACAGTCAAATAAACACAGTCAAATAAACACAGTCAGAATAAACACAGTCAAATAAACACAGTCAGAATAAACACAGTCAAATAAACACAGTCAGAATAAACACAGTCAAATAAACACAGTCAAATAAACACAGTCAAATAAACACAGTCAAATAAACACATTCAAATAAACACAGTCAAATAAATAGTCAGAATAAACACAGTCAAATAAACACAGTCAAATAAATAGTCAGAATAAACACCGTCAAATAAACACAGTCAAATAAACAGAGTCAAATAAACAGAGTCAAATAAAAAGAGTCAGAATAAACAGTCAAATAAACACAGTCAAATAAACACAGTCAAATAAACACAGTCAAATAAATATGCAGAATAAACACAGTCAAATAAACACAGTCAAATAAATAGTCAGAATAAACACAGTCAAATAAACACAGTCAAATAAACACAGTCAAATAAACAGAGTCAAATAAACAGAGTCAGAATAAACAGTCAAATAAACACAGTCAAATAAACACAGTCAAATAAATAGTCAGAATAAACACAGTCAAATAAACACAGTCAAATAAACACAGTCAAATAAACAGTCAAATAAACAAAGTCAGAATAAACACAGTCAAATAAACACAGTCAAATAAACACAGTCAGAATAAACAGTCAAATAAACACAGTCAAATAAACACAGTCAAATAAACACAGTCAGAATAAACACAGTCAAATAAACACAGTCAGAATAAACACAGTCAAATAAACACAGTCAGAATAAACACAGTCAAATAAACACAGTCAGAATAAACACAGTCAAATAAACACAGTCAGAATAAACACAGTCAAAAAAACACAGTCAAATAAACACAGTCAAATAAACACAGTCAAATAAACACAGTCAGAATAAACACAGTCAAATAAACACAGTCAAATAAACACAGTCAAATAAACACAGTCAAATAAACAGAGTCAGAATAAACAATCAAATAAACACAGTCAAATAAACACAGTCAAATAAACAGAGTCAAATAAACAGAGTCAAATAAACAGAGTCAAATAAACAGAGTCAGAATAAACAGTCAAATAAACACAGTCAAATAAACACAGTCAAATAAACACAGTCAAATAAACACAGTCAAATCAATAGTCAGAATAAACACAGTCAAATAAACACAGTCAAATAAACACAGTCAAATAAACACAGTCAAATAAACACAGTCAAATAAATAGTCAGAATAAACAAAGTCAAATAAACACAGTCAAATAAATAGTCAGAATAAACACAGTCAAATAAACACAGTCAAATAAACAGAGTCAAATAAACAGAGTCAGAATAAACAGTCAAATAAACACAGTCAAATAAACACAGTCAAATAAATAGTCAGAATAAACACAGTCAAATAAACACAGTCAAATAAACACAGTCAAATAAACACAGTCAAATAAACACAGTCAAATAAACAGTCAGAATAAACACAGTCAAATAAACACAGTCAAATAAACACAGTCAAATAAACACAGTCAAATAAACACAGTCAGAATAAACAGTCAAATAAACACAGTCAAATAAACACAGTCAGAATAAACACAGTCAAATAAACACAGTCAAATAAACACAGTCAAATAAACACAGTCAAATAAACACAGTCAAATAAACAGTCAAATAAACACAGTCAGAATAAACACAGTCAAATAAACACAGTCAAATAAACACAGTCAGAATAAACAGTCAAATAAACACAGTCAAATAAACACAGTCAAATAAACACAGTCAAATAAACACAGTCAGAATAAACACAGTCAAATAAACACAGTCAGAATAAACACAGTCAAATAAACACAGTCAGAATAAACACAGTCAAATAAACACAGTCAAATAAACACAGTCAAATAAACACAGTCAAATAAACACAGTCAAATAAACACAGTCAAATAAACACAGTCAGAATAAACACAGTCAAATAAACACAGTCAAATAAATAGTCAGAATAAACACAGTCAAATAAACACAGTCAAATAAACAGAGTCAAATAAACACAGTCAAATAAACACAGTCAGAATAAACACAGTCAAATAAACACAGTCAAATAAACACAGTCAAATAAACACAGTCAAATAAACACAGTCAGAATAAACATAGTCAAATAAACACAGTCAAATAAACAGTCAGAATAAAAATAGTCAAATAAACACAGTCAAATAAACACAGTCAAATAAACACAGTCAAATAAACAGAGTCAGAATAAACAGTCAAATAAACACAGTCAAATAAACACAGTCAAATAAACAGTCAGAATAAACACAGTCAAATAAACACAGTCAAATAAACACAGTCAAATAAACAGTCAAATAAACAAAGTCAGAATAAACACAGTCAAATAAACACAGTCAAATAAACACAGTCAGAATAAACAGTCAAATAAACACAGTCAAATAAACACAGTCAAATAAACACAGTCAGAATAAACACAGTCAAATAAACACAGTCAGAATAAACACAGTCAAATAAACACAGTCAGAATAAACACAGTCAAATAAACACAGTCAGAATAAACACAGTCAAATAAACACAGTCAGAATAAACACAGTCAAATAAACACAGTCAAATAAACACAGTCAAATAAACACAGTCAAATAAACACAGTCAGAATAAACACAGTCAAATAAACACAGTCAAATAAACACAGTCAAATAAACACAGTCAAATAAACACAGTCAAATAAACACAGTCAAATAAAATCAGTCAAATAAACACAGTCAAATAAACACAGTCAAATAAACACAGTCAGAATAAACACAGTCAAATAAACACAGTCAAATAAACACAGTCAAATAAACAGTCAAATAAACACAGTCAAATAAACACAGTCAAATAAACACAGTCAAATATACACAGTCAGAATAAACACAGTCAAATAAACACAGTCAAATAAACACAGTCAAATAAACACAGTCAAATAAACACAGTCAGAATAAACAGAGTCAAATAAACACAGTCAGAATAAACACAGTCAAATAAACACAGACAAATAAACACAGTCAAATAAACACAGTCAAATAAACACAGTCAGAATAAACACAGTCAAATAAACACAGTCAAATAAACACAGTCAGAATAAACAGAGTCAAATAAACACAGTCAGAATAAACACAGTCAAATAAACACAGTCAAATAAATACAGTCAGAATAAACACAGTCAAATAAACAAAGTCAGAATAAACACAGTCAAATAAACACAGTCAAATAAACACAGTCAAATAAACACAGTCAAATAAACACAGTCAAATAAACACAGTCAAATAAACACAGTCAAATAAACACAGTCAAATAAACACAGTCAAATAAACACAGTCAAATAAACACAGTCAAATAAACACAGTCAAATAAACACAGTCAAATAAACACAGTCAAATAAACACAGTCAAATAAACACAGTCAGAATAAACACAGTCAAATAAACACAGTCAAATAAACACAGTCAAATAAACACAGTCAAATAAACACAGTCAAATAAACACAGTCAAATAAACACAGTCAGAATAAACATAGTCAAATAAACACAGTCAAATAAACACAGTCAAATAAACACAGTCAAATAATCAGTCAGAATAAACACAGTCAAATAAACACAGTCAGAATAAACACAGTCAAATAAACACAGTCAAATAAACACAGTCAGAATAAACACAGTCAAATAAACACAGTCAAATAAACACAGTCAGAATAAACACAGTCAAATAAACACAGTCAAATAAACACAGTCAGAATAAACACAGTCAAATAAACACAGTCAAATAAACACAGTCAAATAAACACAGTCAAATAAACACAGTCAAATAAACACAGTCAAATAAACACAGTCAAATAAACACAGTCAGAATAAACACAGTCAAATAAACACAGTCAAATAAACACAGTCAGAATAAACACAGTCAAATAAACACAGTCAGAATAAACACAGTCAAATAAACACAGTCAGAATAAACACAGTCAAATAAACACAGTCAGAATAAACACAGTCAAATAAACACAGTCAAATAAACACAGTCAAATAAACACAGTCAAATAAACACAGTCAAATAAACACAGTCAAATAAACACAGTCAAATAAACACAGTCAAATAAACACAGTCAAATAAACACAGTCAAATAAACACAGTCAAATAAACACAGTCAAATAAACACAGTCAAATAAACACAGTCAAATAAACACAGTCAAATAAACACAGTCAGAATAAACACAGTCAAATAAACACAGTCAAATAAACACAGTCAAATAAACACAGTCAAATAAACACAGTCAGAATAAACACAGTCAAATAAACACAGTCAAATAAACACAGTCAGAATAAACACAGTCAAATAAACACAGTCAAATAAACACAGTCAAATAAAATCAGTCAAATAAACACAGTCAAATAAACACAGTCAGAATAAACACAGTCAAATAAACACAGTCAAATAAACCAGTCAGAATAAACACAGTCAAATAAACACAGTCAAATAAACACAGTCAAATAAACACAGTCAAATAAACACAGTCAAATAAACACAGTCAAATAAACACAGTCAAATAAACACAGTCAGAATAAACATAGTCAAATAAACACAGTCAAATAAACACAGTCAAATAAAATCAGTCAAATAAACACAGTCAAATAAACACAGTCAGAATAAACACAGTCAGAATAAACACAGTCAAATAAACACAGTCAAATAAATACAGTCAGAATAAACACAGTCAAATAAACACAGTCAAATAAACACAGTCAAATAAACACAGTCAAATAAACACAGTCAAATAAACACAGTCAAATAAACACAGTCAAATAAACACAGTCAAATAAACACAGTCAAATAAACACAGTCAGAATAAACACAGTCAAATAAACACAGTCAAATAAACACAGTCAAATAAACACAGTCAGAATAAACAGTCAAATAAACACAGTCAAATAAACACAGTCAAATAAACACAGTCAAATAAACACAGTCAGAATAAACACAGTCAAATAAACACAGTCAAATAAACACAGTCAGAATAAACACAGTCAAATAAACACAGTCAAATAAACACAGTCAAATAAACACAGTCAAATAACACAGTCAAATAAACACAGTCAGAATAAACACAGTCAAATAAACACAGTCAAATAAACACAGTCAAATAAACACAGTCAAATAAACACAGTCAAATAAACACAGTCAAATAAACACAGTCAAATAAACACAGTCAAATAAACACAGTCAAATAAACACAGTCAGAATAAACACAGTCAAATAAACACAGTCAAATAAACACAGTCAAATAAACACAGTCAAATAAACACAGTCAAATAAACACAGTCAAATAAAAACAGTCAAATAAACACAGTCAAATAAACACAGTCAAATAAACACAGTCAGAATAAACACAGTCAAATAAACACAGTCAAATAAACACAGTCAGAATAAACACAGTCAAATAAACACAGTCAAATAAACACAGTCAAATAAACACAGTCAAATAAACACAGTCAGAATAAACATAGTCAAATAAACACAGTCAAATAAACACAGTCAGAATAAACATAGTCAAATAAACACAGTCAAATAAACACAGTCAAATAAACACAGTCAAATAAACAGTCAGAATAAACACAGTCAAATAAACACAGTCAAATAAACACAGTCAAATAAACACAGTCAAATAAACACAGTCAGAATAAACACAGTCAAATAAACACAGTCAAATAAACACAGTCAAATAAACACAGTCAAATAAACACAGTCAAATAAACACAGTCAAATAAACACAGTCAGAATAAACACAGTCAAATAAACACAGTCAAATAAACACAGTCAAATAAACACAGTCAAATAAACACAGTCAAATAAACACAGTCAAATAAACACAGTCAAATAAACACAGTCAAATAAACACAGTCAAATAAACACAGTCAAATAAACACAGTCAAATAAACACAGTCAGAATAAACACAGTCAAATAAACACAGTCAGAATAAACACAGTCAAATAAACACAGTCAGAATAAACACAGTCAAATAAACACAGTCAAATAAACACAGTCAATAAACACAGTCAAATAAACACAGTCAAATAAACACAGTCAAATAAACACAGTCAGAATAAACACAGTCAAATAAACACAGTCAAATAAACACAGTCAAATAAACACAGTCAAATAAACACAGTCAAATAAACACAGTCAAATAAACACAGTCAGAATAAACACAGTCAAATAAACACAGTCAAATAAACACAGTCAAATAAACACAGTCAAATAAACACAGTCAGAATAAACACAGTCAAATAAACACAGTCAAATAAACACAGTCAGAATAAACAGAGTCAAATAAACACAGTCAGAATAAACACAGTCAAATAAACACAGTCAAATAAATACAGTCAGAATAAACACAGTCAAATAAACACAGTCAAATAAACACAGTCAAATAAACACAGTCAAATAAACACAGTCAAATAAACACAGAATAAACACAGTCAAATAAACACAGTCAGAATAAACACAGTCAAATAAACACAGTCAAATAAACACAGTCAAATAAACACAGTCAAATAAACACAGTCAGAATAAACACAGTCAAATAAACACAGTCAAATAAACACAGTCAGAATAAACACAGTCAAATAAACACAGTCAGAATAAACACAGTCAAATAAACACAGTCAAATAAACACAGTCAAATAAACACAGTCAAATAAACACAGTCAAATAAACACAGTCAAATAAACACAGTCAAATAAACACAGTCAAATAAGCACTATCAAATAAACACAGTCAAATAAACACAGTCAAATAAACACAGTCAAATAAACACAGTCAAATAAACACAGTCAAATAAACACAGTCAAATAAACACAGTCAAATAAACACAGTCAAATAAACACAGTCAAATAAACACAGTCAAATAAACACAGTCAAATAAACACAGTCAGAATAAACATAGTCAAATAAACACAGTCAAATAAACACAGTCAAATAAAATCAGTCAAATAAACACAGTCAAATAAACACAGTCAAATAAACACAGTCAGAATAAACATAGTCAAATAAACACAGTCAAATAAACACAGTCAAATAAACACAGTCAAATAATCAGTCAGAATAAACACAGGCAAATAAACACAGTCAGAATAAACATAGTCAAATAAACACAGTCAAATAAACACAGTCAGAATAAACATAGTCAAATAAACACAGTCAAATAAACACAGTCAGAATAAACATAGTCAAATAAACACAGTCAAATAAACACAGTCAGAATAAACATAGTCAAATAAACACAGTCAAATAAACACAGTCAAATAAACACAGTCAAATAATCAGTCAGAATAATCACAGTCAAATAAACACAGTCAGAATAAACACAGTCAGAATAAACACAGTCAAATAAACACAGTCAGAATAAACAGTCAAATAAACACAGTCAGAATAAACACAGTCAAATAAACACAGTCAAATAAACACAGTCAAATAAACACAGTCAGAATAAACACAGTCAAATAAACACAGTCAGAATAAACACAGTCAAATAAACACAGTCAGAATAAACACAGTCAAATAAACACAGTCAGAATAAACACAGTCAAATAAACACAGTCAGAATAAACACAGTCAAATAAACACAGTCAGAATAAACACAGTCAGAATAAACACAGTCAAATAAACACAGTCAGAATAAACACAGTCAAATAAACACAGTCAGAATAAACACAGTCAAATAAACACAGTCAGAATAAACACAGTCAAATAAACACAGTCAGAATAAACAGAGTCAAATAATCAGTCAGAATAAACACAGTCAAATAAACACAGACAAATAAACAAAGTCAAATAAACACAGTCAAATAAACACAGTCAGAATAAACACATTCAAATAAACACAGTCAAATAAACACAGTCAGAATAAACAGAGTCAAATAAACACAGTCAGAATAAACACAGTCAAATAAACACAGTCAAATAAATACAGTCAGAATAAACACAGTCAAATAAACACAGTCAAATAAACACAGTCAAATAAACACAGTCAAATAAACACAGTCAAATAAACACAGTCAAATAAACACAGTCAAATAAACACAGTCAAATAAACACAGTCAAATAAACACAGTCAAATAAACACAGTCAAATAAAATCAGTCAAATAAACACAGTCAAATAAACACAGTCAGAATAAACATAGTCAAATAAACACAGTCAAATAAACACAGTCAAATAAACACAGTCAAATAAACACAGTCAAATAAACACAGTCAAATAAACACAGTCAGAATAAACACAGTCAAATAAACACAGTCAGAATAAACACAGTCAAATAAACACAGTCAAATAAACACAGTCAGAATAAACATAGTCAAATAAACACAGTCAAATAAACACAGTCAGAATAAACATAGTCAAATAAACACAGTCAAATAAACACAGTCAAATAAACAGTCAAATAAACAGTCATAATAAAAATAGTCAAATAAACACAGTCAAATAAACACAGTCAAATAAACACAGTCAGAATAAACACAATCAAATAAACACAGTCAAATAAACACAGTCAAATAAATACAGTCAGAATAAACATAGTCAAATAAACACAGTCAAATAAACACAGTCAGAATAAACATAGTCAAATAAACACAGTCAAATAATCACAGTCAAATAAACACAGTCAAATAATCAGTCAGAATAATCACAGTCAAATAAACACAGTCAGAATAAACAGTCAAATAAACACAGTCAAATAAACACAGTCAGAATAAACACAGTCAAATAAACACAGTCAAATAAACACAGTCAGAATAAACACAGTCAAATAAACACAGTCAAATAAACACAGTCAAATAAACACAGTCAAATAAACACAGTCAAATAAACACAGTCAGAATAAACACAGTCAAATAAACACAGTCAAATAAACACAGTCAAATAAACACAGTCAGAATAAACACAGTCAAATAAACACAGTCAAATAAACACAGTCAAATAAACACAGTCAAATAAACAGTCATAATAAAAATAGTCAAATAAACACAGTCAAATAAACACAGTCAAATAAACACAGTCAGAATAAACACAGTCAAATAAACACAGTCAAATAAACACAGTCAAATAAAAACAGTCAAATAAACACAGTCAAATAAACACAGTCAAATAAACACAGTCAAATAAACACAGTCAAATAAACACAGTCAGAATAAACATAGTCAAATAAACACAGTCAAATAAACACAGTCAAATAAACACAGTCAAATAATCAAGTCAGAATAAACACAGTCAAATAAACACAGTCAGAATAAACACAGTCAAATAAACACAGTCAAATAAACACAGTCAGAATAAACACAGTCAAATAAACACAGTCAAATAAACACAGTCAGAATAAACAGTCAAATAAACACAGTCAAATAAACACAGTCAAATAAACACAGTCAAATAAACACAGTCAAATAAACACAGTCAAATAAACACAGTCAAATAAACACAGTCAAATAAACACAGTCAGAATAAACACAATCAAATAAACACAGTCAGAATAAACACAGTCAAATAAACACAGTCAGAATAAACACAGTCAAATAAACACAGTCAGAATAAACACAGTCAAATAAACACAGTCAGAATAAACACAGTCAAATAAACACAGTCAAATAAACACAGTAATATAAACAAAGTCAGAATAAACACAGTCAAATAAACACAGCCAAATAAACACAGACAGAATAAACACAGTCAAATAAACAGAGTCAAATAAACACAGTCAAATAAACTCAGTCAAATAAACACAGTCAGAATAAACAGTCAAATAAACACAGTCAAATAAACACAGTCAAATAAACACAGTCAAATAAACACAGTCAAATAAACACAGTCAAATAAACACAGTCAAATAAACACAGTCAAATAAACACAGTCAAATAAACACAGTCAAATAAACACAGTCAAATAAACACAGTCAAATAAACACAGTCAAATAAACACAGTCAGAATAAACACAGTCAAATAAACACAGTCAGAATAAACACAGTCAAATAAACACAGTCAAATAAACACAGTCAAATAAACACAGTCAAATAAACACAGTCAAATAAACACAGTCAAATAAACACAGTCAAATAAACACAGTCAGAATAAACACAGTCAAATAAACACAGTCAGAATAAACACAGTCAAATAAACACAGTCAGAATAAACACAGTCAAATAAACACAGTCAAATAAACACAGTCAAATAAACACAGTCAGAATAAACACAGTCAAATAAACACAGTCAGAATAAACACAGTCAAATAAACACTGTCAGAATAAACACAGTCAGATAAAGAAAGTCAAATAAACACAGTCCGAATAAACACAGTCAGAATAAACACAGTCAAATAAACACAGTCAGAATAAACACAGTCAGAATAAACACAGTCAAATAAACACAGTCAGAACAAACACAGTCAGAATAAACACAGTCAGAATAAACACAGTCAGAATAAACACAGTCAAATAAACACAGTCAAATAAACACAGTCAGAATAAACACAGGCAAAAAACAGAGTCAAATAAACACAGTCAAATAAACACATTCAGAATAAACACAGTCAGAATAAACATAGTCAAACAAACACAGTCAGAATGACTCATTCAAATAAACACAGTCAAATAAACCCAGTCAGAATAAACACAGTCAAATAAACACAGTCAAATAAAAACAGTCAAATAAACACAGTCAGTATAAACATAGTCAAATAAACACAGTCAAATAAACACAGTCAAATAAAATCAGTCAAATAAACACAGTCAAATAAACAGTCAAATAAAATCAGTCAAATAAACACAGTCAAATAAACAGTCAAATAAACACAGTCAAATAATCAGTCAGAATAAACACAGTCAAATAAACACAGTCAAATAAATAGTCAGAATAAACACAGTCAAATAAACATAGTCAAATAAACACAGTCAAATAAACACAGTCAAATAAACACAGACAAATAAACACAGTCAAATAAACACAGTCAAATAAACACAGTCAAATAAACACAGTCAAATAAACACAGTCAAATAAACACAGACAAATAAACAGAGTCAAATAAACACAGTCAAATAAACACAGTCAGAATAAACATAGTCAAATAAACACAGTCAAATAAACACAGTCAAATAAAATCAGTCAAATAAACACAGTCAAATAAACAGTCAAATAAACACAGTCAAATAAACACAGTCAAATAAACAGTCAAATAAACACAGTCAAATAAACACAGTCAGAATAAACACAGTCAAATAAACACAGTCAGAATAAACACAGTCAAATAAACACAGTCAGAATAAACACAGTCAAATAAACACAGTCAAATAAACACAGTCAAATAAACACAGTCAAATAAACACAGTCAAATAAACACAGTCAAATAAACACAGTCAAATAAACACAGTCAAATAAACACAGTCAAATAAACACAGTCAAATAAACACAGTCAGAATAAACACAGTCAAATAAACACAGTCAAATAAACACAGTCAAATAAACTCAGTCAAATAAACACAGTCAGAATAAACAGTCAAATAAACACAGTCAAATAACACAGTCAGAATAAACACAGTCAAATAAACAGTCAAATAAACACAGTCAGAATAAACACAGTCAAATAAACACAGTCAAATAAACACAGTCAAATAAACACAGTCAGAATAAACAGAGTCAAATAAACACAGTCAGAATAAACACAGTCAAATAAACAGTCAAATAAAAACAGTCAGAATAAACACAGTCAAATAAACACAGTCAAATAAACATAGTCAAATAAACACAGTCAAATAAACACAGTCAAATAAACACAGTCAAATAAACACAGTCAAATAAACACAGTCAAATAAACACAGTCAAATAAACACAGTCAAATAAACACAGTCAAATAAACACAGACAAATAAACAGAGTCAAATAAACACAGTCAAATAAACACAGTCAGTATAAACATAGTCAAATAAACACAGTCAAATAAACACAGTCAAATAAAATCAGTCAAATAAACACAGTCAAATAAACAGTCAAATAAAATCAGTCAAATAAACACAGTCAAATAAACAGTCAAATAAACACAGTCAAATAATCAGTCAGAATAAACACAGGCAAATAAACACAGTCAGAATCATCACAGTCAAATAAACACAGCCGGAATAAACACAGTCAAATAAACACAGTCAAATAAACACAGTCAAATAAACACAGTCAAATAAACACAGTCAAATAAACACAGTCAAATAAACACAGTCAAATAAACACAGACAAATAAACAGAGTCAAATAAACACAGTCAAATAAACACAGTCAGTATAAACATAGTCAAATAAACACAGTCAAATAAACACAGTCAAATAAAATCAGTCAAATAAACACAGTCAAATAAACAGTCAAATAAACACAGTCAAATAATCAGTCAGAATAAACACACTCAAATAAACAGTCAAATAATCAGTCAGAATAAACACAGTCAGAATAAACACAGTAAAATAAACACAGTCAAATTAACACAGTCAGTATCAACAGAGTCAAATAATCAGTCAGAATAAACACAGTCAAATAAATACAGTCAAATAAACAAAGTCAAATAAACACAGTCAAATAAACACATTCAGAATAAACACAGTCAAATAAACACTGTCAGAATAAACACAGTCAGATAAAGAAAGTCAAATAAACACATCAAATAAACACAGTCCGAATAAACACAGTCAATTAAACACTGTCAGAATAAACACAGTCCGAATAAACACAGTCAATTAAACACAGTCAGAATAAACACAGTCAGAATAAACATAGTCAGAATAAACACAGACAAATAAACACAGTCAGAATAAAAACAGTCAAATAAACACAGTCAAATAAACACAGTCAGAATAAACAGAGTCAGAATAAACACAGTCAAATAAACACAGTCAAATAAACACAGTCAGAATAAACACAGCCAAATAAACACAGTCTGAATAAACACAGGCAAATAAACCCATTCAGGATAAAGAAAGTCAAATAAACACAGTCCGAATAAACACAGTCAAATAAACACAGTCAAATAAACAAAGTCAAATAAACACAGTCAAATAAACACATTCAGAATAAACACAGTCAAATAAACACTGTCAGAATAAACACAGTGAGATAAAGAAAGTCAAATAAACACTGTCAGAATAAACACAGTCAGATAAAGAAAGTCAAATGAACACAGTCAAATAAACACAGTCCGAATAAACACAGTCAATTAAACACTGTCAGAATAAACACAGTCCGAATAAACACAGTCAATTAAACACAGTCAGAATAAACACAGTCAGAATAAACATAGTCAGAATAAACACAGACAAATAAACACAGTCAGAATAAACACAGTCAAATAAACACAGTCAAATAAACACAGTCAGAATAAACACAGTCAAATAAACACAGTCAGAATTAGCACTGTCAGAATAAACACAGATGAATAAACACAGTCAAATAAACACAGTCAGAATAAACACAGTCAGAATAAACTCAGTCAAATAAACACAGATGAATAAACACAGTCAAATCAACACAGTCAGAATAAACACAGTCAAATAAACACAGATGAATAAACACAGTCAAATAAACACAGATGAATAAACACAGTCAAATAAACACAGTCAAATAAAAACAGTCAGAATAAACAGTCAAATAAACCCAGTCAAAAAACACATTCAAATAAATAAAACAAATAAACACAGTCAAATAATCAGTCAGAATAAACACTGTCAGAATAAACACAGTCAGATAAAGAAAGTCAAATAAACACTGTCAGAATAAACACAGTCAGATAAAGAAAGTCAAATAAACACAGTCAAATAAACACAGTCCGAATAAACACAGTCAATTAAACACTGTCAGAATAAACACAGTCAATTAAACACAGTCAGAATAAACACAGTCAGAATAAACATAGTCAGAATAAACACAGACAAATAAACACAGTCAGAATAAACACAGTCAAATAAACACAGATGAACAAACACAGTCAAATAAACACAGTCAAATAAAAACAGTCAGAATAAACACAGTCAGAATAAACTCAGTCAAATAAACACAGTCAGAATAAACTCAGTCAAATAAACACAGATGAATAAACACAGTCAAATAAACACAGTCAAGTAAAAACAGTCAGAATAAACACAGTCAGAATAAACTCTGTCAAATAAACACAGATGAATAAACACAGTCAAATAAACACAGTCAGATTAAACACAGTCAGAATAAACACAGTCAAATAAACCCAGTCAAAAAACACAGTCCGAATAAACACAGTGAATTAAACACAGTCAGAATAAACACAGTCAGAATAAACATAGTCAGAATAAACACAGACAAATAAACACAGTCAGAATAAACACAGTCAAATAAACACAGTCAAATAAACACAGTCAGAATAAACACAGTCAAATAAACACAGTCAGAATTAGCACTGTCAGAATAAACACAGATGAATAAACACAGTCAAATAAACACAGTCAGAATAAACACATTCAGAATAAACTCAGTCAAATAAACACAGTCAGAATAAACACAGTCAAATAAACACAGATGAATAAACACAGTCAAATAAACACAGTCAGAATAAACACAGTCAAATAAACACAGTCAAATAAAAACAGTCAGAATAAACACAGTCAGAATAAACTCAGTCAAAGAAACACAGTCAGAATAAACTCAGTCAAATAAACACAGATGAATAAACACAGTCAAATAAACACAGTCAGATTAAACACAGTCAGAATAAACACAGTCAAATAAACCCAGTCAAAAAACGCAGTCGGAATAAACACATTCAAATAAATAAAACAAATAAACACAGTCAAATAATCAGTCAGAATAAACACAGTCAAATAAACACAGTCAAATAAACACAGTCAGGATAAACACAGTCAAATAAACACAGTCAGAAAAAAAAGTCAAAGAAACACAATCAGAATAAAGACAGTCAAATAAACACAGTCAGAAGAAAAACAGTCAAATAAACACAGTCAAACAAACACAGTCAGAATAAACACAGTCAGAATAAACACAGTGAAATAAACACAGTCCGAATAAACACAGGCAAAAAACACAGTCAAATAAACACAGTCAGAATAAACACAGTCAAATAAACACAGTCAGAATAAACACAGTCAAATAAACACAGTCAAATAAACACAGTCAAATAAACACAGTCAAATAAACACAGTCAGAATAAACACAGTCAAATAAACACAGTCAAATAAACACAGTCAGAATAAACACAGTCAAATAAACACAGTCAAATAAACACAGTCAAATAAACACAGTCAAATAAACACAGTCAAATAAACACAGTCAGAATAAACACAGTCAAATAAACACAGTCAGAATAAACACAGTCAAATAAACACAGTCAAATAAACACAGTCAAATAAACACAGTCAAATAAACACAGTCAAATAAACACAGTCAAATAAACA